>JANAVB010038018.1:10457846-10567471 GCA_029216955.1 Iris pallida | reverse complement strand
GATTAAATCATAATTGATATCATATCAAATTGATTTAAATCATAGATGAGGATCAATTAGACTCCAAATCTAAGATGAAATTTCAAGACTTACTCGGCTGTATCCGAACAAGCAAATCGGCACGTGCCATGTGTCACCTCCTTTGGTTATGTTTATAACCACCAGAGATCTCGTTTGAGGAGAATTTCGATGTCCACCACGTGTCAGCACCGCAGAAGCCCGTACCGTACAATGACGGCAGATTCTTTTATATCTCAGGAACCCTAATGTATATCGCATATGTGCTCGGTTATCTATAAATAAAAGAGTTCTTCTTCCACCAAAGCATCGAAAGACAGAGGGACATTGACAATCGACAATCTTCAATGGAGCAGCGATCTCCATCTACGAAGAGTCGGCTGTAGAAGCATGGAAAAGGAACAGGAAAGCTTCATGCGGCTCAAAAGTCTTTTAGAGTTTCATGCGGCTCAAAAGTCCTTTAGAGCTTCATGCGGCGAAAAAGTCTCTTAAGTCTTCATGCGGCTCAAAAGTCTCTTAAGGCTCCATGCGGCTGGAAAGTACACAATAGCTCCATGCGGCTCGAAACAGGCCACGTGGCTCTATGCAGTCAATGTAGGCATCTAGGTAAAATAATGCTCTGACGCAATGCAGCAGCCCTGACACAACGGATTGACAGCTCTGACATAAAGGTAAAATAATAACTCTTGACGTGCTTCTAGAGAGACGAAGAAAATCTTTATAGCTGGTACGATCCACTCGTTTCCAAAGTTCTTTATGCGACTCAGTCGTAAGGACGTCCATACGGCTCAGTGGTAAGGACCTCCATGCGGTTCAGATTAAAGGACGTCCATGTGGCTCAGTTGTAAGGACGTCCATGCGGCTCAGTTGTAAGGACGTCCATGCGGCTCAGTGGTAAGGACCTCCATACGGTTCAGATTAAAGGACGTCCATGCGGCTCAGTTGTAAGGACATTCATGCGGCTCAGTTCTAAGGACGTCCATGCGGCTCAGTTGTAAGGACCTCTATGCGGTTCAGATTAAAGGACTTCCATACAGCTCAGTTGTAAGGATGTCCATACGGCTCAATTGTAAGGATCTCTATGCGGTTCAGATTAAAGGACCTCCATGCGATTCAGATTAAAGGACTTCCATATGGTTCAGATAAGGCCACCCTTATGCGGCTTTGACACGAGGCCGCACTCATGTGGCTCAACTATGACAGTCCTCCATGCGGCTCACAGTAGTTGGGACACGTGGCAGGAGTTGATCATATCTCAACAACTCAGATTTATGGCAATCGACATAACAGGCAATTGGGACACGTGGCAAGAGATTGACCAAGATTTATTCACTTGGATTTGCTGATATCAACAAATCATCACAATACAGATTTATTGCAAAAAATATTAACTGTCCAGATCGATTTCCAATAAACCATACAGATTTGGCGCAATCAACATTAACTGCCCAGATTTGTTACAATCAACATTAACAGCCCGGATTGATTTTCAACAAACAAGATCAAGGCTAATCTTCACCAAATCCCTAACCGCCCACTTTTAAAGGAGCAATTACTGCACACTCTACTTATCACAAAACCCTATAAATAGCAAGGTGCCATTCCCTTGTAAAAGTGTGGACACAGAGAGCGGCGGAGACACATAGAGAGATATAGAGCCAAGAGCACCCAGCAGGAGCATTTCTTCACCAGAGCCGAAGCGACGTCCGATTGTCCAAGGAGTAAGGCAGAGTTGATAGCACTCTCCCGAGCCTCTACCGTCACCCCCAGAATCAAAAATAAACAGTTGTACTTTATATTGCTTTTCCTAGGTTTTATTCCTAGGCTCTCTTTTGTACAAGCGAGTTTGTATTATGAAGTAAAAGTCCAGTCCTCCCATACAACTGTTCTGTTCTTTTATAATTAATGGCAAACACGATGGCGACTCTACTGGGGACTAACTTCTCCACGGCTGAGAAGTTAGTGACGTAATCGGATGCCGCCAAGCTCGGCTCTAAGCAATAGATGTTGGTCGTCCGCTTCGACCAGCAGGCGTTTGAAAAAATGCTCTCCGGCGGGAGTGCTGGCCCGGTCCAGAAATGAACTCGTACGAAGAAGGCCCACAAGGAGTGGAGGCCAAAATCATTTGCTCCTCCCCAAGCTCTGGACGAAGTATTTTCTGCTGCCGAGGACGGCGAAGATTCGCATGCGGCCCCACTTAAAGCCACAGATAACCCTGTTGTACCCAAGTCCGGCAGAGGAAAGCACTACGATGCTGGACTTACGGGAACAAGGGGAATTCTGTACGGAAGCCGCATAAAGGCGCCAACCGCATAAAGACTCATGCAGCCACAAAGGCCAGCCGCATGAAGAAGACTCATGCGGTCACAAAGGCCTGCCGCATGGAGAAGGCTTATACGGCCAATACTTCCAGCCGTATGGAGAAAGCTCATACGACCACAACTGCCAACCGCATGGAGAAGGCTCATGCGGCCACAACTGCCGGCCGTATGGAGAAGGCTCATGCGGCCACAACTATCAGCCGCATGAAGGAGGCCCATGCGGCCACAACTCTCAGCCGCATGCAAACTTCTCAAGCGGCCACAAATGCCAGTCGCATGAAGACAGCCTATGCGGCCACGAATCCCAGCCGCAGATCATCTGTTCTAGGCGGCTCGGGTTCAGTCTTTGATCGCCTCTCATGCGGTTCTGACTCCAGATGCTCCCAAGCAAATATGCCAGACTCTGTACGGCACCATTTGGACTCTTCCTACTATGCACCCTCGGGTGCTAGAGTGAAGAAGTCTAGGACAGCACGGGCTAGGCGAGCTCAGCCAGCTGTCCCAACCTCTGACCATCCGAGCGCTCCGCTTACTGTTATGCGGGCCTCCGATGGAAAGTTGTACCGAACTACTCGAGTCCAGCCCCCGGTGGCAAACGGACAGAGTGGTTCCCAAGAGTCTCCCAACAATCAGGGAGCAAACATGGTGCCAACACACTCAGATGCTCGAGATTCCCGGGCCCACAAAACGGGTGTAAAGGTTGCTCGGAACGCACCTGACTGGCGTGACGTAATCCTTCACAAGTACAAAGTAAGAGAAGAAGCTTTGGTGTGCAGAGAGTCCTTTCATGGACATCACTGTACCCAAGTCATTGTCAGCTGCTGCTGCAACAACGCGACAGTACAAGAAGACCAACGGTCCGTCTTCCAACGACTTCAACACCCAAGCTCAGAAGACTAGGCGCTTCTCGTCGCCTCCTGCAATTCTGCTCTGAAGATCCCTGGCAGCGGGAGAGGAAAGAAAACAAATATCTCCAGTCCAAAAATCTCAACCAGCATAACTAAGAAACTCTCTTCTAAGCGGTTGTCTACCACCGTTACAGGAGGAGTTTACCAAGGTACCCGCTCACAGACAAAATCTGTCTCACTTGGAGATTTGTCGTCCACATCTCTCGAAGGCGTTGGAGCCGGGGGTAGCACTCCTCCAAACATCCACGACAATTCGTTGTTCCAAGAAGATAATCCAGGGAAAATGGTTACCCCAACAGATGCAGCAGGTTTCGACGTCCCTAACTCTCAAGACGATGCAAGCTCTGAAGTTGGGGGTACCGCTCCTTTTGAGTCCGAACCAGAGGAGAATATTCCCACATACCCTGACGACTTCTCTATACAAGGGTATGATTCAAAGGGCACGTCCTCCACCGTTCCTTCTCTCTCTCATCATGTGAGGACGGTATTCATGACGGACAACAACCAAGACGGTCCCAGTGATCGCCAATGCATCGACACTCTGGAGGCCATACTTCATACCTTGGTCAAATCCGTGGACGAGATCAAAGCGGCCCTACCGACTCTACAAAGAAGAACGCCTGTCCAAACAAACTTGGGTCCCGCGGTCAATGCGGACTCAAACTCAGCTGCACCAATCCTGGGTGATAATCCTCCTGAAATATCGGCTCCCACCGCTGCAAACGAGGCCAGGAAGGCAAGAAGAGAAGTCCAGGAGCTCCGGGCCATGTTTCATGCTCGAGAAACCTCCCAGGACCTCAGAATACAGCAACCGTATCATGCTGCATGGAGAGATGTTTCCTTCCCACCAAGATATAAACCATTCAACATCAATCCGTATGATGGAAAGACATCTGCAAGCAGGTACATTACCTACTTCGAAGTCACAATCGACCATCTTGTCACGTCCCAGAACCAGAATACTGGAGAGCGGGGGCAGACATAGCCAGCTACGTATATGAAATAGAATCCATCTCGCTATACGGTCACGGCTGTCTAGATACATGAGGGTTTATCTACAAGCCAACAGTCTCTTAAGGCCATGAACAAGCCTAGTATCTCAATCACAAGCAAGTAAGTATAAGTCACAAGATGTATGATCATTAAATATACAATAGTGAGGCATCCCAAACATTACATATTCAGCTGATCATGAAGCTAGTCGTTACAAAATGTTAGGACTAGCAGGAGTTTAGTCATACATGATCAACCCTAGGATCTGTTAATCATGTTATAGCCCGTAGGCAGACAGTAAGTAAGTGCAATCGAGCTAAACAGGTGCTCGTCGGCTAAACGCCTCGAAAGAATATTTTTATAATAGAGTGGGAGAGCCAAAAATAACCCACTCGTTGCCAGGGTTCCATCTAGTGGCCACCATCTGGCTGGAAGGTCGGTAGATCCTCTGGAGCTGCTCCGAAATCTGGCCACACAAAACCAGCTGGGTCAGACCCCAGAAAGAGCAAGTGCCACAAAGGAGGCTTCACTTAAGAACCAAAACCAGCAATTAGCACAAGATATAAATAACAGTAATAACTGGAAATAAAAAAAATACACCAGGATGATATACGACGAGATAACCATGGAACTATTCAGATAACCAGGTTACAACCCGTAAACCAAACAAGGACCGGGGTTGTAACCCTTCATCTGAACAGAACTTGGAATTCTTACCATTTATCGGTAAAATAAATACAAGCATTCTGGTCATTCAATATTCAGGAACATGATCAGGACAAGACTAGAATGGTTAGACTCCATCCAATCATTTCACGGCCAAGCAAGAATTACGGCTTGATACTTTAACTAACTAGGGTTGTCACAAGCCTAATTACTAACAAGATGCAGTAAGATTATTCTACAGCCAAAAGCCCTGCAGACCATACAGGTTACCTGGGTTAAAAGAATTAGAGTTGAATTCAGGTGGGTACATCGTCCAGGAAACGAATGTACCCTTAGGTAGCTTGAAGGGTGCAACACATGACAGTGTGCTGGAAATGTGCCCTACTCGACGGCAGGCTACAGATCCCAAGGCGTGCCCAGGTAACGGGATTGCCTATAGCTGGGAAATCTCGTCATGACTAATGTATTAATCTAGTTATTAGCCTTAGTCCATTTTAGTAGGTACTCCTGACCGTGGTACTCAGGAGTCCCTGTCCTAGACATGATGCAAGACAGGACTGGTTTATTTATACAAACACAATCGCCCACGGTGTCCAGATTAATTATACAGGTCATGTCATGTCAGGTTATCATGCCAAGTGTACTTGTCAGGAGTGTGCCACGACGGGCCACTATCAGGTCATGTCAGGTTATTATGTCAAGAGTGCACCACTACGGGTCACTATCACATCATGCTCAATTATCAATTACAAACATATCAAGTAAATTCGTGATTATCAAGTTCAGGGCAAAAGGCGCAAGGATATAAAATGGACGTTAAATATCTAATAAAATATCAATATACAAGGCTATAGAAGATCAAGGGTAATCGGGCTATGCTCTGGTCAGGCTACGCTCAGGTCAGGCTACGCTCAGGTCAGGCTACGCTCAGGTCAGCGTATGCAAGACATACGCTTCCAAAAGGCAGCGTATGAGGTCCATACGTCTTCTTGCCAAGGCAGCGTATGAGGTCCATACGACTCCTCATCAAGGCAGCGTCTGAGTCGGACTGCGCTGCGCTAAAGAGCGTACGAAACTTAGTGGCGCAAGCTAAAAAGCTCGCACACTGCTCACTGTCTTCTCCAAATCAGCAATAACTCCATAGTTTGAACCCAAAGCTTCAAAAGTCCATAACTTGGTCAAAATAAGTCCAAATCCAACTTTTCAAAGGTCCAAATTGGGTAGAATAAAATTCTCTACAACATAGAACCATCAAAACTTGAAAACAAAGAAGTTTGATAGATCAAAACCACCAAAATTCGAAAATAACTAATTTCTAGATCTACGAAAATTAAAGCCTCAAAATGGAAAATAACAAGTTCTAATGTATCTTAGAAACATGAGAAGAAGCTAATGGAACAATAAAAATGGCCTCTCTTATGGAAGCAAGTTGCACTTGCCTAGACGTCTCTCTCCCTCTCTTTGGTAGGTGAAGGAAGTAAATGGAAGAAGAAGAAGAGATTAATGAAGAGAGAGAAGAAGAATATGTAATAAATATGAGTGGTGGTGGTAGGTAGGGGATTCACCCCTTGGTTCATAATGAACCAATAGCAATCCCAAACCGAACCAAGCCAACCCGAACGAAGAATAACCAAGCCAAGCCAAACCAAGGAGATATACAAATACAAGATAAAATACGTATACGTATTCCAAATACGTAATACGAACAACAGGCATTACAACTCTACCCACCTTAAAAGAATTCCGTCCTCGGAATTTAATTAAGAGGCTAGAGAGACAAGAACAAGTTATACTAATCACAGGAAAGCTGTACTAGACAATCAATCAAGCAATCAATCATGCAAGCAAGGAATCGAAGGCATGAGGCATAATTAAGATATTATATCTCACGAGTCAAACAAATCGGGATATCGTGATCGGATATCATCCCCACGCTCCCACGTTGACTCCCCCAAAGAGTGATGACCCCAAGCAACTCGGACTAACTTGATAGTCTTGTTCTTGGGGATCTTCTCTCTCCGGTCCAATATAGACACGGGCCTCTCCTCATACGAAAGGTTGGTACCAACAACCAATTTTGAATGATCCAGGATGTGGCTTGGGTCCGGGATATACCGTCGTAATTGGGATACATGGAACACGTCATGCACCTCGCTTAGCGACGGTGGAAGAGCGAGACAATAAGATACATCTCCTACTCGCTCCAGAATGTCAAACGGTCCTATATACCTAGGACTAAGCTTGCCCCGTACGCCGAAACGAATGACGCCACGGTTAGGCGAAATCCTCAGGAATACATGATCGCCGACCGAAAACTCGAGAGGGCGCCGATGAGAATCGGCCCAATGGCGCTGGCGATCTTGGGCAACTCGAAGATGATCTCTGACTCGCCTGACCACTTCAACTGTCTGGGCAATCATTTCTGGACCGAGCATCTGTCTCCCTCCAACATCATTCCAGGCTAGCGAGGATCTACACTTTCTACCATACAGTGCCTCGAACGGTGCCATCTGGATACTGGCCTGGAAACTATTGTTGTATGAGAATTCCACCAGGTACAAGTAATCTTTCCATGAACCACCGAAGTCAAGTGTGTAAGACCGCAACATGTCTTCAAGAGTTTGGATCGTGTTGTCCGACTGGCCATCTGTCTGTGGGTGATATGCTGAACTGAACTGGAGATGAGTTCCCAAACTCTCTTGTAAGCTACGCCAAAAGTGCGACGTAAATCTTGAATCTCGGTCCGAGGTGATACTGACTGGCACACCGTACAATCTGACAATCTACCTGAGGTACATCTCTGCTAACTGAGCCGTCGACTGACCAACTCTGAATGGAAAAAAGTGAGCCACTTTCGTGAGCCTGTCAACTATAACCCAGATAGCATCTCTACCAGCTAGGAATCTAGGTAGTCCAGTCACAAAATCTATGGTCACATGCTCCCACTTCCATTCTGGAATCGGTAAGGACTGAAGAAGTCCAGCCGGTCTCTGATGTTCGACTTTAACTTGTTGGCAAACCAAACACCTAGAGACAAACCGAGCTATCTTCCGCTTCATGCCATTCCACCAGAAATGCTGCCAGATATCACGGTACATCTTCGTACTGCCGGGATGGATGGAATACTGCGAACTGTGCGCTTTTGACATGATCTCCTGTAGGACATCTCCGCTGGGTACACAAGGACGCATACCATGTCGAAGTGTACCATCCTCATGAATGCATAACTCTAGTCTTCGTCCTGCCTCACACTCTGCTCTGAGTCGCTGAAGCTTGAAATCTGCCGACTGCGCCATCCGGATCCTCTCGACTATAGTGGACTGAACTTGCATACTGGCCATCAATGCCACACTAGAAGGGAGGACAACTTCTATTCCCATCTTCTGAAGATCTGCTAACAGCTCTGGTTGTGCTGTTAGAAAATAAACTCCCGCTCTCCTGCTCAATGCATTCGCAACAACATTGGCCTTCCCAGGATGATACTGCAGGTTGACATCATAATCCACAAGAAGCTCCAGCCACCTTCTCTGATGCATGTTAAGATCCTTCTGGGTGAAAACATACTTCAGGCTCTTGTGGTCGGTGAAAATCTCCATCATGTCTCCATACAAGTAGTGCCTCCACAACTTAAGTGCAAACACCACTGCTGCCAGCTCCAAGTCATGGGTTGGGTAATTCCTCTCATGATCACGAAGTTGTCATGACGCATAAGCTATTACCTTCCCATGCTGCATCAGAACACATCCTAAACCTCTGCCTGAAGCATCACAGTACACTGAGAATCCTCTGGTCCCATCTGGAAGCGTGAGAATAGGAGCTGTTATCAGGCCTCGCTTCAACTGCTCAAAAGAACTCTGACACTCTGCTATCCAAGCAAACTGTGCATCCTTACGGATCAACTGCGTCAATGGCGCTGAAATTCGAGCAAAATCCGAAACAAACCGCCGGTAGTAGCCGGCCAATCCAAAAAAACTACGAACCTCTGTAACTGTGCTGGGTACTGGCCATGACTCAATAGCCACAATCTTCTGGGGATCCACTTCTACTCCTCCTCGAGTAATAATATGACCCAAGTACGAAATGCGATCGAGCCAGAACTCGCATTTACTGAACTTGGCATATAACTGGTGCTCTCTGAGGATCTGAAGAAATATACGAAGATGCTGCTCATGCTCCGCCTCACTCTTGCTGTAGACCAGAATATCATCCAAGAACACAATCACAAACTGATCCAAGTAAGGCATGAAGATGCGATTCATGAGGTCCATGAATACTGCCGGCGCATTGGTTGCTCCAAAAGGCATAACAAGGAATTTCCAATGCCCATATCTCGATCTAAAAGCTTTCTTCAGGATGTCCTGCTCTCTGACTCAGATCTGATGATAACCTGAGCACAAATCAATCTTCGAGAATACTAAAGCCCCCTTGAGTTGATCAAACAAGTCATCTATCCTCGGAAGAGGGTATCTGTTCTTGATTGTCACTGAGTTCAAGGTACGATAATTAACACATAACCTGGACGTACCATCCTTCTTTTTCACAAGAAGCATCAGGGCTCCCCAAGGCGATCCACTAGCACGAATGAATCCCTTAGTTCTGAGTTCTTCAATCATCTTGTACAATATCTCCAACTCTGACGGCGCCATCCTGTAGACTCTCTCTGACACTAGGGCTGTCCCGGGAATCAAGTCTATAGTAAACTCGATCTCCCGCTCCGGAGGTATACCTGGAAGTTCTTCTGGAAAAATATATGGAAACTCCTCGACTATCCTGGGCAACTGAACTGCTGCTACTGTCATCCGCAATACTGGAGGAGATGACTCAACTTCGCCTCGGGAGAAAGAAAACTTCGGCTCGCCTGGAATGCTAAAAACAACCCTGCCAATGTGGCAGTCTATCCTAGCATACTGGTTCCTCAACCAATCCATCCCTAGGACCACATCATAATCGGCCATCGGAAACTCTATCAATCGAGCGGGGAATTCTCTACCGCTAACTACGATCCGACACGAGAAAAATACTCTATCTACTCCCACAAGTCCATTACCAGTAAGTATATTAAGCCTTACTGATAATGACTCGGGCTCCAATCCTACCCGTGTCGCGAATCGTGCAGACATAAATGAATACGATGCACCAGAATCAAATAAAGCTGAAGCTGGAAAGGAGTTGACGAGAATAGTACCTGCCACTACCTCTCCTGGTGCCAATCCTTCCTCCATGGTCATCACCACAGCCTGACCGTGCCCTCGGGGTGCTGGTCCCCTCTGCTGAAATCCTCGATGCCTGCTCTGACTCTGGGCTTGGACTTGTGCATACTGCTGGGGGTTCTGCTGCTGGAACACTTGGGTCTGAGGCGGCAAGGGCCTCGGCAATGGATACTGCTGCTGCTAGACCGGAGCTGGTCCTCTCACCGAAGAGCTAGAAAGGTTGGACGATGATGAACCACCCCTATTCGGACAGGATCCAACCCTATGGTCTGGTGCTCCACAAGCCAGACACAATCCCTGTGCCCTGCGACATTCTGCCACCACATGGCCTGGCTTCCCACAATGAGAATAACCTACTGCGGAAGATTGCTTCTGCTTCTGCTGCTGAGGATGCGTCGGAGTTGAATGCTGAACCGATGTTACTGAGGCCGCTCGCCTCGGAGCTCCAATAGTCAAAGCCCTGGCTGCCGGGGCCGGTGCTGAAGACCGATTCATCTGGCCGTAAGATCTCTTTCGACCTCTGGCCCTATCCACAATCCTCTGGGAGGTATACTCATGCTTCCGGGCTGCTCTCAAGACTGCATTAAAAGTCTGATGCTCAAACTGCTCAACTGCCAACAAGATCTCCATGTGAAGTCCCTGCTGGAACCGCTGGGCTCTATCATACTCGGTTGCCACCAAAGTGGGAGCAAACCGACTGAGTCTAGAAAACTCGATAGCATATCCGTCGACCGTCCTACCTCCTTGCTTCAGATTGGTAAACGTCGTCTGCAGATCATACCGAGCCACGGCATCGAAATACTTGGTCTGGAATCTCTCTCTGAATACTGCCCAAGCAATGGGTGCTGCTAATCCAACGGCCTGCGTTGCCCACCAGCTGCGGGCAAGATCTAACAACTGCAGGCGCACAACGGCCACCTTCTCATTCTCTGGGGTCCTGGCTGCTTCTAAAATTACCTCTGTGTCCTGAAGCCATGCATCTGCTGCGATAGCATCTTCACTACCGTCAAAGAATGGAGGGTTCAAGCGCTTGAAGCTGTTGGCCGCGCTGTTACCCTGATGACCACCCCGGGTCAAAGCATCCGTTACTGCCTGGTGTAAGGCATCTCCACGCCGGTCTTGGGAAGCTATCAAGGTCCTGACGAGTCCTACCAAAGTGCCGTCATCATGTTCTATAGGTTGAACTGGCTGGACTGGTGGCTCTCCGCCAGGCACGACTCTGGAGGCTACTCCGAAATGCTGGGCTTGATCTCCAGGTTGCTGCTGGTCCGCGGGAGGTGCTCCGCCTTGCTGGTCGGTAGGACCACGAACAATGCCGCTGAAGAAGACGACATAGGAAACAATAAGGAAGGACCAGGACAGATCAACGATACAAGCATATGATCAGGACAAGAATCCAGGGATTCAGAAGATACGAGCAGAGATCAAGGACGAATACTGATTGAGACATCTATTCGGTAAACCCTCACATATCTTGATTTACAACACCTGCATGGGCCACCACTTGAACCATGTCACGCCCCAGAACCAGAATACTGGAGAGCGGGGGCAGACATAGCCAGCTACGTATATAAAATAGAATCCATCTCGCTATACGGTCACGGCTGTCTAGATACATGAGGGTTTATCTACAAGCTAACAGTCTCTTAAGGTCATGAACAAACCTAGTGTCTCAATCACAAGCAAGTAAGTATAAGTCACAAGATGTATGATCATTAAATATACAATAGTAAGGCATCCCAAACATTACATATTCAGCTGATCATGAAGCTAGTCGTTACAAAATGTTAGGACTAGCAGGAGTTTAGTCATACATGATCAACCCTAGGATCTGTTAATAATGTTACAGCCCGTAGACAGACATTAAGTAAGTGCAATCGAGCTAAACAGGTGCTCGTCGGCTAAACGCCTCAAAAGAATATTTTTACAACAGAGTGGGAGAGCCAAAAATATTCCACTCGTTGCCAGGGTTTCGTCTAGTGGCCACCATTTGGCTGGAAGGTCGGTAGATTTTCTGGAGCTGCTCCGAAATCCGGCCACACAAAACCAGCTGGGTCAGACACCAGAAAGAGCAAGTGCCACAAAGGAGGCTTCACTTAAGAACCAAAACCAGCAATTAGCACAAGATATAAATAAAAGTAAGAACTGGAAATAAAAAAAATACACCAGGATGATATACGACGAGATAACCATGGAACTATTCGGATAACCAGGTTACAACTCGTAAACCAAACAAGGACCGGGGTTGTAACCCTTCATCTGAACAGAACTTGGAATTCTTACCATTTATCGGTAAAATAAATACAAGCATTCTGGTCATTCAATATTCTGGAACAGGATCAGGGCAAGACTAGAATGGTTAGACTCCATCCAATCATTTCACGGCCAAGCAAGAATTACGGCTTGATACTTTAACTAACTAGGGTTGTCACAAGCCTAATTACTAACAAGATGCAGTAAGATTATTCCACAGCCACAAGCCCTGCAGACCATCCAGGTTACCCGGGTTAAAAGAATTAGAGTTGAATTCAGGTGGGTACATCGTCCAGGAAACGAATGTACCCTTAGGTAGCTTGAAGGGTGCAACACATGACAGTGTGCTGGAAATGTGCCCTACTCGACGGCAGGCTACAGATCCCAAGGCGTGCCCAGGTAATGGGATTACCTGTAGCTGGGAAATCTCGTCATGACTAATGTATTAATCTAGTTATTAGCCTTAGTCCATTTTAGTAGGTACTCCTGACCGTGGTACTCAGGAGTCCCTGCCCTAGACATGATACAAGACAGGACTGGTTTATTTATACAAACACAATCGCCCACGGTGTCCAGATTAATTATACAGTTCATGTCATGTCAGGTTATCATGCCAAGTGTACTTGTCAGGAGTGCGCCACGATGGGCCACTATCAGGTCATGTCAGGTTATTATGTCAGGAGTGCACCACTACGGGTCACTATCACGTTATGCTCAATTATCAATTACAAACATATCAAGTAAATTCGTGATTATCAAGTTCAGGGCAAAAGGTGCAAGGATATAAAATGGACGTTAAATATCTAATAAAATATCAATATACAAGGCTATAGAAGATCCAGGGTAATCGGGCTACGCTCAGGTCAGGCTACGCTCAGGTTAGCGTATGCAAGACATACGCTTCCAAAAGGCAGCGTATGAGGTCCATACGACTCCTTGCCAAGGCAGCGTATGAGGTTCATACGACTCCTTGCCAAGGCAGCGTATGAGGTCCATACGACTCCTCATCAAGGCAGCGTATGAGTCGGACTGCGCTGCACTAAAGAGCGTGCGCAACTCAGTAGCACAAACTAAAAAGCTCGCGCACTGCTCACTGTCTTCTCCAAATCAGCAAGAACTCCATAGTTTGAACCCAAAGCTTCAAAAGTCCATAACTTGGTCAAAATAAGTCCAAATCCAACTTTTCAAAGGTCAAAATTGGGTAGAATAAAATTCTCTACAACATGGAACCATCAAAACTTGAAAAGAAAGAAGTTTGATAGATCAAAACCACCAAAATCCGAAAATAACTAATTTCTAGATCTACAAAAATTAAAGCCTCAAAATGGAAAATGACAAGTTCTAATGTGTCTTAGAAACATGAAGAGAAGCTAATGGAACAATAAAAATGGCCTCTCTTGTGGAAGCAAGTTGTACTAGCCTAGACCTCTCTCTCCCTCTCTTTGGTAGGTGAAGGGAGTAAATGGAAGAAGAAGAAGAGATTAATGAAGAGAGAGAAGAAGAATATGTAATAAATATGAGTGGTGGTGGTAGGTAGGGGGTTCACCCCTTGGTTCATAATGAACCAATAGCAATCCCAAACAGAACCAAGCCAACCCGAACCAAGAATAACAAAGCCAAGCTAAACCAAGAAGATATGCAAATACAAGATAAAATACGTATACGTATTCCAAATACGTAATACGAACAACAGGCATTACACATCTGCCTCATGACGATGCCATCCTTACGTAGTTGTTCATTGGAGCATTGAAAGGGGTCACCTTCGACTGGTACCGCAACTTGCAAGACAACTACATCCATTCCTTTGTCGGCTTCAAAAATATGTTCCTTGAAAGGTTCTACGAGATAGGACAAGATGTGACAATGTCCACCCTCATGGACGTTGTTCAAGGAAAGAAGGAGCTAGCGAGGAACTACATGAAGCGGTTTTGCCAAACTGCGATGAAATTACCCTCAGACAATCCAGATTCTTCCTTGATTAAAATCTGCCAAAAGAGGCTGCTTCCCACAATCAGCCTTTGGATGGGCGAGAGTCAGTTCAAGGACTGGAAAACTTTTATCATCAGCGCCACTAGCGCAGAAGACAAGTTAAAGAAAGCCCGCCAACTGGGGTTAGACATCTCGGAAGGAGAAGACAAGGGTAAACGCCCTAATACCGACAACAACAACGACGATAATTCTTCCAACAACAGAGACAACAAGGACAAGCAGGCTATGGTGGCCGACACAGCCCAGAAGCCTGAACCAAAGCCAGCAGAAAAGCAGAAATGCTCATACAAGGGGGTAGAGTTCAGCTCCCCCCACCAAGACGGGAACCTCGACAGGCAAAAATGGAGAGCCCTAAGTACTGTCACTACCTTCGCTATATCCACCATGCTATGCAAGACTGCTTCCAACTGAAGTGATACATCCAGCATCTCATCGGTTCTAAGGCCCTGGCCATTGATTTCGAAGACGTGACCGTAGCAGCCAACATGGTGTCAGTAGAGTTTGGCAGCTTCCCTCCGACAAAGACTCAAGATGGAGTAATACCTATCCCCAGGACAAAGATGGAGGTCGCTAACCTTCCACCTCCCCAAAACCAGGCCGCTGGTCTAGTGCCTCTCACCACATCACGAGGGAAGGTCATGTGGGTCCATCCGAACCTGGTACCTGAAGTGTCTCAGTCCGCACCGCCTTCCACCAACAAGAAAAGGAGTGGAAAAGTCAAATCCTGTCGCACAATCTCGACAGAAGTCGAAGAAGCTACAACCGTTGTCACCCGGTCGGGTGCACAATCCCAACCTATAACGGGTAACTCGGCTGAAGATCATCAGCCGGCTACTGCTGATGCTCCAGGACCTTCTCAGCCTCCAACGACCGACAAGCCTAGGCCGAAAGAGACTCGCTTTGACAAACCACTCCGAAAAGAGGCACCTCATGGGCTGGAGAGGCCCTACAACTTTGACATCTTGGCACAATTGGTCAACACACCGGCCAAATAGTCACTATACGAGCTACTGAGACTCTCCAAAGATGTTCGCGTCGCATTGAGCGAGGCACTCCAGAATGCCGACGTATATCTAGCTCAGTCCAACCTCACTGGGGAGAGCTCCCCTGCAGATCTTCAAGACAGCGCTTATATAGGTACAATGTCCAATATTGTCTTCACTCCGTAGGATATGCTTATCAAGACCAACCTGCACGATCGCCCTCTGTATTATACAGGATACATTGGTGACATCAAGGTGGATCGGATACATATTGATCCCGGTTCTTCCATAAGTATCATCCCGAAGAGCCTGCTGCACCACCTGCGCATCCCAATGTATCGCCTGACACCGACAAGGACTGCCATCAGTGGTTTAAATTCAGAGAGAAGCTATCCGATCGGAAAGATTTGTCTGAAATGCCAAATTGGCAATATCTAATCAGAAGTGACCTGTTATATCTTAGATGCGGACACTTCCAACAATATTCTTCTGGGGCGTCCTTGGATACACGATTACATGATCATGCCTTCCACACTGCACCAGTGCTTCAAGTACATCGACAAGCACGGCTTCGTGAGGACATAATTTGTCGACATCGATCCCTTTAAAGGGGTCGAATCCTACTACTCAGACTCAGGCTTATATGAGAAGTCAAAAAGGCACCTTGTCGAAGGAGGTACTCAAGCTCAAACTGAGGCCGCAACTGGATCGGAAGAACCTCTAACGATCCACCTCCAAGCCTGCAAAACCTGGCAGAACTGTACCCCTTACAGCCACTCTGCGTAAGGATGCAATCAGCGTCTCTGCGCACGAGGAGCAGATGATAATCTGACTGCCAAGGTCTGGCCAAGCGTCAAGTCCCACGATAGAGCCACTAACAATCAGGCTGCCTATAACTAGCCAACAACAAACAGATGAGCTCAATCTCTCTGTCAAACCGATGATAATTTGTCTTCCTAGAATGAATCGACAGCCGAGCGCTAAGTCGGGGACTGCTAGCCAGTGAACAACTCCCCCCAGTATCGATAACCAAACTGAGGGTCGCTAGTACGCCAACGACTCCACGTTCTGCTCCACCAGTGGACCCCTGATGATTAAGCTGCCTAAGTTATCCTCCCAGTCTTCATTTATACAGGAGCCGAAGAAGAGTCAGAGCTGGCTAAGTATGTGGTTGCTCACACTGATGTTCCATCCGCAGATGATGTAATTCCACTAGAAAAGATACCTTACTTCATCAATAAAGGGCTATCTTTGAACTACCTCGAGCTTAATAAGCTTTGTACAATGTATGCCATGGAACACGGTATAGGCACCCACCTACACACATGTGACAAATGTCTATATCGCAAATCAACTTACACCAGTAGAAGACGCTTACCACATAGTTGAGGGAGAGGATAATCCAATCATCTTCGGCCGGAAGAATGATCCACAACCCTTCAGGATAGAAGAAGTTGATCTCGAACCCGACATCGAAAGACTGCCCTTTTATCTATATAATTCCCGATCCAAGTACCTCATGCAGAAACAGGGGTATGATCTGGAAACTACGCCAGGCTTGAACTACGGCACTGGACGGTGGCTACACTTACAGTTGCCGGTCTCGGCTGGGAAACCACGGGATTACGACAACAAGACCAGATGTGGGCTAGGTTATGTTACACCTGCAACAACTCCTGAAAGCTCAGATGAGGAATGCGACTGGCATTCGCATTCAGCCAGATCACCCACGTTCGATTCGGATGTCAGCATAGGGGACGTATTCAGGCAAGCTCTGTTTGTCAATATGGTATTTGCTGATGCCTACGAAGAAGATGAAGATGTACCCGAACTTCTCGAGATGGAACCTTGGGTCCAGCAACTAGATGCACAATAGGAGAAATGTTTCAAACTTCATGAACCTCCTACCGAAGATGAGGTTATACAAGTTGACCTCGGCGACGAATCGTCCCTAAAGCCAATCTTCATCAGCAAAAGCCTGACAGACGAAGAGTTGGAGGCACTTTTGAAACTCATCAGATAGTACATTGACGTGTTTGCCTGGAGTTATGAAGACATGCCAGGGCTAAACCCCGAGGTCGCACTTCATAAACTCAACATTCGTCCGGATGCAAAGCCGATCAAACATCAGCAAAGATGTTTTCGCCCGGACATCATAAATTCTATCGAAGCTGAGGTCAACAAACTGATAGCCAGCGGCTTCATCCGGGAGGAGCAACATCCAGACTGGGTTTGCATCGACTTCTGAAATCTAAACGAAGCTTGTCATAAAGATGTGTTTCCTCTTCCTATCACGGACATCATGATCGACAACACATGTGGCTTTGAGCGCATGTCATTCATGGATGGCTTTTCAGGATACAATCAAATCAAAATGTTTTCTGACGACGAGAAGCATATATCATTCTGAACACCGATTGGCGTGTACTGTTACACCGTCATGCCCTTCGACTTAAAGAATACCGGTGCCACATACCAACAAGCTATGAGCATCATTTTCAGAGATCACCTGCGTAAGACAGTGGAGTATTACGTCGACGATATAGCTGTCAAAAGCCGCTCTAAGGGAGACCATATGCAGGATCTGAGGACGGTATTCGACTGATACAAGTGCACAACTTGAAGATGAATCCTACCAAATCCTTCTTGGGCGTATCTAGTAGAAAATTCTTGGGTTTTATCATTATTGCCCAGGGAATCCACATAGACCCTGAGAAGACGAAGGCAATCATGGAGATGGGTCCCCCGAGAAATCTCTGTGAACTTCGAGTCCTTCAAGGGAGGCTAGCTTACATCAGAAGGTTTATCTCTAACTTCTCCGGACGATGTCAGCCATTCACCCACCTCATGAAGAAGGATGTTTCATTCGTATAGGATGAAGAATGCCAGCGCACCTTCGACAACATTAAAGAATATATGTCGAACCCTCTAGTCCTGGTGGCCCCGGTTGCTGGAAAACTATTCCTGCTCTATGTGCGAGCAATGGAACATTCTCTCGGTGCTTTACTAGCACAAAATAATAATGCAGCCATGAGAAAGCTATATATTACCTCAGCCGAATGATGATAGGGCCGGAGCATCGATACACTGCCGTGGAGAAGGAGTGCCTTGCTCTGGTTTTTGCCATTCAGAAGACGCGACACTACATCACGGGGCAAACCATCTATGTCGTATCAAGAGTTAATCCCCTCAGGGTCCTCATGACCAAGCCAGGTGCACTTAGCTCCCGGCTAACTACCTGGTCAATATTATTGTCTCCCTACCACATGATCTTCGTCCCGCAGACGGCTGTTAATGGTCAAGCTCTGGCAAATTTTTTAGTAGCTCATCCAGGTTCGGAGTCAACCAAAATAGACGAAGAGATTCCAGATGAGGTCGCCAATTCAAATATGGCCTCTCATGATACCGTATGGCGAATGTTCTTCGACGACGCTTCTAGAACTGAGCCCAAGGGCAACATCGTCGTTGGAGTCGGAGTGGTGCTGATTTCTCCCTCCGGGCTGGTGATCAATCGGGCCTACTCCCTCACGGAGCCCTGTTCAAACAACGTGGCCGAGTATAACGCTTTGTTCATTGGCCTCCGACTTATAAAAGAGCTGGGGGTAGAGTATCTTGAATTATACGACGATTCGCAGTTAATCGTCAGTCAGATCCGGGGTTCATATAAAGTTCGCCATGAAGATATGATCCTCTATCACCAAATAGCGATTAACATCATTTCATCATTTGAAGGGTTCTTCATAGAACATGTTCCTAGACTCTAAAATATCGAAGCCGATGTCCTAGCAGGCCTTGCTGCTTCCCTAGCGGTCCCAAAATATACTCATCATTTGGTGGATGTAATAGGCCATGAATTGTTCTGTCCCAAGAATAACGTTCAATTTGTAGCGAGTCATTCCGGTTAGACGGTCGACGAAGCACCAGACTGGAGACAACCATTCGTAGACTTCATAGTCTATGGCATCTTGCCCGAGAATCCAAAGGAAGCCACTTCTATCAGAAGACGTTCCCTCAGATTCTTCTACGATATAGAGACGAAAATACTGTATCAGCAATCATACGATAGATTACTGCTTCGATGTCTGTCAAATACAGAAGCCAAAGAAGCCGTGCGTGAAGCTCACGATGGCGTCTGTGGAGCCCATCAGCCTGGCCCAAAATTACAAGATCACCTTCGCTGAATGGGCTACTACTGGCCTACGATGGTGGCGGATGCGATAGATTATACAAGAAAGTGCAAAGCCTGTCAAGTCCACACAGATTTCATCTATCAACCATCTGAGTTCTTACATCCAACGGTGGCATCCTGGCAATTCAAAGCATGAGGAATGGACATCATCGATCCGATCACTCCACCTTCATCCAGAGGACACCGTTTCATACTCGCAATCATAGATTACTTCTCCAAATAGGCGGAGGCTATTCCGTTGGCAGAAGTGAAGACTTCAAACGTGATCATCTTCCTCAAGCATCACGTGATCTATCGCTTTGGACTGCCCCGAAAGATCATCCATGACAACCGTCTGCAGTTTGCAAGCCACGCCTTCTATCGGTTCTGCGACAAACACCGAATCCAGAATATTACTTCAACGCCGTACAATCAGGCAGCAAATGAGTTAACATAAGCATTCAATAAAACTATAATCAAGCTGCTCAAGAAGTTCGTGTCTTCAAACAAATACGACTTGTTATGCTCAGTCCTAAAATACGTAGGACTAGGTACATCGACATGCCAGCTGTATACATACGAAGTATACTCTAATATATGAAAATCTCGTATGAATACATAAGCTGTAAAATGCAGTAAACCAATAGTAATCTAATCTCATCCATAAATAAAGAATAAAAGATATCATATAATCAACTGTAATAAGTCTTCATATAATACGTTGGGCGGAGACAAATCCACTCCCAACAAGTAAGAAAAAATATACATGGAAATGGAAATAATTTGGCGGGAGTAGCAAAGAAAGACCCAAGATACGTCATCTCTGAAGCACACATCGGGAGAGATAACCAGGTCCTTAGAGGGACGTAACATGATACATAAAGAACATGCCACATAATTGAATATATATACCATGTCATAAATCACAAGTAAAGTACATAGTCCCACTCGTAACAAGATCCAATACCTCATTATCGAAACAGTGGACTATCCCTACAACCAAACAAAGACAAGGGGTAGCACACTATGTCGCGATGAGACATTGTCCCAAGCTACTAAAGGGACGGGATGATATGACATTTGACGAGGGTTACCTGACCATTCTAATATGTTTATGCAATAAGAACAAACCTTCAACGCATGGGCACTCTGGCTCAAAAGCAGTAATCTTAGGTATGGTCCCATCAGGATACCAAGGACCTCAAAGCATAACATTCATCGAATGTCAAAGGCCAGCAGTAAATCGGGTATTAGGATCCAGGACCGTATCTCCCACGGAAATAACCGATAATAGGGAAGTGCATACTTGGCCCATACGTTAAGGAACTGTTCTTCCCACCCAATGCCTAATCGAATCACATCCATGACTCATATACCTCTACTAACTGCTAAGTCTCCTAACATGCCTCTATTAGCAGTTAGCCCTAACGCATGCGCATGGGGGATCAGCCCACACGCAAGAACCTCTACATGCTACTCATCTTACACATCCTCATGGTACAACTGTGTCAAGGTATATGCAATACACTACAAACGGTAGTCTCTTAACTCTAAGTCCACGTGCAATCAAAGGATAATAACAAAGTATATCTAATATCACTGAGCAGACGGTAAATCAAGAATGGTAAAAACTGGAAATAAATGAACAGTTATATGTAATAAAATACAAACTAAATCTAAACAGTATAATGGCAAGGTATCTTGCCTGAGGTTATGTGCAAAAGGGAATAATCCAGCAGCTCGAACAAACAAATAAACGAAGCATGAAAAGCCAAATCCCGCAGATGACTCCGGGTGCTGCAACAAATATTACGAATGAGTTGGAATATAAGATATGCCTAGGAAACGCCTATCCAAAAGTTAAATTCTGGAACATGGGCAAAATCGTAATTTTAGGTCAAAACGATATCCGCCGTTGGACCCGCATTGTACCGAAATACGCGCCAGAATCTACGATCTCTAAAGTTGTCAAACTACATGTCTACGGCTTTGTTTATATGAGACAAACCCAACGGTATGTCAAATTTTGGTTTTCGGTGGGCTGTGCACAAAATCGCCCGTTGATTAGGATTATGGGCCCGTTAAAATGGCATCCCGATCAACCTTTTCAGAGTTGAACAAAACTTGGCTCACAGGACCAGAAAAATATTTCGAGTCCAATGGCGCAAGTTTTGTCACAATTTGATGAGTGTACACAAAGTTGTGACTTAATTTGCAAAGGGTCGATACGGGGGTATCTCGACGGATACGTACTGATTTCGTCGTGCACATGCAACGAAATCGGGTTCCGTCAGTTCTCACACATCGACAACATCCATGCGCGCCTTTCGATGCGTATAGTGTGCGACCATGTCGCCCGGTTTGTCGGGACGGACGTCGTATCGGAGTATTTTTCTAATTTTCGAAAATAGAATTTATAATTTTTCATGAAACTTTAACAAAGTGTAACGTTTTACACACTAGATGAAAAGCGAATCTAGAAGGTGTATTACAATCTCGGTTATGTTGTCTTTGACTATCTTTAATTAGTTTCCACAAAATCCTATTGTACCGAGCAAAAATTGGCCGACAAGTTGGTATTTTACAACAGTTTTTAATATTCCAGAAAAGTGGTTTTTCTCCAACTTCGTCTCAATTTTTTGAGCAAGTTGGATGGCTATGTCGAAATCCACCTAGGGGATCTCGAAGAGGGTCATGAGGGCTTTCTACACGAATTTACGGATCTAAAAAAGGATTTGAATTGAAGGAGAAATCGCATGGTGAAGGTGCTTACCTTAATGTTAAAAAACCTGTTGTTGTTGTTGCCGCTGTCGTCGGAGAGAGGTACGGGGACAAAGGTGAGAGGCAGAAGGAAGGAGAGTGGAGGAGGTGAAATAATTAAGGATTAGGGTTTGGTTTTACATATATATACATGTATATATAGGTAAAGAAAAAGCAAGTTTCGGCCACAAGAAGTTGTGGCTTCTAACTTGTTGCGGGTCGGGTCCCTTTCCGTGAGCAGCTGAAGCTGCTATTTCTTTGTCAATGTGTGGTCGGTTCCCACTTTGGTTGGGCCGACCACATTAGCCTTTTTTCTTTTTCTTTTTCTTTTTTTTTTCTTTATGTACTTATATATGTATAGCATACTTTTATATGTTAGGAGGAAGGGGAGTGGCCCCTTGGGCGCACAAAGCTGCTGGGAGATGCTTAAGTGGTTGATTTCTCCTTGTGGGGGCCGACCACCTAAGTTGTTTATTATTTTAATTTTTTTCTTCTTTTTTTTTTATCCTTCTATATATATATATATATATATATATATATATATATATATATATATATATATCCATATATATATATATATATATATATGGATATATATATATATGTATATATATATCCATATATATATATATATATATATGGATATATATATATATATATATATATATATATATATATATATATATATATATATATATATATATATATATATATGTATATGTATATATCCATATATCTACCATAATCTATTTAAAAACTAATTAACAAATTAAATATTATCAATCCAAATCTTTAATTTACTTAAACATATCTATATATATAATTTCAACTCACAATAAATCAACTCGAAATAATAATAATATCTTAATAGAATAAACATGTTAAATAAATTTCCACAAAATAACTTTAATAATAATAAATTAATAAAATCGTCCCAATGGGTGCACTTATACCGCACACCCTTACCCGGGTCCACAAAATATACTATTTTGTAAAATATTATTTAAATAATAAAATACCAATAATTGCACAAATAATTAAATAATTTAAAATTATACATGCATTCTAAAATAATTTAGGAATTATTTTTACGTACATAAAATATGTCTACATGGCCACCTTGGTCCCATCCCATGCCTACATGGGCTTAAATTTGGTTCGGGTCCAGTTCGGGCTGAATTGGACAAACCGGGTCATCTAAAAATTAATAAATAAAATCATATTTAATTAAAATACTTTAAATAAGTCCATTCACAACTTGGTCTGGTTTTTCTTGTAAAACCCCTAAATTTCAACTTTTTTTTACATAAATTTGGTACTGATTTAAAATTTTTGTATTGTACGTCACGTAGTCGCATTGTACGTCGTGTGCGAAATTTCATTTTTCGTAATTGCTCGACGAATGCGAATATGTTCGAGCGTACATATTTTAGAAAAAATATTTTTCTATTTTTTAGTTTCAAAATAGTATATATATAATAACTATTTTATCTATCGCACTAAAATTTGAAGCTCATTACTTTATTTATTTTATTTATACAAAGCCTTTTGTTTATAACAATTATTGATAATATTTTTCGTGCATACATATATATATTTCATAAATATTTTATAAAGTTTATTTTAAATAATAATGTAATTTTCAAAATTTAATACTATTATAATTTTAGTGTTCATAAAAATATATTTTAAATAGTTGATATTTGTTTAAATTAATTATGATGATTTACAATTTGAATTTATGGTTGTAGATGTATCTATATTTAATTTGGATTAGATTGGATTTTGAATTAATTTGAATTATTTTAAAAATTATTTAAATAAATAGATGAATTATCTAATTAGGTTTTAAATATTTCTAGTCCTTATCCAATTGGGAATTCCCACATCCTATAAATAGGCAGGTACTCCTCCATAGATTTATATTCTCCACAAATTCCTCCACCACAAATGTGCCGTGCATTGTGTCCGTGTTCCCATATCCATAATCTTATTCCATATTTTTACACATACATTATTCCTCCTCCGTGTCAACAATTTCGGCACGTACAACCAAATAGGAAAAATCCTAGGTTTTTTCTGGCTCATCCCTTCCCCGATCGGAAACCCTCTCATCCCTCGTCATCCCAGCCTTTCCGACCTCCAAATCTGGTGGCACCATTGGTGACCACCATCCTCACCACAGCCATCTCCACCCTCTGCCAATCCCAGTGCTATCACCACCATGAGCACAGCCCAGCCGCCACCATCACCCCCGTTCTACTGGACTACCTCCAACCTCCACACACCCACCGGCGACCACCAGCAAACACACGCCAAGCCATTGCCCACGTCCCTGCAACGCCGAAACCCCAAACCAACCACCACGAAACCAGCCACTGTCCCCGAAGCCCCGGCTAACCCGACACGTCCAGTCGACCACCACTACCGTCACCGGCGCCAACACCGGCGACCAAAATAACTCCCACAGCCCGTCATTAGCAAAACCCTAAAAAAATAAAAACACCAAGACCACTCACCTGGCCCCCATCGGCCGGATCCACGAGCGCCGCCGCCGTCGGCATAAGCAACCAGCGCCTCTGGTACACCCCATCGTCGCCTGCTCCACCGATCCTTCGCGCGCGAGAAGCCCTCTTCTGTCCAGCCTCCACTCTCTCGATCTCGAACTGCTCTCTTTCTTTTCCTTTTTTCCTCTTTTCAGCCAACGAGCCCCCGCGCCTGTGCCCTAGCAGCCGTCACCCCGACCTCCGCCGCAGCGCGCCATATCCGGTGGCAGCACGCCGAAACCCGACCACCGCTTGCCAGAGCTCACCGCTCTCTCCATCCCCATCTCCCCCTATTTCCTCTTCTTCTTCCTCAGCCCTCTTCCTGCGCTGCACCTCCGTCTCCGCGCCTTAGCCGTACCGCCCGGCGCCGGCGACTTCCCGATCTCCTTCTTCCCTTCTCGATTTCTTTCTCTTCCTCTTTCTACTCATTGCTACTGAGAAGAGTAGTGTTACTGTTTTTTTATTTTACTTTACTTTCAATTGTTTACTTTAAATGTTAACTAAGATATTATATATATTATTATTATTAGGGTTTTTATTATTATCATTGTTACTATTATTGTTATTATTAATATTTATTTTTATTACCAGTACAAGAGAATAAATTTATTTACTTAATAGTAGTAGATGATTATTAGTATAATTAACACTAGTTTTAAGTATTGTTATATATACGTAAACCTTTAAAGGTTATTTTATATGCTTTTGACCTAAACAATTTACAAATATTTACGATATTAATTTAAGATATTATTTGTATATAAAGTGTAGCTATTATCTATAGGCATATTTATACAAAACTAATGGGTTTTAATCTAGATAGATTTATTTTGCTATTTTCAAATATTATCTAATAAAAGGACTATAAAATTTTTAAATATTATAAATAATTTTCGAAACTCGTATATACATATTATTTATCAAGTTTCTTTGATTATCCTCCTGTCTGAGACCAATCCCATCCTTCCTATTTCCTCGCCAACTCTAGACTACCTTATGTCAAACCCAACTAAATTGACCCTTCTGGACCCAATGGAACTGTCCGTGCCACCACCCGATGTCATCTTGCTTAGTTGTTGCACCAAAATTGTAGTTCGTGCCACCTTGATCATCGCAGCAGACCAGGCATCCTACCAGGCAAGACACCTTGCCATTTGCTGTTTTTTTATTTTAGCATGTATTTTATGCATTATTTATTATTTTTTATGCAAAATAAACTGTGATACATGGCATAACCTGTTAGAAATTACTGTTTATTTATATTTCATGCTATGTATTATTTTTTTCTTACACATTAAACCTAGATTTAAGGGACCACCCTGTGTGTTGCATTCATTGGCCTTGACAAGTTGTAAACACGAAGTTGTGTGTCGCATATAGAGCACGGACATGCGTGAATGGCTGGCCACCGGTGCGTATAAGCCGTGCGATAGGAATAACCGCTAATAGAGGTTGCATGCTAGTTTGACTTAGCGGTTATAGAAGTTTTCTGTTGTGGATACAACATAGTAGGCATTGGGCGGGGAGGACAATTCTTTAGCGTATGGGCTTCGATGCACTTTCCCTTGTGACCCGGATTCTCCGCTGGAGTTACGGGGTTGATGACCCATGATTACTGACGGCCATTGGCATTCTGCAGAACGTTATGCTGTTACTGATGGGGCCTCCGGTGCCCCAAGGGAGGACCATGCCGATCCTATTTAGCCAGGGCCCATGCGTAGGAAGGATTATTCTTAACTATATTTCACTTAGAACGGTTAGGCACTTTTATCCGTTAGGTACGAGTACTTTTGGTTTGAGTACTCGTACCTGACGTGGCTTGGAACAATAACTTGTCGCGGATTAGTTCATCACATCATGTCCTTGTTTGGTTGTAGGTGTGACTTACTACTTCGATGAGAAGGTATTGAACCTTTTTGGGGTCCGGATACCATATTGGATTTATAGCATGGAAAAATACGTCACCGTGAATTAGTTTACCATCTCCTGTCCTTGTTTGGTTGGGGGGATGGTACGCTCGTCCAATAAGTGTGTATTGGACCATGTTATAATTCAATTGACTTATTTATTTTAGCAATATTTATTCAGTTTATATGGCATGATATTATGTGTCTTATTACGTCCCTCTGAGAACCTGGTTATCTCGCCAGGTGTGTGCTCTTGTATTTCACAGGTGCTGTAGCTTTAGCCGTGACCATCCCCATTTCTTCAAGGATGATTGTGCTTGGATCGTCTACGCTTCGCTCGCCAACTTTCATTTCTTTTCTCATGTATTTTTCCTTTAACTTTTTGGTAGTAGATTTGTCTCCGCCCAACATATTGTATCAAGACAACTCATTATCATTATATGATATCTTTTATTCATTTATTCTTATGTGGATGAGATTTGTTATGGTTCTACTGTATTTTACAGTTTACGTATATTTATTATACGGATGGCATGTCTACGTTCCTAGTCCTACGTATTTTGGGACTAGAGCGTTACATGTTTTTGTGTTGGCCCATGCATTATACTAGAACTTTCTCTAGCCTGTGCCCTAGCCGTCGTCACCCTGACCTCCGCCGCAGCGCACCATCTCCGGTGGCAGCGCGCCGAAACTCGACCGTCGCTCACCAGAGCTCACCGCTCTTTCCATCCCCATCTCCCCCTCTTCTCTCTCCTTCTTCCTCAACCCTCTTCCAGCGCTGCGCCTCCGCCTCCGCGCCTTAGCCGCACTGCCCGGTGCCGACGACTTCCCGATCTCCTTCTTCTCCTCTCAATTTCTTTCTCCCTCTTTAAGATATTATTTGTATTTAAAGTGTAGCTATTATCTATAGGCATATTTATACAAAACTATGGGTTTTAATCTAGATAGATTTATTTTGCTATTTTCAAATATTATCTAATAAAAAGACTATAAAATTTTTAAATATTATAAATAGTTTTCGAAACTCGTATATACATATTATTTATCAAGTTTCTTTGATTATCCTTTCTATCAGAGACCAATCCCATCCTTCATATTTCCTCGCCAACTCTAGACTATCTTATGTCAAACCCAACTAAATTGACCCTTATGGACCCAATGGAACTGTCTGTGCCACCACTCGAGGTCGCCTTGCATAGTTGTTGTACCGAAATCGCAGTTCATGCTACCTTGATCATCTCAGCACACCAAGCGTCCTACCAGGCAAGACACCTTGCCATTTGCTATTTATTTATTTTAGCTCATATTTCATATATTATTTATTATTTTCTTTATGCAAAATAAACTTTGATACATGGCATAACCTGTTAGAACTTACTGTTCATTTATATTTCCTGCTATGTATTATTTTTTTCTTACACATTAAACCTATATTTAAGGGACCACCTTGTGTGTTGCATTCATTGACCATGACACGTTGTAAACACGAAGTTTTGTGTCGCATATAGAACACGAACATGCGTGAATGGTTGGCCACCGGTGCGTATAAGTCATGCGATAGGAATAGCCGCTAATAGCGGTTGCATGCTAGTTTGACTTAGCGGTTATAGAAGTTTTCTGTTGTGGATACAACATAGTAGGCATTGGGCTGGGAGGACAATTTCTTAGCGTATGGGCTTCGATGCACTTTTTTTTATGACCCGAATTCTTCGCTAGAGTTAGAGGGTGGATGACCCATGATTACTGACGGCCACTGGCGTTCTGCGGAACGTTATGCTCTTACTGATGGGGCCTCTGGTGCCCCAAGGGGGGACCATGCCAATCCTATTTAGCCAGGGCCCATACGTAGGAAGGATTGTTCTTAACTACACTTAGAACGGTTTGGCACCTTTATCCGTTAGGTACGAGTACTTTTGGTTTAGGTACTCGTATCTGACCGTGGCTTAGAACAATAACTTGTTACGGATTAGTTCGTCACATCTTGTCCTTGTTTGGTTGTAGGTGTGACTTACTACTTCGATGAGAAGGTATTGAACCTTATTCGGGTCCAGATACCATATTGGATTCATAGCATGGAAAGATACGTCACCGTGAATTAGTTTACCATCTCCTGTCCTTTTTTGGTTGGGGGGATGGTACGCTCGTTTAATAGGTGTGTATTGGACCATGTTATAATTCAATTGACTTATTTATTTGAGCAATATTTATTCAGTTTATATGGCATGATATTATGTGTCTTGTTACGTCCCTTTGAGGACCTGGTTATCTTGCCAGGTGTGTGCTCTTGTCTTTCGTAGGTGCTCTAGCTTTAGCCGTGACCATCTCCATTTCTTCGAGGATGATTGCGCTTGGATCGTTGTCAATCTCCGATCCTGGAATACGTATTTTAATACGTAAACCGATAATTTGTATTTACCTCGTATTTATACTATATTTATTATGCAGTATTTCTTCATGCATTTCCCAAAAATATTTGACAAAATATTATTTCCTAATTTATTTTCTGCATTTGGGCCTACAGTTTTGGCTCATTTGGGTAACCCATTCTTGGTTCACCAATGGTTCATCATGAACCCTTTGGTTCATCATGAACCCATGGGTCCAAGATCTTTATATATACTCATCTCATTCTCTCTCCTCTTATTTACTTCCTCTCATTTACTTCCTCCACCAACCAAGACAAGTACCAACTTGCTCAAGAGAAGGATCCATAATTTTGTTAATGATTCTTACAAAACTATTTGCCAAAACATGTTCTTGTCCTCAATCTATACTAGTTTAGAACTTGGATATTTCCATTTTGAAGCTTTGATTTTTGTAGATCTAAGTTTTAATCATTTTTGGATTTCCTTAGTTTTGATCTATTTTCGTAGAAGTTTTGTGGGTTTTGATGCTTCCATGTGGAAGAGAATTCAATTTCACCCAAGTTGGAAATTTGGAAATCCGGATTTGGAGTTCGGATGACCAAGTTATGTCGTTTTGAAGTTTTGGGTTCTGCCATGGTGTTCTTGCTGTTTGGAGAAGACAGTGAGCAGTGTGCATAGCTTCTTAGTTCATGCACACTGAGCTACGCGCGCTCTTTAGCGCTGCGTACGCAGACTTAGGTACGCTTCCTGTTGGAAGCGTGTCTCCTGTAGCGTGCGTGACTTTTCACCCACGCTGCTCCCTGTAGCGTACGTGACTTTTCACGCTGCTCTCTCCTTGAGCTTGCGTGACTTTTCATACAGCTCTTCCCTTGAGTCTGCGTGACTTTTCACGCAGCACTCTCCCTCGAGTCTGCGTGACTTTTCACGCTGCTCTTTCCCTTGAGCCTGCGTGACTTTTTACGCTGCTCTCTCCTTGAGCCTGTGTTACTTTTCACGCACGCTGCCTTGTGTAAGCCTGCGTGACTTTTCACGTACGCTGCCTTGTGTAAGCTTGCGTAACTTTTCACGTACGCTGCCTTGTTGTGCGTATGCTTTTGATATTTTATTAGATATTATATGCCTATTTTATATCCTTACGCCTTTTGTTCCGAGCATGATATGAGCACTAATGTGACCCCGGAGAACAAAGTGTTCCTACCTGATACATATACCTGAATGTCCCAGTTCTTGTTCATGCTCGACAAATGACTCGTAACTCCACGTGGCGTATTTGCAATGATGCATTACACTAAGGAGGGTAGAACATGTTGACACACTGATTGACAAGGATCCTCTTTGGGGTACTCATACTAAAGTACGACTTTAGGAGGATAATCATGAAGGCCACAGCATGAGAGTCCAAGATTTCACCTAGGGTTAAACTAGGCAACTAAATATACTAGGTGCATGGGGAGGGCAAATCCCGAGATCGTGTTACACCAGCCGCCTTGAGATATTGTCTTGACGCGCCGGCTGGTCTCCACAGATACTGTGTCATCCGCAACGAGCGAATGACTGTATCCGATTAATTCCTGCTATATATTACATGTTTTGGCAATGTGGCCTTGCGAGGGGCCTGTGCTCAATAACACCTGTCTACGCGAACCCCTGGGTTGGCTAGCCTTGCTGGAAATATACGATCTGAGGATTTTCTAATAACATGACGCGAGGATAACCTCGTCCCACTAGAAACTCGTAGACTTGATTGGCCGTAAAAATGACTTGCTTGTATCCTATTACCTTCCGCGAATAACCGAAGGAAGCGGACTGTCATGGTACGTGATCCAACCCATGTTCTTGTTTGATTGTTGGGTTGGTTATCGTACTATGACAGGCTGTGGACCGAAGTTATGAACGGAAGACTTATTCTGGTTGTGAAGTGCTACTTCTGTGAATGACTGAGGAACATGGTCTATCATGGTATATGATCCAACCCATGTTCTTGTTTGATTGTTGGGTTGGTTATTGTGCTGCGATAGGCTATCGACCGAAGTCACGATCAGGAGATTTTATTGTTTATACCTTCTAACTTATGTGAAAGTTATAGAGTACGATATGTCCCGACTCCATGCGGCACCTTTTGTCCTTGTTTGGTTGTAAGGGTGCCATATGGGTTCGAGGATGTGGCGCTACCCTATAATAGTAACATAAGTATTACTATTATCAGTCATTCTATTAGCTGGGTTTTTAATCTTAACTCTTGTGCCCCTTTGGCGGTACTTGCTATTCGGGGCTGACCCCGCTGGTTTTGTTTGGCCAGATCTCGTAGCAGAGCCAGAGGATACGATCTTCCTCCCTGACATCCATGGTGCATACTAGGAGCATGGCGGTTCGGGGACTCGAGTGGGTTTCTTCTCCACCACTCCTGCTTATACTTTTGCGGCGTTGAGCCACCGGCACCTGTTAGCCGGATTACTTGATATTTTGTGTCAGTACATAATTGTAATTAAACAGACTGCAGCTGTGTATAATTTTGTACTCCTGACTCTCTGAGATAGCTAAATTATAAAGCTAGTCTCTCATGATCATTTTAATGAAGCGTCAGGGACGCCTTACTGCTTTATCTTTAATGTTCATTTATTTGCTGATACGATTTGATTGATTGAGACATAGAACTCTGGGGACCATAGGAGACTTGATTGTAGCATGTACCCCCTAGTCTCTCGACAGCCACGATCGCCGTATGACGTTACATACCTCATATGGAGTAGCTGGCCTAGTCCGTCTCCGTATTTCGGTACTGGGGTTGTGACAAGGTTTTAGTGGTGGCCCATGCAGGTCTAATTTTCAGACTTGTGGGGTATTGCGAATTATTAGGAGTCTCAATCAAAACTTGTTCCCCTTAAAATTCTGTTTCGAATTCTCCGTCCTTGCCTTGATCTCTAACCTGACTTGCATCCTCGAAATCTTCCTCGTTCGGACTTGATAATCTTATATTCTTCTCTATAGGGGTGCTTCATTCTCAGTAGCGGGTGAGGCCCATGAGGAAGAGCAGCAAGAGCATGGCTCGACTGGGCAGCAACAGGGGAGAGAACCTTCTCCTGTGCAGACACGAGCAGAAATGGAACCAGAGGCAGTGCAGCCGCAGGTTATTGGAACTACTGCAGCACCAACAACGACGGCAGTACCAGATGCCGTAGCACTCCTGGAGATCGTCCGAGGGATTCTTGTCACTCACCAACAGCAACAGACTCGGCAGCAGGAGCAGAACGTGTTGCTGAACCAGGGGATTCAGTTAGCTCTTGAGAGGAGTGCCCGTGTTGACTCGGAAGCATCAGGAAGGTTTCGTCGCTTGAACCCGAGGTATTTTGATGGCACGGAGGATGCCATCACTGCGGATGCATGGATTCAAGACATTGAAGCCATTCTTATGGCAGCCAAGGTTCTAGATGATGAGAAGGTTGATCAGGTCAAATTAGTACTTCAGGATCTTGCCCGCGACTGGTGGGCATCAGAAGAAGTTGGTATAAGGCGCCCTGTTCGTTGGACCACCTTCAGTGACAGATTCAAGGCCAAGTATTTTGGCGTAGTAGCTCGATATGAGCTCCAGTAGAAGTTTATCAGTCTCAAGCAAGCAGGCAAGACCGTAGATGGGTATGCAGCAGAGTTCTGCAGATTGTGCCATTTCGCACCAGCAATGGTGGCAACGGAGCCAGAGAAAGCTATGAGGTTCCAACAGGGATTTCATTTGGAACTATTGCAACTGGTGGAAGGACACGACTACCAGACGTTCGACGCTGTTTTGACGGCAGCTCGGAGGCACGAGCTTACCCAGCAGAGGTTGGCATCGAGGATAGGAGGTCAGAAGAGATCTCATTCTCAGGTTGGAGGAGGAGCAATGCAGCGAACATCGGTACCAGCACCCGGTATACGTATTCATGATACAGGAGCGCCGCGGAGGACGGCCGTGTCAACTAATACAGCGCCAGTTCGGCAACAGCAGCGTCAGGGAGCACCCTAGGGCTGTACCTTCTGTGGGAAGGCAGGGCACACGAGGGAGGTGTGCCGGTCAGCGAATGGCTTATGCTTGAGGTGTGGTAGTTCAGACCACCGTATCTCCACTTGTCCTGTGATGCAGAGGCCAGGAGGGCCAGCTCAGCAGTTTCCAGTATTGCTAGCTCCGGTGGCAACCCCGAGTGGAGGGCCAGTATTAGCAGTAAGGCCCCTAGCCCAGCGTTTACCAACGCAGGCTCAGATGTTTCGCCAGGCACAGGAAGCCGAAGGCCCTCAGAGGCAGCAACAGCATGGTCGAGGAAGGCCGCAACAAGGAGCTCAGCGGGGCCAGGGCCAGGCTCTCACATTATCCTTGGAAGAGGCTTTAGCGTCTAGTGGCGTGGTGGCAGGTAAAATTCTCGTCACCTTATTTCCCGCTGTAGCATTATTTGATTCAGGTGCTACTCATTCATTCATCTCTGCACGATATGCTATACGGATTGGATTAGAGTTTGAGGCATTGCCGGAGAGGATGGATATACTCACCGGCAATGGGCTCGTAGAAGTTAGCAGAGTGTGCTTTTCATGTCCGGTGGAGGTGTGTGGGCATTTACTGCCCGCATCATTGATTGAATTCCCTATGGGGAATTTTGATGTCGTTCTTGGCATGGACTGGTTGAGAGACAGTCATGCGATAATTGATTGTAGAGGAGGTAGGGTCATATTCAGCATTCCTGGGATGGAGCAGTTCATCTTTACTCGAACCTTGAAGAATCAGGCCGGAGGCGTCATCTCAGCAGCAGTGTCAGAGCCAGGACAGATTCCGAGAGTGGTCGAAGATTTTCTCGACGTCTTCCCTGATGAGCTCCCAGGGATACCCCTAGTCAGAGAGGTAGAATTTAGTATTGAGTTGAACCCTGGAACGAGGCCTATTGCAGATAGAGTTTACAGAATGTTGCCGTCAGAGCAGGATAAGTTGTATCAACATGAAGAAGAGTTGAAGTCTAAGGGATTCATCCGAGACAGTAAATCGCCCTGGGCCGCGCCAGTGATTCTAGTTCCCAAGAAGGATGGGTCGACGAGGATGTGCATCGACTACCGCAAGCTGAATGCAGTAACAGTGAAGAATAAGTACCCACTACCAAGGATTGATGACCTGTTTGACCAGTTGAGCAAGGCCAGCGTCTTTTCCAAGATCGATCTTCGGTCAGGATACTATCAAGTAAGAGTCCGGGAGCAAGACATACCGAAGACAGCATTCAGATCTAGATATGGGCATTATGAGTTTTTAGTAATGCCCTTTGGACTAACCAACGCCCCCGCAGTATTCATGGATTTAATGAACCGCATCTTTCTGCCGTATTTGGATAAATTTGTGGTGGTGTTCATAGATGACATTTTTGTCTATTCCAGCAGTAAAGAGGAGCATGAGAAACATCTTGGGACTGTCTTACAGACATTGAGGGAGCATCAACTTTATGCGAAGCTCGACAAGTGTGAATTCTGGTTAGATCATATTTCGTTCCTGGGGTATGTAATTTCTGGGGCAGGAGTGTCAGTGGATCCGAAGAAGATTGAGGCCGTAGAGCATTGGCCAGTCCCGAGAACGGTTGTAGAAGTACGAAGTTTCTTAGGGTTAGCTGGTTACTACAGAAGGTTCGTGGCGGACTTTGCCAAGATCTCTGTGCCCTTAACGCGTTTGATGCACAAGGACGTAGAGTTTGTTTCGTCAGCTAGCTGTCAGGCATCATTTGAAGAATTGAAGAAGAGGTTGATCTCAGCCCCGATCTTGACGCTTCCGGTAGGAGCGGGAGGCTTTACAGTATATTGTGACGCATCTGGGAAGGGTCTTGGATGTGTATTGATGCAGCATGGAAAGGTGATAGCATATGCGTCTCGACAGCTTCGAGACCATGAGAAGAATTACCCGACTCACGATTTGGAGTTAGCAGCTGTGGTGTTTTCACTCAAGTTGTGGAGGCATTATTTATACGGAGATCGGATAGTGATCTATACTGATCATAAGAGTTTGAAATACGTATTCACGCAGCGAGATTTGAACATGAGGCAAAGAAGATGGTTAGAACTGCTGAAGGATTTTGATTTAGATCTTCAGTATCATCCAGGCAAGGCGAATATAGTTGCAGATGCACTGAGTAGGAGAGACAGTGCCTTTATCTTGACCTCGCAGAAGCATATTCTAGAAGACCTTCAGAGTATGGGAATCGAAGTAGTTTTGCCAAGGGATATAGGAAGAATGACCAGTATGCAGATTCAGTCAACCTTAGTAGAGAGGATAAGGGCAGCACAAGCAGGAGATCCACAGACTCAGAAGTTGCGGTCGGAGTGTGAATCAGGCCGTAGGAAGGAGTTAGTGATTCATGAAGATGGTACGCTCAGGTTTGGAAATAGACTCTGTGTACCGAGTGGAGACTTTCGGCAAGAAGTTTTGTCCGAAGCTCATAGTTCTATTTACTCTATTCATCCAGGAGGAACGAAGATGTATCGAGATATCAGGCAGTTCTTTTGGTGGAATGACATGAAATGAGAGATAGCGAGATTTGTATCCAAGTGTCTGGTATGTCAGCAGGTGAAGGCCGAGCAGCAGAGACCAGCAGGATTGCTACAGTCGCTTCCTATCCCAGAATGGAAATGGGAGCACATCACGATGGATTTTGTGACCGGTTTACCTAGATCCCCGACTGGTAAGAATGCAGTCTGGGTAATAGTAGATCGACTCACGAAGGTCTCTCATTTTCTTCCCTTCCGAGTTGGACAGACTACTGAACAGTTAGCAGAAATGTACATGAAACAGATAGTAAGGCAGCACGATGTTCCAGTTAGTATAGTATCAGATCGGGATACACGGTTTACTTCTCATTTTTGGCGGAGCTTGCACCAAAGTTTGGGAACCAAGTTAAGATTCAGTACTGCTTATCATCCACAAACCGACGGGCAATCAGAAAGAACCATTCAGACATTAAAAGATATGCTACGGGCGTGTACCTTGGATTTTGGCAGATCTTGGGAGGATCACCTTCATCTAGTGGAGTTCTCCTATAACAACAGCTATCAGGCTAGCATTCAGATAGCCCCATTCGAAGCATTGTACGGAAGGAAATGCAGGTCCCCTTTGGCATGGGACGACGTCGGAGAACGAAAGTTGTTGGGGCCAGAGATGATCACGCAGACTGTGGAGATAGTTAAGTTGGTCAGAGAGCGCCTTCGAGTTGCACAGGACCGACATCATCATTGGGCAGATCAGCATCGTAGACCTCTAGAGTTTAGAGTTGGCGACCAAGTGTTTCTGCGGATTTCGCCTACTCGGGGTATCATCAGATTTGGAAACCGGGGAAAGCTTAGCCCAAGATACGTTGGTCCTTTTAAGATTCTCGCTCGGGTAGGCGATGTGGCTTATCGACTTGCCCTTCCGCCTTCGTTAACTGGCATACATGATGTGTTTTATGTGTCCTAATTACGTGGGTATGTCCTGGATCCGAGTCATGTCCTCGATCATTCTGAGTTAGTCGTTGGTACCGACCTAACTTACGAGGAGCAACCCGTATCTATTTTAGATCAGCGAGAGAAGGTACTCAAGAATCGGACGATAAACCTTGTCCGTGTTTCTTGGAACCATCACTCTCCGGAAGAGTCAACCTGGGAGCGCGAGGACGAGATCAGATCTCGGTATCCGTATTTGTTTGGCTAATAAGGTATATTTTTGCACCTTATTGACACGATTCCATGCTTATCTGCACCTGTTTGTTTTGTACTTTGTGATGTATGATAATAACTGCTATGATAGTTAACTTATATATGATTGTGCCTTGCTTGCCCTGATTTCACTATCCTGTCTTGGCTGGAATTCCGAAGACGGAATTTTTCTAAGAAGGGTAGAGATGTCACTCCCCGATCCTGGAATACGTATTTTAATACGTAAATCGATAATTTGTATTTACCTCGTATTTATACTATATTTATTATGCAGTATTTCTTCATGCATTTCCCAAAAATATTTGACAAAATATTATTTTCTAATTTATTTTCTGCATTTGGGCCTACAGTTTTGGCTCATTTGGGTAACCCATTATTGGTTCACCAATGGTTCATCATGAACCCTTTGGTTCATCATGAACCCATGGGTCCAAGATCTTTATATATACTCATCTCATTCTCTCTCCTCTCATTTACTTCCTCCACCAACCAAGGCAAGTACCAACTTGCTCAAGAGAAGGATCCATAATTTTGTTAATGATTCTTACAAAACTATTTGCCAAAACATGTTCTTCTCCTCAATCTATACTAGTTTAGAACTTGGAAATTTCCATTTTGAAGCTTTGATTTTTGTAGATCTAAGTTTTAATCATTTTCGGATTTCCTTAGTTTTGATCTATTTTCGTAGAAGTTTTGTGGGCTTTTGATGCTTCCATGTGGAAGAGAATTCCATTTCACCCAAGTTGGAACTTTGAAAATCCGGATTTGGAGTTCGGATGACCAAGTTATGTCGTTTTGAAGTTTTGGGTTCTGCCATGGTGTTCTTGCTGTTTGGAGAAGACAGTGAGCAAGTGTGCAGAGCTTCTTAGTTCACGTACACTGAGCTACGCGCGCTCTTTAGCGCTGCAGTACGCAGACTTAGGTACGCTTCCTGTTGGAAGCGTGTCTCCTGTAGCGTGCGTGACTTTTCACCCACGCTGCTCCCTGTAGCGTGCGTGACTTTTCACGTTGCTCTCTCCTTGAGCTTGCGTGACTTTTCACACAGCTCTTCCCTTGAGTCTGCGTGACTTTTCACGCAGCACTCTCCCTCGAGTCTAGCTTGACTTTTCACGCTGCTCTTTCCCTTGGGCCTGCGTGACTTTTCACGCTGCTCTCTCCTTGAGCCTGCGTAACTTTTCACGCACGCTGCCTTGTGTAAGCCTGCGTGACTTTTCACACACGCTGCCTTGTGTAAGCTTGCGTAACTTTTCACGTACGCTGCCTTGTTGTGCGTATGCTTTTGATATTTTATTAGATATTATATGCCTATTTTATATCCTTACGCCTTTTGTCCCGAGCATGATATGAGCACTAATGTGACCCCGGAGAACAAAGTGTTCTTACCTGATACATGTACCTGAATGTCCCAGTTCTTGTTCATGCTCGACAAATGACTCGTAACTCCACGTGGCATATTTGCAATGATGCATTACACTAAGTAGGGTAGAACATGTTGACACACTGATTGACATGGATCCTCTTTGGGGTACTCGTACTAAAGTACGAACTTTAGGAGGATAATCATGCAGGCCACAGCATGAGAGTCCAAGATTTCACCTAGGGTTAAACTAGGCAACTAAATATACTAGATGCATGGGGAGGGCAAATCCCGAGATCGTGTTACACCAGCCGCCTTGAGATATTGTCTTGACGCGCCGGCTGGTCTCCACGGATACTGTGTCATCCGCAACAAGCGAATGACTGTATCCGATTAATTCCTGCTATATATTACATGTTTTGGCAAGGTGGCCTTGCGAGGGGCCTGTGCTCAATAACACCTGTCTACGCGAACCCCTGGGTTGGCTAGCCTTGCTGGAAATATACGATCTGAGGATTTTCTAATAACATGACGCGAGGATAACCTCGTCCCACTAGAAACTCGTAGACTTGATTGGCCGTGAAAACGACTTGCTTGTATCCTATTACCTTCCGCGAATAATCGAGGGAAGCGGACTGTCATGGTACGTGATCCAACCCATGTTCTTATTTGATTGTTGGGTTGGTTATCGTACTATGACAGGCTGTGGACCGAAGTTATGAACGGAAGACTTATTCTGGTTGTGAAGTGCTACTTCTGTGAATGACTGAGGAACATGGTCTATCATGGTACATGATCCAACCCATGTTCTTGTTTGATTGTTGGGTTGGTTATTGTGCTGCGATAGGCTATCGACCGAAGTCACGATCAGGAGATTTTATTGTTTATACCTTCTAACTTATGTGAAAGTTATAGAGTACGATACGTCCCGACTCCATGCGGCACATTTTGTCCTTGTTTGGTTGTAAGGGTGCCATATGGGTTCGAGGATGTGGCGCTACCCTATAATAGTAACATAAGTATTACTATTATCAGTCATTCTATTAGCTGGGTTTTTAATCTTAACTCTTGTGCCCCTTTGGCGGTACTTGCTATTCGGGGCTGACCCCGCTGGTTTTGTTTGGCCAGATCTCGTAGCAGAGCCAGAGGATACGATCTTCCTCCCTGACATCCATGGTGCATACTAGGAGCATGGCGGTTCGGGGACTCGAGTGGGTTTCTTCTCCACCACTCCTGCTTATACTTTTGCGGCGTTTAGCCACCGGTACCTGTTAGCCGGATTACTTGATATTTTATGTCAGTACATAATTGTAATTAAACAGACTGCAGCTGTGTATAATTTTGTACTCCTGACTCTCTGAGATAGCTAAATTATAAAGCTAGTCTCTCATGATCATTTTGATGAAGCGTCAGGGACGCCTTACTGCTTTATCTTTAATGTTCATTTATTTGCTGATGCGATTTGATTGATTGAGACATAGAACTCTGGGGACCATAGGAGACTTGATTGTAGCATGTACCCCCTAGTCTCTCGACAGCCACGATCGCCGTATGACGTTACGTACCTCATATGGAGTAGCTGGCCTAGTCCGTCTCCGTATTTCGGTACTGGGGCGTGACAATCGTCTTCGCTTCGCTCGCCAACTTTCATTTCTTTTCTCATGTATTTTTCCTTTAACTTGTTGGTGGTGGATTTGTCTCCGCCCAACATATTGTATCAAGACAACTCATTATCATTATATGATATCTTTTATTTATTTATTCTTGTGTGGATGAGATTAGTTATGGTTCTACTGCATTTTACAGCTTACGTATATTTATTATACGGCTGGCATGTCTACGTTCCTAGTCCTACGTATTTTGGGACTGGGGCGTTACATTCCTAGTTTGGGCATTACCATGGCTAGGCTTCCCCCGTCATGGTTAGTACACTAGTCGAGGCACACCGCTACATATTCAGTGCTAAAAGTCATGGTCGTCTAGTGCTCCAAAACTCAACATTGGCTAAAGTCATTTTTAATAATTAATAAAAGCCAAAAATTATATAAATTCATTTTTTAAGTCTAATAAATAATAAAAAATAATAATTAAAAACATAGGGGTTTACATCCTACCCAACTTACAAGAATTTTGTCCTCGAAATTTAGGATTAATAGGGTAGATATGGTTGAGGGATAGGAAGAGTTCGTCAATACCAAAATACAATTAAATTTTGGAGGAGGCAATAAAACGGCGTTCAACACCACCATGCAATAGAAAATTGTGGAGTCGATATATACAAAAATATATCATGGTTATGGAATTCAAATAAGGATTGCTAGTGAAGGTAACAAAATTTTGAATATCCAATTTTAGAGAACAGTAAGGAATTGAGTAGACCAAAGAGAATAAATTAGACATTTAGGAAATATGATCCCTTAAGAGAGAACTGGATACTAATCGTCTTGGTCGTGGGTTTGATTAAGTGAACGATTAGAATCATACTCAAGTGCTTAAGAATAATTGGGAGGGCACGATAACAATTCTAGGGTTGAGAAAATGAGGGGTAGTTAAAGGCGAGTATATAGCCATATGAGTCGGTCGGTGGCTATCTACATTTGTGTATAATTAACCGATTGGGCAACCAAAGATGATACCTTGGTCCATTTCTCAAGTACAATGCATTGTCGCTCTAAAATAAGTAAAAGACAAGAACAATAAAGGGTTCAAGACATTGCTATTGAGTCCGAATACGAGGTTCATACGCGACGAAAATAATTTAAAAGAGAATTGCCAAGACTGTCGCGGATGAGACTCTAGGGCAAGTTTAACTATGTCTCCATCCACGTAGAATAATATATGAAGGCGAATCAAAGTGCAATAGGTTGATCAGACCATCATGCACCGGTTATGATTAGACAATATGTTAGTGGGTGCACCCAATAAAATATGTCATGATCAAGCTTGATAATGAAATAAGCTTGCAAAACTGAAGCTATGTTAGTAGCATGAGATAGTCAAAATATGAGCAAGGGAGGTACTGATGAAGTAAATTTTAAATAGTCCAACATCTTTTAAAATCAAGGCTCGCCCGAAGTTTGGGCCTGTGCAGTTGGCTTGGTTGACTAGCTAAGTTAGGGTCCTCTGAAATTATAGTCTGAGCAAACTTATCAATATGGGTCACAAGGACAAAGGATTTGTTGGGCCGTGAGGTATTCTACCCAACTTACAAGATTTAAACTAGTAGTGTGATAGGACAATGGGTCAAGCAATCAAGATAAAGCACAATTTTAAGCATTTAGGGAATTAAGTAGAACAAAATTACATGTCGGGTCGAAAGAATTGAGTCGAGGTTGAATCCCTATCCGTGGTCAAAAAATATATCGGTATCATGGTAAAGATTATAGTTTGGCCATTTTGACCATAAGGTCATATCAAGAAATAGAGTACAAGAAGATGGTTTTTGGTGGGACATGATATGTCTACAGGAAGGTGGGCTCGTCTAGGTCTTATATATGAAATTTGTTGGAAGGAAAAGTCTAGTGTTGTGCTCCAAATATCCAAGTCACGGTAAGGGACGCCAAAAGATCAAAAATAACAGGTGGGAGTTTACGAGGTGATAATTAATGCACAAAAATAAATAAGATCAAGTTAAAGTATGAAATAAAATTAATTAAAGAATCCAGTAAAATAATTTAGGAACACAATTCTGGAGAGAAGATAGTCTTCTAGATGAATACAGTTAAGGAACCATTATATCATTATTCAAATTGCAAATGGGTTAGAAGGTCGCAATTAAAAGATCTAGAATTTAAGGAAGGTCGAGTAAGTCAAGGTAGAAATATAGTCACATAGCTTGGTAGATGACTAACAACACTTGTGTACATACTACTATCATGGTCATGAGTGATATGGCAGTTTAGTTTGAAATACTGTAGAATTCATCCATCTTATTTGGACTCTCTTGGTTGTCCACCATTAAATTTTTGCTCAAATTTTCTCCAGAAGTCTCTAAATAAAATTTTCAAAAATAACCACCCAAAATTTGTATTCACTACAAGTCGTTCAATTAATCATGACCAAAATTTAAATCACTTTCATAAATCTCAAAGAAAACTTTATCACGTTACTACTAACCTTTTCCAAAATTAACTTTTAAATTCAACTATTTAACTCAAGAGTTCATAATTTACGAATCCATAAAAATTTCACAATCAATCAAAAATTTAACACTCTAAAATTTTCAAATAACTCATAATAAAAGTCTTAGCATATTAAAAGCAATCTCAAAAATTAAGCTTAATGCTCTCATCAATTTAACTTCTATTCATGCTAAGTTATTCCAACAAAATCATAACTTTTAAATGGTAACTTCCTTTAATCAATCAAAATAACTTTCCATCATATCCTTCGAAATTCTCCCAAAAATTTAATATTAGCAATCCCTCATTAAACTAAATTTTCAAATAATCTTATCAGTCAAAATCTTTTTTTCTTACCAAAAATCTAAATAGATTTGTAAATCCTCAATCATAGGACACCAATTAAAATAAAAATTTCTCAAAAATCGTTTTCATAACTTTCAAATATTTTAAACCAAAATTCACCGTCATTACTTCCACTTAAAATTCAAAATTTACTCAACACAAAAATCGTAAGTTGTACAACTCAAATTTAAATAATTCCTACGGCCATTTTAAAAGCTAAGATCATTTCAAACAAAATTTATAACTGTTCAAAGGTGTGTAACTATAATCCAATAAATCATAAACATCAAAACTCGAAAATCAAATAAAATTTATATTTGTTCAAGATTTATATCTATCACCCAAAACTTATAAATATTACAACTCGAAAAGCAATTCAATTTTATACTTGTGCAATGATGTATAGCTATAACCCAATAAATCATAAATATCAAATCTCAAAAAGCAATCAATTTCTTAAATCCATGGTATAAAGATTCTAGCTATATATATATATATATATATATATATATATATATATATATATATATATATATATATATATATATATATATATATATATATATATTTCCTTCGTGCAGTATCAATCCTATGGTGTTTACCATTTAGAAATCTCAAGATTAAAACATCCCTTGGTAATATCCTACTTTACAAATTTCTAATCATTAAATTACACTAAAAAATGTATTTTTACTCAATTAGAGTCTTGAATGTATTCCAATTGCCAATATAACCATTCTAGCCATATGTGTGACCTATGAGCATATACTAGTGTAGTCATCTTCCTAGTTGATACTAAGCACGAAAATAAGAATCGACGGTAGAAAGGAATCAAGTAAGGTGCAATTCAAGGAAGTCGAACGAGAGTTCAAAATTTGAAGCCAAGGGAAGAGGTCAAGCTGTATGGATGAGATTCCTAAATTCTAATCCTATGTTGCAGGCTCATATCGGTACAATTACGTAACTGAAGTGACAAACTTGACCTGTACGGGCTACCACAAAAACATGTTACGCTCCAGTCCCAAAATACGTAGGACTAGGTACATCGACATGCCAGCTGTATACATACGAAGTATACTCCAATATATGGAAACCTCGTATGAATACATAAGCTGTAAAATGCATTAAACCAAGAGTAATCTAATCTCATCCACAAATGAAGAATAAAAGATATCATATAATCAACTGTAATAAGTCTTCGTACAATACGTTGGGAGGAGACAAATCCATTACCAACAAGTAAGGAAAAATATACATGAAAATGGAAATGATTTGGCGAAAGTAGCAAAAAAAGACCCAAGACACGTTATCTTCGAATGATTAGAGAAAATCGTGACCTCGGCTAGAATACCTGCAATATCAGAGAAGCACACACCTGGAGAGATAACCAGGTCCTCAGAGGGACGTAACAAGATACATAAAGAACATGCCACATAACTGAATATATATACCATGTCATAAATCACAAGTAAAGTAAATAGTCCCACTCGTAACAAGATTCAATACCTCATCATCGAAACAGTGGATTACCCCTACAACCAAATAAGGACAAGGGGTAGCACACTATGCCGCGATGAGACATTGTCCCAAGCTACTAATGGGACAGGATGATATGACATTTGACGAGGGTTACCTGACCATTCTAATATGTTTATGCAATAAGAACAAACCATCAACCCATGGGCACTCTGGCTCAGTAGCAGTAATCTCTTATATGGTCCCATCATTATACCAGGGACCTCAAAGCATAATATTCATCGAATGTCAGAGGCCAGCAGTAAATCAGGTATCAGGATCCAAGACCGTATCTCCCGCGGAGATAACCGGCAATAGAAAGTGCATAATTGGCCCATACGTTAAGGAACTGTTCTTTCCACCCAATGCCTAACAGAGTCACATCCATGACTCATATACCTCTACTAACTGCTAAGTCTCCTAACATGCCTTTATTAGCAGTTAGCCCTAACGCATGCGCATGGAGGATCAGCCCACACTCAAGAACCTCTATATACTACTCATCTCATACATTCTCATGGTACAACCGTGTCAAGGTATATGCAATACACTACAAACGATAGTCTCTTAACTCTAAGTCCACATGCAATCAAAGGATAATAACAAAGTATATCTAATATCACTGAGCAGACAGTAATTCAAGAACGGTAAGAACTGGAAATAAATGAACAGTGATATGTAATAAAATATAAACTGAATATAAATAGTATAATGGTAAGGTATCTTGCCTGAGGTTATGTGCAAAAGGGAATAATCCAGTAGCTCGAACAGACAAATAAACGAAGCAAGAAAAGCGAAATCCCGTAGATGACTCCGGATGCTGCAACAAATATTACGAATGAGTTGGAATATAAGATATGCCTAAAAAATACCTGTCCAAATGTTAAATTCTGAAATAGGGGCAAAATTGTAATTTCGGGTCAAAACGATGTCCGCTGTTGGACTTGCTTTGTACCGAAATACGTGCCAGAACCTACGGTCTCTAAAGTCGTCAAACTACATGTCTACATATTTGTTTTGATGAGACGAACCCAACGGTATGTCAAATTTTGGTTTCCGGTGGGCCTTGCACAAAATCGCCCGTTGAGTGGGATTGTGGGCCCGCTAAAATGGCGTCCCGGTCAACCGTCTCAGAATTGAACCAAACTTGCCTCAAAGGACCAGATAAATATTTTGAGTCCAATGGCGTAAGTTTTGTCGCGATTTGATGAGTGTACACAAAGTTGTGACTTAATTTGTAAATTGTCGGTACGGGGGTATCTCGACGGATACGTATTGATTTTGTCGCGCACATACAACAAAATTGGATTCCGTTAGTTTCTACACGTCGACAACATCCATACGCGCATTTCGATGCGTATAATATGTGACCACGTCGCCCGGTTTGTCGGGACGAACGCCGTATCGGAGTATTTTTCTAATTTTCGAAAACAAAATTTATAATTTTTCGTGAAACTTTAACAACGTGTAACTTTTTACATACTAGATGAAAAGTGAACCCAGAAGGTGCATTACAATCTCGGTTATGTTGTCTTTGACTGTCTTCAATTAGTTTCTGCAAAATTCTATTGTACATAACAAAAATTGGCCGACAAGTTGGTGTTTTACAACAGTTTTTAATATTCCAGAAAAGTAGTTTTTCTCTAACTTCGTCTCGATTTTTCGAGCAAGTTGGATGGCCATATCGAAATCCACCTGGGGGATCTCGAAGAGGGTCAAGTGGGTTTTCTACACGAATTTACGGATCTAAAAATGGATTTGAATTGAAGGAGAAATCGTATGGTGAAGGTGCTTACTTAATGTTAAAAAAACTGTTGCTTGTTGTTGTTGCCGCTGTCGTTGCGACCGCGGGGCCGGGCTGCGGCTGCTTGCCTGCTAGCCAGAGAGAGCTACGGGGACAGAGGTGAGAGGATGAAGGAAGGAGAGTGGAGGAGGAGAAAAAATTAAGGATTAGGGTTTGGTTTTACATATATATACATGTATATATAGGTAAAGAAAAAGCAAGTTTCGGCCACAAGAAGTTGTGGCTTCTAACTTGCTGTGGATCGGGTCTCCTTTCCGTGAGCAGCTGAAGCTGCTATTCCTTTGTCAATGTGTGGTCGGTTCCCACTTTGGTGGGGCCGACCACATTAGCCTTTTTTTCTTTTTCTTTTATTTTTGTTTTGCTTTATGTACTTATATATGTATAGCATACTTATATATGTTAGGAGGAAGGGGAGTGGCCCCTTGGGCGCACAAAGCTGCTGGGAGATGCTTAAGTGGTCGGTTTCTCCCTGTGGGGGCCGACCACCTAAGTTGTTAATTATTTTATTTTTTCTTCATTTTTATCCTTCTATATATTTTTTTTTATCCTTCTATATATATATATATATATATATATATATATATATATTTTATATATATATATATATATATATATATATATATATATATATATATATATATATATATATATATATATATATATATTTTTATATCCATATATATATATATATATATATATATATATATATATGTATATGTATATATCCATATATATACCATAATCTATTTTAAAACCAATTAACAAATTAAATATTATCTATCAAAATCTTTAATATATTTAAACATATCTACATATTTATAATTTCAACTCACAATAAATCAACTCGAAATAATAATAATATCTTAATAGAATAAACATGTTGAATAAATCTCCATAAAATAACTTCAATAATAATAAATTAATAAAATTGTCCCAATTGGTAAACTTATACCGCACACCCTTACCTGGGTCCACAAAATATACTATTTTGTAAAATATTATTTGAATAATAAAATACCAATAATTGTCACGACCCGTACCCTAGAGTAAGGGCACGAGACGTGGGTACGTCCAGCCTACGTCGCAGTGTCGGCGGTAGAACGCTGTCCTAGGTCACAACATCTAACAATTGAAGGTATAGCAGTTATACTCCCCGAATGGGGGTGACATAACACAATATAAACTCAACCACAGCTAAGGTAGAACAGGTAAGATAGATAAATAATGAAAGATAACAATATCCAGAACAGAGAATCACAGAGATACAAATCCAGAACTAAGTGTCTAAAAATAAATACATATCAGAATATCTCAAAGTCTAGTACAATAATCCCAAATAGAAAAGACAGTCCTAATCTAAAGGAGTGTCATCTACAGCTAGTGGCTCCTGCTGCTAGTCCAAGTCTGGGCACTCATCTAGTGTGGCACCGTAGTAAGTAGGGCAGAACGCCTTAGCCTCGTCCTCTGTAATATTTCAACAGGTCCAGTCAGGACAGGAGCGAGCACAGTACATCTCAACAAATCATAGCAGGTCAGGATAAATAATCATGCTTATAGAGTAAGATACAAGAAACTGAAAAAATATGATAAACAGGAAAGACTGTAAATAAATAGCTACAGTATATAGAGAACTAGCAGTGTCTAGTAATTCAGAGCACAAGATGGTTATGTAAACGGCACGATGTTATACACGAGTAATCTACAGAGGTTGTACACGAGTAATCTACTAGATTGAATACATAACCACTTCTACTCCCCCGCCCCAATCAATACACAAGGATCTGGCTAAGTTATGTTATTGTACACGAAGGTCATGTGAAAACATGATTATACACGATTTCACACATTTCGTACACGAAAGTCACAAATACAAGGAGTACACGATGTTCACGATAAAGTATACGAACACGAATACCCGATGTATCCGCTAAGGGGATAACATCGCCCAACAAGATCCATATAGTATACTAATCCGTATTTCCGACGTGTCAGCATCATGTATAGTAATCTACAGCAGGAAATATACTCCTAATGTAGGATATAAAATGATCAGAGAATGTACTCGCCTGTAACCGGTGAATCTGAGAGAATATAGACTGTCCGAGGAGTGGTGTCTGTCTCCTATAGAACAGTACAAGTCACTATGAGTCTACAATGATAAAACAATGCAAATTAATGCATTCTACATGAACTAGGTCAATCTAGACCAAAGTCAACTCTTGGTCAACTCTGGTCAACCCTAGAAGTCAAACTAGGTCAACCAAGTCTAATCTAGGTCTAGCAAGACTATTCTAGGTTATAATATGACTAACTAGTCCAAACCTTGACTAATCTACCATAACACAACTACCAAGACATCCTCTATAGCTAATCAAAACCCTTAGGCTATCTACACATAACACATAATACAATATCATGACACCATATATCATAACACATAATACAATATTACCCATACATTGTATCATAACAATTAGTACATTATATCCTATATACACATTAACACACATATATCCATATATAGGAAACTAATAATTGCCACAAGCCTATATTATATATACACATAGGTAGGGAGAGAGGACACAAGTGCATGTGTATATAGGTGTGAGACCTGGTGTGTGTCAAGAGGGTGAGAGAGAGTGTGTGATAGAGTAAAGAGTGTGTGTATACTGTTCAACAACTGGAAAAACAGGGATTAATTCCCAGGTATTTACATTAACAGTTTTAGAAATAATCACAAGGATCTCAACAATCAACATCAAATTGAATGGAAGCAAAATCTGGAACTCAGTTTTGAATATAACACTAACATTCAGATTTCTAAAACTAAACTCAATCTAAAAACAGTTAATAGGAAGTACTTAGGACAATATAATGCAACTCATAACCACATAGGCTCAGATTTTTCAAACAAGGAATCTCAGGTTCCTACATAACAGTGAACTCAGAATAATGTACATCCAATTTCAGGTTTACACTACAATTCAGTTACTCCATAAACAGCCCAACATCACATTCCCAGGTTTTACAAAGCATGAAACTCAGATATTTAAACTTCATTCTCAGTTTTCATATGATACTAAACAGTCTAAAAGCCAGTTTTCAGTCCCTAGGGAAAAATCTCAGATTTTAGTATCCAAACCACATTCATTTCAACCAATTTCAACATACAACTAGGTAATACATAGATGAACATGTTAGGGACTTAATTATATGTAAATAGCAGTGTTAAATAGGTAGAAAATGATGACAAAGTTCATTTTGAAAATCTGGACAGAAAAGTAAACTTGGGACTGATACTAAGTTTTTAGGAATAGGGAAAATAGAGAATTTTCATTGAAATTTATATTAAAACCCAAAAACTTGGTTGGTAATGTTAAAACATAAAGTATACATGCTCTGTGATTTGTTTGTGTCCACAGAAGTGGACACAAACGTGTCCAGTTAATAAAATACACAAAACAGTGAACTGTGCACACAGAGAAACCAATCGTCGTGCACGTGTTCGTGTCGATCGTGTGCACGACACACAGCGACACGACTCACGAGATTTGGTCTACGTGTTCACCTAGACTAGGGCTATCGACTGGACACCCTGAATCATGTCCAAGTCGCGTGTACACGACACGAGACACGCGTGTTAGTGCCCAAAAGGACAGCCGACTGCACAGTGCATAAATCGGTGCACGCATTCGTGCGTGTCCGACACGACATGTGGGGCTCTAAAAATTAGGGAGCCCCGTGTCAGTGTCAGCCCCTAGCTACACGTCAAATTTTGCGTGTCGAGGAGCCGTGTCCGTGTCGCAATTACACCCGAGCAGCAGGGCACGTACAGTGCCTGTGCAAGCGCGCACGCGACCACGTATTCGCGTGTCCGTGTGGACTCGACACGATACTAAGATGACAAGAAAACTACAGCAATGCATAAACGACACATAGATCTAAATTCCTTTTCAAATACAATACCAAAAACCACACGAAATGCCCATTGGGGCATTTCATCAAACACTTAGCAGTAACCACTGATACGTGTCCAGAATGGACACGAATCGACACAAAAATTTGGGAAACCCTATTCCTACAGTTAGGCAAGGGTTAGGGCAACCTAGAAATGATTTTTACCAGATTTTAGGAGCTATGGATAGGATTTTACCTATAGGTGTTCAATCTCCCAAAAAGCTCCAAAGAGAAGAATCCTTCAACCCACCAAAGCTCTCCAAATTGTTTGCTTCCTGTCAAAACTTATTTCCAACAGCAAGAACACAATATTTAGAGCCTATTAGAATTTGTTTGAAGGAAAAAGGACTTGAAATGAATTTATTATGAATTTATGAAGATGGAACTTACCTCTTTCTAAAAACTTGATGAACCCTAAGAGAGAGGCTAGCCCTAATCCCTAGGAGAGTATTTATAGAAGGGGAGGCTGTCATGTGGCTGGCCATAGGGTTTAGATCTAGGGTTTTGCCAAGTTGGTTGAGTCCTAATTAGTTTAAGTCATGATTATGACTTGTGACTTCACAAGCCATTCTTAGGCCAAACTAGCTCCTAATTACCCCCAAACCAATTCTAATGAACTTGAAATGAATAACTTAGGTCACACTAGAGTTTCTTAACCTAACCTGGATGTCTTAACCTAGGTTAGCCAATAGGACAGTCTCCTAGTCAACATGAGTCAAAGTCAACTATAGGGTCAAAAACAATTCTACCAAAAATCACCAAAAATCACTAAAAATTATATTAAATATATTTAATAATAAAAATCCCAAAATAATTCCAAAATTTTGAAAATGACCAAAATACCCTCAAGTTAGAAAAGTGGCAGTGACAAATCTACCCCCTTAAAATAATTTCGTCCTCGAAATTAAAGGCGAAACTAAACTGCTGAGAAGGATAGAAAAGTATACCTCAGGGTCCAAAAAGATAGGGGTACCGCTCGCGCATCTCATCCTCCCGCTCCCAGGTAGACTCTCCTGGAGAATGATGCCTCCATGCGACGCATACCAAGGGTATCACCTGGTTCCTCAATACCTTCTCCCGGCTATCCAAAACCTCCACAGGCTGCTCTGGATAATGAGAGTAGGTCCAACCTCTATCTCCGAGTGATCGAGCACATGGCTAGGGTCAGCCACGTACCGTCTCAGCTGTGATACGTGGAATACGTTATGGACGCCCACTAGTGCAGGTGGCAAGTCTAGCCTGTATGCCACGTCACCGACTCTCCCGCTGATAACGAAAGGGCCGATGAAGCGCGGGCTAAGCTTCCCACCTCCACCAAAACGTATCGTACCACGAGACGGAGATATCCGCAGAAAAACTATGTCTCTAACCTAATCACAAGCAAGGTCTCAAGTTACCAAAAAAAAAAAATCAAACACGATCAATCAAACAAAACTAAATAAAAACAACCTACTTCTAATCCTAGCTCTAAATCTGTACCTCAAACTCCAGCGGCCTCCGGTGGCTATCGACCTAGTGCCGATGTCTGTCCTGTGCCACGCGAAGTCCGTCCCTGATGAGCTTCACCTTCTCGGCTGCGTCAACAACCATCTCTGGTCCCAGTAAAGCTCGCTCTTCAACATCATCCCAAGATAAGGGTGTACGACACCTACGCCCGTACAGAGCCTCAAACGGTGACATCTCAATGCTGGCTTGAAAACTGTTGTTGTAAGCAAACTCCACCAAATGCAGGTGATCCTCCCAGGAACCTCCAAAATCCAGGACGCACGTCCGTAGCATATCCTCAAGGGTCTGAATAGTCCTCTCTGACTGTCCGTCCGTCTGGGGGTGGTATGAGGTACTAAACTTGAGCGAGTGCCCAAGCTAGTCTGCAGACTCCTCCAAAAATGGAAAGTAAAGCGGCTATCCCGATCTGAGACTATGCTGACGAGGACTCCGTAAATCCTGACTATCTGCCTCATATACAACTCCGCCAGCCTCTCTGTAGACGTACCCACCTTGAATTGCAAGAAGTGGGCCGATTTGGTCAACCTGTCAACGATGACCCAAATCGCGTCTTTTTCTCCTGGTGTACGAGGCAATCCTGATACAAAGTCCATGGTAATATGTTCCCACTTCCACTCTGGAATGGGCAGCGGCTGCAACAAACCTCCAAGCCTTTGCCTCTCAGCCTTGACCTGCTGACAGATCAAGCATCTAGCTACGAAGTTGGACACCTCCCTCTTCATCCCGTACTACCAGACATGCTCTCGCAGATCCCTGTATATCTTGTTGGCACCAGGATGTATAGAGTACTGCGATCTGTGAGCCTCCTGCATAATCTGCTCTCTGAGCTCCCCGCTAGGCACACATAACCTGGCACCGTGCCTCAGGGCACCATCCTCTGCAAGTGAGAACTCAAAATCCTGCACTCCCATACTGATCTGCTCTCGGATACTCCGCAGAGCCACATCATCAAACTGTGTCGCCTTGATCCTGTCCATCAAGTCTGACTGTATCTGAAGGCCCCATAACTGTATCTGCACTCCGGGCACAATCACCTCTATCCCAAGGCTCTCCAAATCTGCAAGCAGGTGCCGATCCATAGTCAAACACATGGCTGTCGGATACCTACTCAAGGCATCGGCAACCACGTTGGCCTTCCTCGGGTGATACTGGAGTGCGATATCAAAGTCCTTCATCAGCTCAAGCCACCTGCGCTGCCTCATGTTCAACTCCTTCTGAGTGAACATGTACTTCAAGCTCTTGTGGTCTGTGAAGATCTCCACCCTCTCGCCATACAGGTAGTGCTTCCATAACTTCAAAGCAAAAATCACCGCCGCCAGCTCCAGGTCATGGGTAGGGTAGTTCTTCTCATGAGAACGTAATTGCCTGGAAGCATAGGCAATCACCTTCTCATGCTGCTGCAAGAAGCAACCCAGCCCCTTCCCTGAAGCATCACTATAAATAGTGAAACCACCTGATCCTGAAGGCAATGTCAGAATCGGAGCTATCGTAAGCCGCTTCTTCAACTCATCAAAAGCTGCCTGACACTCCTCTGACCAAACATACTCAGTATCCTTCCGGGTCAACCGTGTCAACGGATCTGCAACCCGGAAAAAATCCTGCACAAATCTCCTATAGTATCCTGCCAGCCGCAGGAAACTCCTGATCTCTGCCACTGAAGTCGGCGCTGTCCAAGCCTCAACTGCTACAATCTTCTTGGGGTCAACTGAGATACCATCTCCAGTCACCACATGCCCCAAGAAGTCCACCTGGTCCAAGAAAAACTCACACTTGGAGAGTTTTCCATAAAGCTGCTCCCGCCTGAGAGTCTCTAGCACTATCCGCAGATGCTCCTCGTGCTCCTCCTCAGTCTTGGAATATATCAAGATATCATCAATGAACACCACCACGAACTTATCCAAGTACTGGTGGAACACCTTGTTCATTAGATTCATAAACACTGTTGGTGCATTGGTTAGCCCAAACGGCATAACCAAAAACTCAAACTGCCCGTACCGCGTCCTGAAAGCGATCTTGGGGATATCCTCCCTCTTCACCTTCACCTGGTGATAACCCGACCTCAAATCAATCTTGGAGAATACCCGAGCTCCGCTCAACTGATCAAACAGATCATCGATCCGCGGCAGTGGGTATCTGTTCTTGATTGTCAGGTTGTTGAGTGCCCTGTAGTCGATACACATACGTACCGACCCATCCTTCTTCGGTACGAAGAGCACCGGTGCACCCCAAGGTGAAGAACTAGAGCGAATGAAGCCCTTGTCCTGCAGCTCATCCACCTGCTTCTTCAGCTCCACTAACTCGTTGTTGTTCATTCGATAGACATGCTGAGAGATCGGTTCCGCGCCGGGAACCAAGTCTATCGAGAACTCTACATCTCTGTCCGGTAGAAGCCCTGGCAACTCCTCTGGAAATACGTCCATAAACTCTGCGATCAAGGGATGCGGAGCCACCTGCTCCTCGACTGATGCACCACAGAAAACTCTGCCGTCCTGCTCTACCTGTCGTCGGGTGTACTCAAACTCTGGCTCTCCTAGGGCCTCGAACAAAACTCTACCCCCACGACAATCAATGCGAGCGTGGTGTCTACTCAGCCAGTCCATATCTAATACTATATCGTAGTTCGGTAATGGCATGACGAGTAAACTCACTCCCAACTCTCGGCCTCCTAATATAACACTCCGCCCTCTGCAAACATCACTCACGAGGATGACCCCTCCCCCGGTCGTAATCTTGTAGGTCCTAGGCAATGGTTCCGAAATCAAACTGTGTCTAATAGCATACGATACAGACACAAAGCTCTGGGAAGCCCCGGAATCAAACAATGCGAATGCTGGAAGGGAGTCGAGAAGAACCGAACCTGCTATCAGCTCTCCGATGACCTCAGCATCCTCAGCTGCCATGGCGAAAGCTCGCCCCTGCTGTCCACCCCGTGCCTGCTGCTGGTGCTGCTGGAACCTCTGCTGCTGGATCTGCAGGGCTGGTCCCCTTTGCTGGCCTGCTGGAGCCTTGGCTGCCCCAGCTCCTCCTGGTATCGGACGCATCGACGCAACTGGACACTCTCGCATCTGATGGTCTGCTGATCTACACATCAAACATCTGCCGAGTCTCTTCTTGCACTCGTCCCACTTGTGCCCAGGCTTCTTGTAGAAAGTACAACTAATAGCCTGCTGCCTGGGTGCCTGCTGCCCCCTCTGATGCTGGTGCTGTACCTACTGGAAAGGTGCACGGCCCTGCTGCTGAAACTGCTGCACTGGCCTCTGGTGCTAAAACTGCTGCTGGAAATGAGGCCTCTTGGCCCGCCCCTGACTGCTACTGCCTGACTGAAATTCGCGACCTCTCTTCTGCCTCAGTCCCAGGTCGTCCTCTGCCGCCATGGCCCCAGAATAAATCTCAGCAAAAGTAGCATTCTGGTCGCTCTTGGTCAGCGACCGAATCTCCTTAGTCAAACCTCGGCGAAACTTCCTCGCCTTGGTCTTCTCCGTCAGATCATCAATAAACAGGGCCAGTCGGCAGAACTCTCCGGCATACTCAGCAACTGTCTGGTTCCCCTGAACCAGAGCCTCGAACTGCGCCTCGATCCCGCCCAAGGCTACATCGGGAAAGAACTGCTCCTTGAACAGCTCCTTGAACCGGGCTCAAGTCTGGCCCTCCACTCCTACTCTGGGATCAGTCTGGTACCATACACGGGCCAAATCCTGTATCTGGCTGCCCGCTGCCTCAATATAAAGCCGATCTTGTATCTCTGCCAGTCGAAAGATCTTCTCTATGTGCTCAATCCAATCGTCGGCATAGTGAATGCCCTCTGTACCCAAGAACTCCCGAGGATGCATCTTCTGGAAGTCCTGGATATCTCTCTCTCTCCGACGGAGCTGCTGCTGGGCCCCCTGACCAGTCACCATCTCAACAGTCGTGCGTACTAGCTGGTGTGCCTCATCAATCCCCTGCCTGAAATCTGCTGTCTGCCTCTGACTGCGCTGGTGCGAGGACTCCAGAATCCTCTCCACGAAGGAGAAGAGATGGGCAGCATCAACCATCCCCGCAGGCGGAGGCTGCTGCGTGGGAAGGATCTCTGGAAGTACCAAGCTCGACCTCCCGACTGGTAGAGGTGCTCCTCCAAAAGTGGCAGAAACTCCCACTCCCGAGGGCTGCACTGGCCCTGTGGCACCGGGAGCTGGATGCTGGACACGAAAGGTGGCAGACCCCTCTCCAGCCTCTCCCGTCATGGGGCGATGCGATCGCGTCTCAACCATCCTGGAGACACAGATCAAACAAGAAGCAATTACTGAGAATGAGTCGAAATAATCAAAGGAGGACAGTTTAAAATTCTAAGGAAGACAATAAGCAGCAAAATAGATATACAGAATCTGATAAGGAGTTTCCTAGTGTGATTGAGTACCTTCAAACATATGTTAATTTCTCCTGCAGGCTGCAGCGATATTCTAGTTCGAATACCACTACACTTATATCCTAGACCTGCATGGGCCACCACTAAAAATGTGTCACGACCCGTACCCTAGAGTAAGGGCACGAGACGTGGGTACGTCCAGCCTACGCCGCAGTGTCGGCGGTAGAACGCTGTCCTAGGTCACAACATCTAACAATTGAAGGTATAGCAGTTATACTCCCCGAATGGGGGTGACATAACACAATATAAACTCAACCACAGCTAAGGTAGAACAGGTAAGATAGATAGATAATGAAAGATAACAATATCCAGAACAGAGAATCACAGAGATACAAATTCAGAACTAAGTGTCTAAAAATAAATACATCTCAGAATATCTCAAAGTCTAGTACAATAATCCCAAATAGAAAAGACAGTCCTAATCTAAAGGAGTGTCATCTACAGCTAGTGGCTCCTGCTGCTGGTCCAAGTCTGGGCACTCATCTAGTGTGGCACCGTAGTAAGTAGGGCAGAACGCCTCAGCCTCGTCCTCTGTAATATTTCAACAGGTCCAGTCAGGACAGGAGCGAGCACAGTACATCTCAACATATCATAGCAGGTCAGGATAAATAATCATGCTTATAGAGTAAGTTACAAGAAACTGAAGAAATATGATAAACAGAAAAAACTGTAAATAAATAGCTACAGTATATAGAGAACTAGCAGTGTCTAGTGATTCAGAGCACAAGATGGTTATGTAAACGGCACGATGTTATACACGAGTAATATACAGAGGTTGTACACGAGTAATCTACTAGATTGAATACATAACCACTTCTACTCCCCCGCCCCAATCAATATACAAGGATCTGGCTAAGTTATGTTATTGTACACGAAGGTCATGTGAAAACATGATTATACACGATTTCACACATTTCGTACACGAAAGTCACAAATACAAGGAGTACACGATATTCACGATAAAGTACACGAACACGAATACCCGATGTATCCGCTAAGGGGATAACATCGCCCAACAAGATCCATATAGTACTAATCCGTGTTTCCGATGTGTCAGCATCATGTATAGTGATCTACAGCAGGAAATATACTCCTAATGCAGGATATGAAATGATCAGAGAATGTACTCGCCTGTAACCGGTGAATCTGAGAGAATATAGACTGTCCGAGGAGTGGTGTCTGTCTCCTATAGAACAGTACAAGTCACTATGAGTCTACAATGATAAAACAATGCAAATTAATGCATTCTACATAAACTAGGTCAATCTAGACCAAAGTCAACTCTTGGTCAACTCTGGTCCACCCTAGAAGTCAAACTAGGTCAACCAAGTCTAATCTAGGTCTAGCAAGACTATTCTAGGTTATAATATGACTAACTAGTCCACACCTTGACTAATCTACCATAACACAACTACCAAGACATCCTCTATAGCTAATCAAAACCCTTAGGCTATCTACACATAACACATAATACGATATCATGACACCATATATCATAACACATAATACAATATTACCCATACATTGTATCATAACAATTAGTACATTATATCCTATATACACATTAACACACATATATCCATATATAGGAAACTAATAATTGCCACAAGCCTATATTATGTATACACATAGGTAGGGAGAGAGGACACAAGTGCATGTGTATATAGGTGTGAGACCTGGTGTGTGTCAAGAGGGTGAGAGAGAGTGTGTGATAGAGTAAAGAGTGTGTGTATACTGTTCAGCAACTGGAAAAACAGGGATCAATTCCCAGGTATTTATATTAACAGTTTTAGAAATAATCACAAGGATCTCAACAATCAACATCAAATTGAATGGAAGCAAAATCTGGAACTCAGTTTTGAATATAACACTAACATTCAGATTTCTAAAACTAAACTCAATCTAAAAACAGTTAATAGGAAGTACTTAGGATAACATAATGCAACCCATAACTACATAGGCTCAGATTTTTCAAACAAGGAATCTCAGGTTCCTACATAACAGTGAACTCAGAATAATGTACATCCAATTTCAGGTTTACACTACAATTCAGTTACTCCATAAACAGCCCAACATCACATTCCCAGGTTTTACAAAGCATGAAACTCACATATTTAAACTTCATTCTCAGTTTTCATATGATACTAAATAGTCTAAAAGCCAGTTTTCAGTCCCTAGGGAAAAATCTCAGATTTTAGTATCCAAACCACATTCATTTCAACCAATTTCAACATACAACTAGGTAATACATAGATGAACATGTTAGGGACTTAATTACATGTAAATAGCAGTGTTAAATAGGTAGAAAATGATGACAAAGTTCATTTTGAAAATCTGGACAGAAAAGTAAACTTAGGCCTGATACTAAGGTTGTAGGAATAGGGAAAATAGAGAATCTTCATTGAAATTTATATTAAAACCCAAAAACTTGGTTGGTAATGTTAAAACATAAAGTATACATGCTCTGTGATTTGTTTGTGTCCACAGAAGTGGACACAAACGTGTCAAGTTAATAAAATACACAAAACAGTGAACTGTGCACACAGAGAAACCAATCGTCGTGCACGTGTTCGTGTCGATCGTGTGCACGACACACAGCGACACGACTCACGAGATTTCGTCCACGTGTTTACCTAGACTAGGGCTATCGACTGGACACCCTGAATCATGTCCAAGTCGCATGTACACAACACGAGACACGCGTGTCAGTGCCCAAAAGGACAGCCGACTGCACAGTGCACAAATCGGTGCACGCGTTCGTGCGTGTCCGACACGACACGTAGGGCTTTAAAAATTGGGGGGCCCCGTGTCAGTGTCAACCCCTAGCTACACGTCAAATTTGGCGTGTCGAGGAGCCGTGTCCGTGTCGCAATCACGCCCGAACAGCAGGGCACGCACAGTACCTGTGCACGCGCGCGCGCGACCACGTGTTCGCGTGTCCGTGTGGACTCGACACGACACTAAGATGACAAGAAAACTACAGCAATGCAGAAACGACACATAGATCTAAATTCCTTTTCAAATACAATACCAAAAACCACATGAAATGCCCATTGGGATATTTCATCAAACACTTAGCAGTAACCACTGATACGTGTCCAGAATGGACACGAATCGATACGAAAATTTGGGAAACCCTATTCCTACAGTTAGGCTAGGGTTAGGACAACCTAGAAATGATTTTTACCAGATTTTAGGAGCTATGGATAGGATTTTACCTATAGGTGTTCAATCTCCCAAAAAGCTCCAAAGAGAAGAATCCTTCAACCCACCAAAGCTCTCCAAATTGTTTGCTCCCGGTCAAAACTTATTTCCAACAGCAAGAACACAATATTTAGAGCCTATTGGAATTTGTTTGAAGGAAAAAGGACTTGAAATGAATTTATTATGAATTTATGAAGATGGAACTTACCTCTTTCTAAAAACTTGATGAACCCTAAGAGAGAGGCTAGCCCTAATCCCTAGGAGAGTATTTATAGAAGGGGAGGCTGTCATGTGGCTGGCCATAGGGTTTAGATCTAGGGTTTTGCCAAGTTGGTTGAGTCCTAATTAGTTTAAGTCATGATTATGACTTGTGACTTCACAAGCCATTCTTAGGCCAAACTAGCTCCTAATTACCCCAAACCAATTCTAATGAACTTGAAATGAATAACTTAGGTCACACTAGAGTTTCTTAACCTAACCTGGATGTCTTAACCTAGGTTAGCCAATAGGACAGTCTCCTAGTCAACATGAGTCAAAGTCAACTATAGGGTCAAAAACAATTCTACCAAATATCACCAAAAATCACTAAAAATCATATTAAATATATTTAATAATAAAAATCCCAAAATAATTCCAAAATTTTGAAAATGACCAAAATACCCTTAAGCTAGAAAAGTGGCAGTGACAATAATTGCACAAATAATTAAATAATTTAAAATTATACATGAAATTCTAAAATAATTTAGGAATTATTTTTATGTACATGAAATATGTCTACATGGCCACCCTGGTCCCATCCCATGCTTACATGGGCTTAAATTTGGTTCGGGCCCAGTTCGGGCTGAATTGGACAAACCGGGTTTTCTAAAAATTAATATATAAAATAATATTTAATTAAAATACTTTAAATAAGTCCATTCACAACTTGGTCTGGTTTTCTTAGTTTGGGCATCACCATGGCTAAGCTTCCCCTGAATGGCTCGTACACTAGTCAAGGCACACTGCTACATCTTCCGTGCTAAAAGTCATGATCGTCTAGTGCTCCAAAACTCAACAATGGCTAAGGTCATTTTTAATAATTAATAAAATCCATAAATTATATAAATTTATTTTTAAGTCTAATAAATAATAAAAAATAATAATAAAAAACATAGGGGTTTTATATGACTGGAATGAGAAGCTTGGCGAATGCTTATGGACATACCGTACTACAGCCCGGACGGCCACTGGGAACACACCATTCTCCTTGGTATACGGGAGTGAGGCAATTCTCCCATTCGAGACTCAAATTCCCTCACTTCGCATTGCCCTTACCTATCGATTGACAACGGATGATAATCACCATCGCCGATTACAAGAGTTGGAGGCTCTAGATGAGAAGCGCCTGTTAGCTCAACAACAAATCAAGCTATACAAAGCACGTATCTCGGGAGCTTTTAACAAGAAGGTTAAAATTAGAACATTCCAAGTAGGTGATCTCGTTCTGGCAGTTCAGAGGCCGATGGTTATGACTCACAAAATCGTCGACAAATTACAGCCAAAGTGGGAAGGCCCATTTGTCATCGAGGCTGTATTCTCCAATGGTGCTTACCGTCTCGCAAAACAAAACAGAGATTTGCTCATGTTGCCCATCAACAGCAAGTTCCTGAAGAAGTATTATGTCTAGAACGACATTCTCCAAATCTCCTAAATTGTTGAGTTATGTACCCTCTGGTACCGCTGAACTTACATTCTGACTCTAAATCTCCCAGATTGTTGAGTTATGTACCGGCAAGTACCGCTGAACTTACACTCTGGCCACTCTAGATGAATCTATATCGCATCTTCTGGATAGTAAGTCATGTATGATCATACCTCTGAACTTTCTTCCTAAAAAGAGCTCCTTCCTCATGATCCACTACCCACACTTTCAGTGCATAAAGAGGGTAACGGATCCACAAATTTCTCGAAACAACTACATGGATGTCATCTTTGAGTTGTTTTACTTCCATCAATAACAAACCACCACTCACGTAGAACTTCCACGTCCATATTACCTCTGAGTTGTTCTATGTACCTTTCATGGTGTCCACTCCTGCCACGTCCTCATTACCTCTGAGTAGGAAGATTCTATCGAAGAAACCCTTATATTTACCATGTCCTCATTACTTTTTGCCATGAAATATAAAAAAATAGAACAATTATCTGAGGACTCTACTTTTACTTCACAATACAAACTCCCTTGTACAAAGAAAGCCTAGGGACGAAAACCTAGGTACAGCAATCTAAGTATAATTGTTTATTTTAGATTTTAGGGGTGACGATAGAGGCTCGAGAAAGCGACGACCGCTCTGCCTTACTCTTTGGACGATCGGGTGCAGCTTTTGGACTCTGTAGAAGAACTGACGGGCGTTGATGAAGAAATGGTCTCTCTTCAAGCTCTCTGGCTCTCTATGTCTCTATATGCGTCTGTCTCTGTCTCTGTATATCTCTCTGTATGTGTCTCTATGTATATGTCTCTGTGTATATGTGTGTCCTTGGAAGGGAATGGCACCCTGCTATTTATAAGAGTGGGGGGCCTCATTAGGGTTTACAATGATTACCCATTCTTGAAAGTCGACGGCTAAGGATCATTAAATCTGGGCCGTTCATCGAGATTTGAGCAATAAATATGATTGCATCAAATCTTTTGTAGGTAATTAATGCTGATTGACATAAATCCTCTCGATTTATCATGCCAACCTCGGATTCCTCGTTAATTGGCTTATTTACAAATGATCTGATTTGATCCCAATATTTTATTGGGATTTGTTGAGAGATTTCGATCAATCTGATGCCTCGTGCCCTGCTATCATGCCACGTGTCAAAACAGCAGAAATCTGAGCCGCAAGAAAGTTAGGTCGCATAAGGCTGGCCAAGTATCAAGGCTGCCTAAGAGTGGCCCCCTAAACATTTGGACCGCATGGTAACGATTTGTGCCGTATGAGTATGAGTGAACCGCATGAAGATGGTCTTTGTGAACCGCATGGGACTAGTCTTCATGAGCCGCATGGGGCTAGTCTTCGTGAGCCGCATAGGAGTAGTCTTCGTAAGCCGCATAGAGATAGACTTCGTGAGCCGCATGGGGCTGGCCTTCATGAGCCGTATGGAACTAGTCTTCGTGAGCCGCATATGGCTGTCCACGTGTCAAGGCCGCATGACAGTTTTTGTCTCTCGGAGGATCGTGTCAGAGATTTTCTTCGCTTTTCGAGGAGTCTGTCATTATGAGGGAGTCATAATGATATCTTTATGTCAGGTCTGTCACTTCGTCACAGTTGTCAGCCGTCAAGGCATTTAATGCAAAATGAGAGAGCTATTTGTAGGCCACGTGGCTCCTCTTTGAATCGCATAAGACTTGTTTGAGCCGCATAGACGCTCGAGCCGCATGGATACTTGAGCCGCAGGGGGCTCTCTGGCCGCATGGATCCTTCTTTATTTTTTTCCCATGCTTCTACAAGACCCCCTTCAAAGTTTTTAATTTTGTAAAATTGAAATACTTTGAATAAGAAGCATGGCCATGTATTCTTCTGGCCGTATATGATGTCTCGGCCGCATGGATATTTCGGCCGCACGGATGTCTCGGCCGCATGGATGACTAGGCCGCATGGATGTCTCGCCCGCGTGGATGACTAGGCCACAGGGGTTTTCGGGCCGCATAAGTGTCTCAGCCGCAGGGACTTTCTGCCACGTCATCTTGCCACGTATGGAGATCTTTTACATTAAATGCTGTTGATTTGCTGTCAGTTTTGAGGTTACTTTTCGGGGCAGGATCCTAGGAGTCTTGCCTTCATTTTAGGCGGCTCGCCTCGATAACCGAAGAGTTGGTTTTCATCCTGCATAAGAATCGAAGTGCCTTGGTTTTGTTTATAAATATGGATGAGTTCAGTCGGGGAGATTTCTTTACTTTCTCCTTCATCCCCAACTGTTGCTGTCATTCCTTTCTTTCCCTATTTCCATTCTCCGACTGTGGAAAAATGGCCCCCAAATCATCCAAGGTCGTCTTCGCTGCCGCAAAAGACAAGAAGGTGGCTTCCTCGTCGGTCGCGTGCCCGAAGTGCATCCTGATGTTTGCCCTGCTTTCAAGGGTAAGAAATGGATTTGAATACTTTGAACCCCAAAGACCCATGGCTCTGTTGCATAACATATGCACAAGCCTTCATCCTTCGTTTTTATTGAACTGCCCAAGCTCGACCATGATGGAGCCGCATATGTTACATGGGCCGCATGACCCTCTCATATTCGAACCGTATAGGGAATACCCTATGTTGGAGCCGCATTAAAAAAGATTTGAGCCACAGGAGTGCTTCCGGGTTTGAACCGCATGGAACCCCCTTTGAACGGAACCGCATATATCCCTTACAACCTGGCCCGCATAGAATTTTGCTGAGTCGTGCAGCATAAACTCCTCCGCGAGTTAGAACCGCATAAGTTTTAATCCAAGCCGCATAAGCTATCGAATCAGTGTCACATGGAACTCCTAACTGAATTGGGCCGCATGAAGCTGTGCTGACCCGAGCCGCATGAAGCTGTGCTGACCCGAGCCGCATAGGCTCTATTGAAGTTGTGCCGCATAAAACTCTGTTGAACTGGGCCGCATAAGGCTTCGTCGATCCGAGCCGCATAGGCTCATATAAACTTCGTTTTGAGAAACTCTAAGTGGTTTCGTTTTAACCTATTTTTTAATCCTGTTTCTTTTGTCTTTTTCCAGTGAACCTCCCAACCAACCCGGCCGGAGAGCTTCCAGTGGGTTCAGCTCAGTTTGCCATGGGTGTGCGGCTTGACGATCAAATTCGACATATGATAGATCAGCTTTCCTCTAATGAGCCTTTGGAGAGGGTGGCTGCCATCAATAACCAGCCTTTCCATTTTTTTTGTACTATGATGAATTCAAGAAAACTGGACGGAGAATATCTGAAACCAGCTTTTCTCTTCGGGGATGCTTTCTCCGTAAAGAACTCTCAAATGCTGGACGTTTCTGAGAACTGGGACTTCACTGTGGACGGGGTGGATATCTATATTCCCGAGATGGAGCAGCATTTTCCCCTTTCGTGGTTTAATATGGTGCCGTTGGGCAGGAAAATGGCAGGTTCTCTGACTCCAACCCAACAGGGGATGTTCGTGGGCAACATCCACTATAATATGAGTATTAGGTCAGCATGTGCAAGTAGGGAGTCAGTCAGCCGGACTGTGATGGGGCTGATTCCTGGTACTTTTATTAATGTGTCTGGTCCTAACTTCACTTTTTCTCGAGCTGACACCTTCCTGAACCAGCTCGCTCGCAAGGGGCCCTATTCCGTGGGCAGGTTATCGCTGCTGGATTGGATAAACCCCATTCCCACATGGGACAATCTTTCCTCATGGATCCTGAGGAACTACGAGGAACTCCTTTGGGAGATTGACCTTTACTAGGCCATCTGGGGTACCTGTTATGGATTGCCCATTAACAAGCCGCTGTTCATGGCCCTTTTGGAGATGTATAGCCAGCGTACAGGGACTTTCTTCGCGCCCGGGGGAGAGTTGGGACTTGCTCTCCATGAGATGCATGCCGTTTCTAAGCTGCCGTGGGGAGGCGAGGCCTTTGAAGCATATACCCCGACGAACGAGGAATTTGATGACCTAGATCGACGATTTCCTGGTTTCGTCGCTGTGTACCGAGAACTGTTGTGCCACCATAGCATCTACCACCAGACTGCTATCAAGAAAGAAAATAGCTCAGAAGGGAACGCCCCTCATACCACGGCCTGGGTCGCATATCTTTTCAAATTACGTCCTTACGGTCGGGTTTCGTCTCGAGGTCCTCAAACCCCGGAGGAGGTGAAGGACATGATGTTGAAGGCCAAAAGGTCGAGGTCCACCCGTGACAGGTTTTGGAGCCGCACTGACTCCTTCAGTTATTTCCACTATGGTACCCGACAAATGTCCAAGAAAGCAATCTTGGCCGGGTTCTTCATGGTATGGCTACGAAATTGCGTAGTCTTGGAAGGGGCGGGTTCTACTGAAAGGATCAGCCGCCATTTTATTCTTCCGGCTGTGAAGCTGGTCTTCAAAGTAAGACTGGCCCTTCTTCCGGCTATGGTGTGTAGCATACACCATGGCCTCCGTGCCTTTACATCTAAAGTCATTGCTCGTGAGACGACGCTGGACTTCGAACGGATAGAGCTACCATACCACTATCTCATAGGATCGTTATTGATGCATTACCAGTCATTGATGAGGGCCGGGACAGAGGATGATGTCACCGCTGATGACGTCTTCCTCTTCCGATACCGCCATCAATCTTGGGAGTATGACACCATGCCGGCTTGTCGGAGGTCATTGGCAAGAGTTGACGGGCCCGACTTCTTTGTGTCTCTTCCTTAGTTTACCCCTAAAGAAGTGAGGAGGGTACACGTTGATGGCATTGAACTTCCCCAGCTCTTATCTGAGAAGATGCTTCTATGGCTGCGCAACATTCGCCCTGCGTACCTAGTATATCGTTACCGAAATAACGTATACTTGGAGCCTTATTTGCCTAGCAGGTTTTTTCGTCAATTCGGGTATAGTCAGCTATTCCTTGACTGTCCCAGTGCTTGCCTGGGCTGCGAGGGCAGTGTCCTTGACGGCATCCGGGAATGGGATTATTACAATGTTGTTCATACCCGGGCTAGCTTCTCAGTCCCTGACGCTAATACGCAAGGGGATATTCTGTACATGGTGGCTCTTTATCACGTTGCGGCGAGCAAATCTCCCGTGAACTTTGACATGAACACTAGCTTCATTGTCGGGACCGGCTTGGCAGAAAAGCCAGAGGGTTCCAGGAAGAGAAAGAGAGGGGCGAATAGGGTTCCCGTGCCAGACTCGGAGTCCACTGCGACGGACGAAGAGGATGACGAGCAGGCCGCTGATGACTCGTCGCATTCTTCGGACGAGGAGGCAGGGGACCAGCATCCTACTGTGCCGGACGAAGAGGTGGAGGACCATCCACCTGTTGTGCCTGGTGCTTTGCGCCAACGAGGCAGGCGCCCGTCTACTGATGATGGCAGGACCTACTCCACAAAGCGGGCTGCGGTAAGACGTCGCAGGCTGTTTATTGATATTGACGTTATTTCTGAGATGATTTGGAATTTCAGTCGCTTTTCTTGCTATTTCTAAATTATGGCCTAATCATTTTTTCTTTTGCTCCTTGCAGGCGTCCGGGGAGTCCGCTTCTCGGGACTCGACTACTGGAGTCGATCCTGCCTTGTCTACTTTGATCCATGATATGTGCACCATCATCACTTCCGCTGGGGTTCTTCCGAAGGCGGTCGGGGAGTCTCACCTTGCTGAGACCTCAACCCGCGGGGAAGGGAGCTCTATTGCCCCTGTTCCTGAGACAGCTGAATTCCAACAGGATGACACTGACCCGGCTGACTCCCCTTCAGGGGTGGATGGGGCAGAGAAGCCAGTTGAATTTGAGTTGGGAGCTGCGGGTGGGGAGTTTATGCTAGCTTCGAATGAGCTGCAGCCTCCGAGCTCTTCCCCTGGTAAGATAAACCAGCTTTTTAACTTGTTAGGAGGCCTATTTGCCCTGTCACCCTGTCCTTCGTGGGTTAATGATTGCTTTGGATGTGCAGGTCCCACCCCTTTATTGCCGGTGATGGACATTGCCAAGGCGTACTCTACCGGAGGGAATCTGATGGAAGCACGTGTGCCTTATTCTTTTCTGACCCATACTGAGGGGCTTCCAGCTGGGTCAAGTTCGAGAGCCTTGGTGATAGCACAGCTGGAGCAAGGGACGACGCCTTCCGCACCATCCTCTGCGAATAGGGTTTCGGGAGTTAATCTTTCCGCTCTCCCAAGTATCCAGGCTCTTCGGGCAGCGGAAGAGGAGCTAGCTGCCATCCATGCCTCTTTTCTCACAGAATTCGTTTCCCTGGTGACAGGGACGGCCAGTTCTGAGGCTACTCCTTCGGTACTGCCTGCCACACTCCCTTTGACACCGTCCTCTACGGAAGTTTTGGATGAAGTGTCCCAGGATGTGGTCGACAGTTTCTACCGCCACCTGAAGAGGGGGATTGAGGCAGCTGTGGAGAGGGGGACTCCCTTTTCTATGGCCCGTCAATGCGCCGGTGGCCAAATTAATATCCTTAGAACACTCTTCGGTGGAGCAGGACTGGCTGCGCTTCTGGAGCCTAAGATATTAGAGGCTGATCGTCTTGTGGCCCAGTTTCGCGTGCTGCAGCAAGCTGATATACCCGCGGTAATAAACCAAGAGCGCAATTTCCTTATGACAGCGGTGGAGAAGGTGAGGCTTGCTCGGGAATCGATCAAGCCAACTATATTGAAGGACCGCCAGGATCTGACTCAGTTGTATGATCAAGGGAATCGTCAGACTGAAGATTGTGCAGCTCGGGAAGCGGCGGCCTCCCGCGGGGTAGCTGACACCAGGGAGCAAATCCCCGAACTTCAGAGAAAGATGTCTTTCTTGGAGTCCGAGCTCGAAGCTGCTCGTACTGAGAAAGGGATTACCATTCAGGAGGCTGACAAATTTAGTAGGGCTTCTGCCAATCTAGAACTTGCCCTAAAAAAGATGGAGAACGACTGGCAGGCATATATATATTTGAATGAGGCAGAGCAGTTGTCCCAGGAGGCCGAGCGCCGAGCGAAACAGAGGCTTGAGCGGGAGACTGCCTTGGTAAGAAACCGCCTCTTAGAGTTGTGTAATGCCGAACTGTAGTCGACCTTTTTCTGGTTTTGTTCATGTTTTCTTTTTCTTTTCTTTTTGAGAGGGACGTGGTCCCAAAATATGTAATACTTTTTTCGTCTTTCAAATAAAGAGTACTTTCCATTCTACCCTTCATTTGTATTGCTTGTTGTGTCTGTGGTATTGTGGTGATGTTTGCCCCGCATAGGGGACTTGTTTGTGGAACTGTTATCCCTGGCGTACCTTGGTTTTAGGTACAGGTAACAAGTTTGACTGGAGATACTTGAACAGTTTCACGGCAAGGTGGTCGTGGACGTTCCATGTATCGAGATGTAGAATGCTATGGAACAGCTTGGCTCCCGGGGCATGATGAGGGATGGTGGGCCTGTACTAAAAGACTTAGCAAAGGACATTTGTGGGCCTATTACCCTTGGCGTACCCTGACTTAGGATACGGCTAATAGAATGGAGGGGAACCAACACACTTACTCAGAGGTAATGGGGACATGGTAAGTATGAGGGTTTTACCGTGGAGTCTTCCTACTTAGAGGTAATGAGGACATGGCAGGAGTGGACTCAACGGAGGATATTTGTGGTCAACAGAGGATGTTTGTGGGCCTATTACCCTTGGCGTACCCTAGTTCAGGGTACGGGTAATAAGACGAGAGAGGACCGATATACTTACTCAGAGGTAATGAGGACATGGTAAGTACGGAGATTTTACCGTAGAGTCTTCCTGCTCAGAAGTAATGAGAATATGGCATGAGTGGACTCAGCGGGGAATATTTATGGAATTATTATCCTTGGCGTATCCTGGTTTAGGGTACGGATAATAAGATGAGAGAGTACCGACATACTTACTCAGAGATAATGAGGATATGGTAAGTACGAAGGTTTTACTGTGGAGCCTTCCTACTCAGAGGTAATGAGAACATGGCAGGAGCGAACTCAACGGGAAAATTTTGTGGACCTATTATCCTTGGCGTACTCCGGTTGTGGGTACGGATAATAAGTCGAAAGGGAATCATCATACTCACTCAGAGGTAATGAGGACATGGCAAGCATGAAGGTTTCTTCGACGGAGCCTTCCTATTCAGAGGTAATGAGGACACGACAAGAGTGGGCTCAATGAAGGAGGGTACATAGAACGACTTAGAGGTGATGAGGATATGGAAGTTCTTGTAAGGGGTGATTTGTTTTTGGCGGAAGTGAAACGACTCAGAGGTAATGAGGACATGGTCGTTTTGGAAATTTGTGGATCGGTTACCATTTTTGTGCACTGGGAGTGCGGGTAGTGGATCATGAGGGAGGATCTCTTCCAGGAAGAAAGTTTAGAGGTATGATCATACATGACTTACTATATGAAAGAGTGACCGGAAATGTGAGTTCAGAGGCACCAGCGGGTGCATGACTCGATAATTTGGAATGTTGGGGATGTGAGTTCAGCGGCACCAGCGGGTACATGACTCGATAATCTGGAATATTGTGGATGTAAGTTCAGCGGCACCAGCGGGTACATGACTCGATGATCTGAAATATTATGGATGTGGGTTCAGCGGCACCAGCGGGTACGTGACTCGATAATCTGAAATATTGTGGATGTGAGTTCAGTGGCACCAGCGGATACATGACTCACTGATCTGGAATATTGTGGGTATGAGTTCAGTTGCACCAGCAGGTACATGACTCACTGATCTAGAATGTGTCGTTTAGACATAATATTTCTTCAGGAACTTGCCGTTGACGGGCAACATGAGCAAGTCTCCATTTTGCTTTGCGAGGCGGTAGGCACCGTTGGAGAATAGAGCCTCGATGATAAATGGACCATTCCATTTTGGCTGGAACTTGCCGGCGGTCTTGTGAGTAATGACCATCGGCCTACAGACTGCCAGAACGAGATCGTCCACTTGGAATGTTCGGATTTTAACCTTCTTGTTGAAGGGTCCGGAGATGCGTGCTTGGTATAGCTCGATCCTTTGCTGAGCCAGGAAGCTCTTTTCATCTAAGGCCTCTAACTCTTGCAGTCGGCGTCGGTAGTTATCATCCGTCATTAATTGATAATTGAGGGAGACGCGGAGTGAGGGTATTTGAGTCTCCAATGGGAGAACTGCCTCACTCCCGTACACCAGGGAGAATGGTGTGTTTCCTGTAGCCGTTTGAACTGTGGTACGGTACGCCCATAAGCATTCACCAAGCTTCTCATTCCAGTCGCGTTTGTTGGACGATACGAACTTCTTGAGTAACTTGATGATGGTTTTGTTGAATGCTTCTGCCAACCCATTTGCTGCTGGATTATATAGCGTCGAAGCAATATTCTGGACGCGATGCTTGTCGCAGAACCGATAGAAGGCGTGGCTTGCAAACTGTGGACCATTATCGTGGATGATCCTTCGGGGCAGTCCAAAGAGATAGATGACGTGGTGCTTAAGGAAGTTGATCACGTTTGAAGTCTTTACTTCTGCAAGCTGGACAGCTTCTGCCCATTTGGAGAAGTAATCTGTGATTGCAAGTATGAAGCGATATCCTCGGGAGGAAGGTGGAGTGATTGGCCCAATAATATCCATCCTCCATGTTTCGAATGGCCAGGACGCCACTGTCGGATGTAGAAATTCGGATGGTTGGTGAATGAAGTCAGCATGGACTTGGCAGGCTTTGTACTTTCTCGCATAGTCTATCGCATCTGCCACCATCGTGGGCCAATAGTAGCCCATTCGGCAAAGACGGTCTTGCAATTTAGGGCCAGGCTGATGGGCCCCGCAGATACGGTCATGAGCTTCTGGTACGGCTTCTTTGGCTTCTGCGTTTGACAGACACCGAAGCAATAATCCATCATAGGATCGACGATACAGCATTTTTGTCTCTGTATCGTAGAAGAATCTGAGATAACGCCTTCTGATGAAAGTAGCTTCCTTTGGGTTCTTGGGCAGGATGTCGTAGACTACGAAGTCAATGAATAGTGGTCTCCAATCTGGGACTTCGTCGATCGTCTGAGCGGAATAACTTGCTACGAATTGAACGTTGTTCTTGGGACAGACCAGTTCGTGGCCTATCATCTACCATTTGATGAGTATGATTTGGCACTGCTAGGGAAGCGGCCAGGCCGGCTAAGGCATCGGCTTCGATATTTCGGAGTCTGGGAACATGCTCGATAAAGAACCCTTCGAATGATGAGATGATATCGATCGCTATTTTGTTATAGGGGATCATATCTTCGTGGCGGACTTCGTATGAGCCCCGAATTTAATTGGCGATTAACTGAGAATCTTCGTATGCTTCAAGATATTCTACCCCCAGCTCTCTTGCAAGTTGGAGGCCATTGACCAAAGCGTTGTACTCGCCCACATTGTTAGAGCAGGGCTCTGTGAGAGAATAAGCGTGAATGATCACCAATCCGGAAGAAGAAACCAGCACCACCCCGACTCCGATGACGATGTTGCCCTTGGGTCCAGTTCTTAAAGCATCATCGAAGAACATCCGACATATATCATCGTGAGAGGTTGCATGCGAGTCGGCGACTTCATCCGGGATTTCTTCATATATTCTGGACGACTCCGAGCCCGAATGGGCTGCCAAAAAGTCCGCCAGGGCTTGACCTTTAACAGCCTTTTGTGGGACGAAGATCATATGATAAGAGGACAACAATATTGCCCACGTAGCGAGGCGAGAGCTGAGTGCCCCTGGTTTAGTCATGAGGACCCTGAGGAGGTTGACTCGTGAGATCACATGTATGGTTTGTCCCGTGACATAGTGTCGCGACTTCTGAATGGCGAACACCAGGGCGAGGCATTCCTTTTCCATGGTGGTGTATCGGTGTTCTGGCCCAATCATCATTCGACTGAGGTAATATATGGCTTGCTCATGGCCTGTATCATTATTTTGTGCTAGCAGAGCTCCGAAGGAATGCCCTATTGCTCGTACGTAGAGCAGGAATGGTTTTCCGACAACCGTGGCCACCAGGACTGGAGGGTTCGACAAATATTCTTTGATGCTGTCGAAGGCACGTTGACACTCTTCGTCCCATACGAATTAGACCCCTTTCTTCATGAGATGGGTGAATGGTCGACATCGCCCGGAGAGGTTAGAAATGAACCTCCTGATGTAAGCTAGCCTCCCTTGGAGGCCTCTGAGTTCGCGAAGATTTCTCGGGGGACCCATCTCCATAATTGCCTTTGTCTTCTCAGGGTCTACATGGATACCCTAGGCGGTGATGATGAAACCCAAGAACTTCCCGCTGGATACGCCCAGGAAGGACTTCATAGGGTTCATTTTCAGATTGTGTGTTCGCATCAGGTCGAATACCGTCCTCAGATCCTGAAAATGGTCTTCCTTACAGCGTCTCTTGACGGCGATGTCATCAACATAACACTCTACCGTCTTGCGCAAGTGGTCTCTGAAGATGATGCTCATGGCTCTTTGATATGTGGCGCCGACATTCTTTAAACCGAAAGGCATGACTGTGTAGCAGTATGTGCCAATTGGTGTTCGGAATGATGTATGCTTTTCGTCGTCATGAGACATCTTGATCTGGTTGTACCCCAAGAAGCCATCCATGAATGACATACGTTCGAAGCCGCAGGTGTTGTCAATCATGATGTCTGTGATAGGGAGGGGGAATTCATCTTTGGGGCATGCCTCATTTAGATTGCGAAAGTCGATGCAGATTCGAAGCTTCCTATTCTTTTTGAGGACAGGTACTATGTTGGCGACCCAGTCAGGATGTTGCTCCTCACGTATGAAGCCGCTGGCTATCAGTTTGTTAACTTCGGCTTCGATCGCATCCATGATGCCCGGGCGGAAGCGTCGCTGTTGCTGCTTGACTGGCTTTTCATCCGGCCGGATGTTGAGTTTATGAAGAGCAATATCGGGATTTAACCCCGGCATGTCTTCATAACTCCAGGTGAACACATCAATATATTCTTTGATAAGTTCCAACAGCGATTCTCGCTCTTCGTCTGTTAGGCTTTTACTGACGAAGATCGGTTTTGGAGAAGATTCGCTGCCGAGATCCACTTGTATGACCTCATCTTCAATAGGAGGTTCTCTCTGTTCGAACCGCTTTTCCCATTGTGCATCCAACTGTTGGGCCCACGACTCTAACTCGAGGATTTCAGGGATGTCTTAATCTTCTTCATAAGCGTCGGTGAATGTCATGTTGACTGACAGGACTTGTCTGAATACATCTTCGATATTGGTATCCGAATCAGAAGTTGGTGACCCGGTTGAATGTGAATGCCAGTCACATTCTTCATCTGAGCTTTCAGGGGTCGTTGTGGGTGTAACATACCCTAATCCACATCGAGCCTTGCTATAGTAGTCCTGTGGTTTGCCAGCCGGGACCGGTGGCTTCAAAGGTAATCGTCGTCCAGTACTGTAGTTCAAGCATGGCGTCGTCTCCAGATCATACCCCGGTTTCTGCATGAGATATTTGTATTGGGGGCTATAAAGATACATAGGCAGTCTCCCGGCATCTGGTACAAGGTCGACTTCTTCTATGGTGAAGGGATACGGATCGTCCTTCCGGCCGAAGATGATTGGATGATCCCCTCCCTCGATTATGCGGTAAGCGTCTTCCACTGGAGTAAGCTAGATTGCGGTGTACACATTTGTCACCTGTGTGTATAGGTGAGTGCCTATACCGTGTTCCATAGCATACATTGTACACAGCTTATTGAGCTCGAGGTAGTTCAAAGATAGCCCTTTATTGATGAAGTAAGGTATCTTTTCTAGGGGGATTACATCATCTATGGAGGGAACATCAGTGTAGGCAACCACATACTTGGCTAGCTCAGGTTCCTCTTCGGCTACCCCCTGTATAAACGAAGACTGAGAGGACGACCTGGGCAGCTTGATCGTCAGAGGTTCAGCTGGTAGAGAAGAGCGTGGAGTTGTTGGCAGACTAGCGATCCCCAGCCTAGTACTCGATGCTGTGTGGGGAGTGGTTGGTTCACTAGAAGTTCCAGGCCTTGCATCGGGTGACAACCCTTCTTGATAAGGCGTATCGTCATTGGCTTGTTGGAGGGATTGAGCTTCTCCGTTTGCGGCTGGCCGACTCTCGGCAGCCTGATTGTTAGTGGCTCCGTTGAGGGTCTTGGCACTTGGCCAGACCTTGGCAGCTGGATTATCATTTGCTCTTCTTGTGCTGAGAGGCTGATTGCGTCCTTACGCAGAGTGGCGGTAAGGGGTGCAGACTTGCCAGGTTTGCGAGCTTGGAGGTAGATCGTCAGAGGTTCTTTTGATCCTGTGGCTATCTCGGTACGAGCTTGCACATTTCCTTCATCAAGGTGCTTCTTCGACTTTTCGTACAGGAAGGAGTCTGAGTAGTAGGATTCGACCCCTTTGAAGGGATCGATGTCGGCAAATTTCGTCCTCACGAAGCCGTGTTTGTCGACATATTTGAAGCACTGGTGCAGCGTGGAAGGCACGATCATATAATCGTGTATGCATGGGCGCCCCAAGAGGATGTTGTAAGAAGTGTCTGCATCTATGACGTAGCAGGTAACTTATGATTGGAGATCGCCAATCTGACACTTCAGACGAATCTTCCCAATTGGGTAGCTCCTGCCCGAATAGAAACCGCTGATGGCGGTGCTTGTAGGCGTCAGGCGATGCATTGGGATACGGAGATGATGTAATAGACCCTTCGGGATAATGCTTATGGAAGAGCCGGGATCAATGTGCATCCGATCCACCTTTACGTCGCCGATGTATCCAGTGTAGTATAACAGGCGATCGTGCAGGTTGGTTTTGATGATCATGTCCTGCGTAGTGAAGACAATGTTTGTCACGCCCCAGAACCAGAATACTGGAGAGCGAGGGCAGACATAGCCAGCTACGTATATTGAAATGGATTCCATCTCGCTATACGGTCACGGCTGTCTAGATACATGAGGGTTTAACTATAAGCCAACAGTCTCCTATGGTCATGAACAAGCCTAGTGTCTCAATCATCAGCAAGTAAGTAAATGTTACAAGATGTATGATCATCAAATATACAATAATAAGGCGTCCCAAATATTACATATTCAGCTGATCATGAAGCTAGTCGTTACAAAATGTGAGAACTAGCAAGAGTTTAGTCATACATGATCAACCCTAGGATTTGTTAATCATGTTACAGCCCGTAGGCAGACAGTAAGTAAAGTGCAATCGATCTAAACATGTGCTCTTCGGCTAAACGCCTCAAAAGAATATTTTTACAATAGAGTGGGAGAGCCAAAAATAACCCACTCGTTGCCAGGTTTCCATCTAGTGGCCACCATCTGGCTGGAAGGTCGGTAGATCCTCTGGAGCTGCTCCGAAATCTGGCCATACAAAACCAGCTGGATCAGAACCTAGAAAGAGCAAGTGCCACAAAGGAAGCTTCACTTAGGAACTAAAACCAGTAATCAGCACAAGATATAAATAAAAGTAAGAACTGGAAATAAAGAAAATACATCAGGATGATACACGACGAGATAACCATGGGACTATTCAGAGAACCAGGTTACAACCCGTAAACCAAACAAGGACCGGGGTTGTAACCCTTCGTCTGAACAGAACTTGGAATTTTCACCATTTATCGGTAAAATAAATACAGGCATTCTGGTTATACAGTAATCTGGAACAGGATCAGGACAAGACTAGACTGGTTAGACTCCATCCAATCATTTTACGGCCAAGCAAGAACTACGGCTTGATACTTTAACTAACTAGGGTTGTCATAAGCCTAATTACTAACAAGATACAGTAAGATTATTCCACAGCCACAAGCCCTGCAGACCATCCAGGTTACCCAAGATGAAGATTAGGGGTTGAATTCGGGTGGGTACACCGTCCAGGAAATGCGTGTACCCTTAGGTAGCTTGAAGGGTGCAACACATGACAGTGTACTGGAAATATGCCCTACTCGACGGCAGGCTACAGATCCCAAGCGCGCCCAGGTAACGGGATTGCCTGTAGCTGGGAGATCTCTTTATGACTACTGTGTTAATCTAGTTATTAGCCTTAGTCCATTTTAGTAGGTACTCCTGACCGTGGTACTCAGGAGTCCCCTCCTAGACATGATGCAAGACAGGACTGGATTATTTGTACAAGCACAATCGCCCACGGTGTCTAGGATGTTCATTCTTGTCAGGTCATGTCATGTCAGGTAGCCGTCGCAGCAGCTGTTCAAGATAATCATGTTAGGTGTAATTGTCAAGAGTGCGCCATGACGGGCCACTATCAGGTCATGTCAGGTTTACTTGTCAAGAGTGCACCACTACGGGTCACTATCGTGTCATGCTCAGGTATCATTTCCACTACGGGTCACTACGGGTCACTACGGCTAAGTCATATGCGGTCAGAAAAGTCATATGCGGTCAGAAAAGGGTAGACTCATGCGGCCCAATTAGGAGAGCGCATGTGGCCAGAGTCACTGGATCCCATGCGGCTAAGACAAGGGGGCGCATGCGGTCAGGAAGATAGGAAACTCATGCGGCTGGGGGAATGGGTCTTATGCGGCTAGCTGGCCAATCAGGTACATGCGGCCGGGGGGAGGGGGAGTGTGGTTCCATGCGGCTCGAGAAGAAGCAACCCATGCGGCTGCGGGAGAAGGGATCCATATGCGGCTCAGAAGGGAAGAGTACTCATGCGGCTGCGGGGAGCAATGCCCATGCGGCTGGGAGCAAGTGTGCATATGCGGCTCACGAGTGTTGAGTTCATGAGGCTCAGGGTGAAGTCCTCATGCGGCCAGCGGGAATGGCGCATACGGCTGCAGAGTTCAGAACTTATGCGGCTGGGAATTGTGCGAGTTATGCGGCTAAGTGAGTCCGACTCTCATGCGGTTCAAGAACTTCCAGTCATGCGGCTGGATAGAACACTTGCCGCGAGAATATTCATGCGGTCAAGTCAAGCACTGTTCATCTTCTCCAAAATTTTAGAGAAGAAGAACACCATGAGAGCCAAGTCCTCAAGCTCCATAACTCCATCATCCGGAGCCTAAATTCGAACTTCCATAGGTCAAAATGGGGTAGAACGAAATTCTCTACAACATGGAACCATCAAAACTAGGAAATAACAAGATTAAATAGATCAAAACCCAAGAAATCCGAAAATAATGCAAACTTAGATCTACAAGAATCTAGCCATGGAAATTAGAAAAGCCAAGTACTAAAGTATTTTATAATGTAGTAAATAAGAGAATGGAGCAATAAAATCAGAGTTCCTCCATGAAGCAAGTTGCACTTGCCTAGACCTCTCTCTTCTCTCTCTGGTAGGTAAGAAGTAAATGAGGAAGAAGAAGATGATTAATGAAGAGAGAGAATAGAGAGAATGGATTAATAAATACAAATGGTGGTGGTAGGTAGGGGGTTCACATTGGTTCATATTGAACCAAAGAAAACCGACCCAAGCCGAACCAAGCTAAGAAATAACCAAGCCAAGATGCAAGCTAAACAAGGAATCATGCAATACAGAATAAAATACGTACACGTATTCCAGAAATACGTAATACGGACCACAGGCATTACAACTCTACCCACCTTAAAAGAATTCCGTCCTTGAAATTTAATCAAGAGGCTAGAGGAGCAATGACAAGCTACATTAATCACATGCAAGCTATAACTTGGCAGACAATCACTCATTCAAGCAAGGAATCGAAGGCATGAGGCATAAGAAAGACATTATACCTCACGAGTCAAACAAGTCGGGATATCGCGATCGGATATCATCCTCACGCTCCCACGTTGACTCCTCCAAAGAGTGATGACCCCAAGCAACTCGGACTAACTTGATAGTCTTGTTCTTGAGGATCTTCTCTCTCCGGTCCAATAAAGACATGGGCCTCTCCTCATACGAAAGGTTGGTACCAACAACCAATTCTGAATGATCTAGGATATGGCTCGGGTCTGGGATATACCGTCGTAATTGGGATACATGGAACACGTCATGCACCTCGCTTAGCGACGGCAGAAGAGCGAGACGATAGGACACATCTCCTACTCGCTCCAGAATGTCGAACGGTCCTATATACCTAGGACTAAGCTTTCCCCGGACGCCGAAACGAATGACGCCACGGTTAGGTAAAATCCTCAGGAATACATGGTCACCGACCGAAAACTCTAGAGGGCGCCGATGAGAATCGGCCCAATGGCGCTGGCGATCTTGAGCAACTCGAAGGTGATCTCGAACTCTTCTGACCACTTCAACTGTCTGAGCGATCATTTCTGGACCAAGCATTTGTCTCTCTCCAACATCATCCCAGGCTAGCGGGGATCTGCACTTCCTACCATACAGTGCCTCGAACGGTGCCATCTGGATACTGGCCTGGAAACTGTTATTGTACGAGAATTCCACCAGGTACAAGTGATCTTCCCATGAACCACCGAAGTCAAGTGTGCAAGACCGCAACATGTCTTCAAGAGTCTGGATCGTACGCTCCGACTGACCATCTGTCTGCGGATGATACGCTGAACTGAACTGGAGACGAGTTCCCAAACTCTCCTGCAGGCTACGCCAAAAGTGCGACGTAAACCTTGAATCTCTATCCGAGGTGATACTGACTGGCACTCCGTGCAATCTGACAATCTGCCGGAGATATATCTCTGCTAGCTGAGCCGTCGACTGACCAACTCTGAATGGAAGAAAGTGAGCCACCTTCGTGAGCCGATCAACTATAACCCAGATAGCATCCCTACCAGCTGGGGATCTAGGTAATCCGGTCACGAAATCCATGGTCACATGCTCCCACTTCTATTCTGGAATCGGCAAGGGCTGAAGAAGTCCAGCCGGTCTCTGATGTTCAGCCTTGACTTGTTGGCAAACCAAACATCGAGAGACAAACCGAGCTATCTTCCGCTTCATGCCATTCCACCAGAAGTGCTGACGGATATCTCGGTACATCTTCGTACTGTCAGGATGGATGGAATACTGAGAACTGTGCGCCTCTGACATGATCTCCTGCCTGATATCTCCACTGGATACACAAAGACGTTTCCCAAGTCGAAGTGTACCGTCCTCATGAATGCATAACTCTGGTCTTCGTCCTGCCTCACACTCTGCCCTGAGTCGCTGAAGCTTGAAATCTGCTGACTGCGCCATCCGAATCCTCTCGACTATAGTAGATTGTACTTTCATGCTGGCCATCAATGCCACACTGGAAGGGAGAACAACTTCTATACCCATCTTCTGAAGATCTGCTAACAGCTCTGGATGAGCTGTTAGGAAATAAACTCCCGCTCTCCTGCTCAATGCATCCGCAACAACATTGGCCTTCCCAGGATAATACTGCAGGTTGACATCATAATCCACAAAAAGCTCCAGCCACCTTCTCTGACGCATGTTAAGATCCTTCTGGGTGAAAACATACTTCAGACTCTTATGGTCGGTGAAAATCTCCACCCTATCTCCATACAAATAGTGCCTCCACAACTTAAGTGCAAACACCACTGCTGCCAGCTCCAAGTCATGGGTTGGGTAATTCCTCTCATGATCACGAAGTTGTCGTGACGCATAAGCTATTACCTTCCCATGCTGCATCAGAACACATCCTAAGCCTCTGCCTGAAGCATCACAATATAGTAAGAATCCTCCGGTCCCATCTGGAAGCGTGAGAATAGGAGCTGTTATCAGGCCTCGCTTCAACTGCTCAAAAGAACTCTGACACTCTGCTGTCCAAGCAAACTGTGCATCCTTGCGGGTCAACTGGGTCAATGGCGCTGAAATCCGAGCAAAATCTGATACAAACCGCCGGTAGTAGCCGGCCTATCCAAGAAAACTACGAACCTCTGCAACTGTGTTGGGCACTGGCCATGACTCAATGGCCACAATCTTCTGGGGATCCACTTCTACTCCTCCTCGAGTGATGATATGACCCAAGTACGAAATACGATCGAGCCAGAACTCGCATTTACTGATCTTGGCATATAACTGGTGCTCTCTGAGAGTCTGAAGAACTATACGGAGATGCTGCTCATGCTCTGCATCACTCTTGCTATAGACCAGGATGTCATCCAAGAACACAATCACAAACTGATCCAAGTAAGGCATGAAGATGCGATTCATGAGGTCCATGAATACTGTCGGCGCATTGGTTGCTCCAAAAGGCATAACAAGGAACTCCCAATGCCCATATCTCGATCTAAAAGCTGTCTTCGGGATGTCCTGCTCTCTGACTCTGATTTGATGATAACTTGAGCGCAAATCAATCTTCGAGAATATTGAAGCCCCCTTGAGTTGATCAAATAAGTCATCTATCCTCGGAAGAGGGTATCTGTTCTTGATTGTCACGGAGTTCAAGGTACGATAATCAACACATAACCTGGACGTACCATCCTTCTTTTTCACAAGAAGCATCGGGGCTCCCCAAGGCGATCCACTAGCACGAATGAATCCCTTGGCTCGAAGTTCTTCAATCATCTTGTACAATATCTCCAACTCTGACGGCGCCATCCTGTAGACTCTCTCTGACACTGGGGCTGTCCCGGGAATCAAGTCTATAGTGAACTCGATCTCCCGCTCTGGAGGCATACCTGGTAGCTCTTCTGGGAAAACATCTGGGAACTCATCCACTATCCTGGGCAACTGCACTGCTGTTACTGCCATCCGCAATATCGGAGGAGAAGGCTCAACTTCACCTCGGGAAAAGGAAAACTCTGGCTCGCCTGGAATACTAAAAACAACCCTGCCAATGTGGCAGTCTATCCCAGCATACTGGTTCCTCAACCAATACATCCCTAGGACCACATCATAATCGGCCATCGAGAACTCTATCAATCTAGCAGGGAACTCTCTACCGCTAACTACGATCCGATACGAGGAAAACACTCTATCTACTCCCACAAGTCCGTTACCAGTAAGTATATTGAGCCTTACTGATAATGACTCGGGCTCCAATCCTACCCGTGTCGCGAATCGTGCAGACATAAATAAATGCGATGCACCAGAATCAAATAAGGCTGAAGCTGGAAATGAGTTGACGAGAATAGTACCTGCCACTACCTCTCCTGGTGCCAATCCTTCCTCTGCGGTCATCACCATCGCATGACCATGCCCTCGGGGTGCTGGTCCCCTCTGCTGGAATCCTCGCTGCCTGCTCTGACTCAAGGCTTGGGCTTGAACATGCTGCTGGGGGTTCTGCTGCTGGAACATCTGGGACTGAGGCGGCAAGGGCCTCGGTAATGGGTACTGCTGCTGCTGGACCGGTGCTGGTCCTCCCACCGAAGAGCTAGAAAGGTTGGACGATGATAAACCACCCTTGTTCGGGCAGGACCCAACCCTATGGTCTGGTGCTCCACAAACCAGACACAATCCCTGTGTCCTACGACACTCTGCCACTACATGGCCTGGCTTCCCACAATGAGAACATCCCACTGCAGAAGACTGCTTCTGCTTCTGCTGTTGCTGCTGAGGGTAAGTCGGAGTGGAATGCTGAACCGACGTCACTGAGGCCGCCCGCCTCGGAGCTCCAATGGTCAAGGCCCTGGCTGCCGGGGCTGGTGCTGAAGACTTCATCTGGCCGTGAGATCTCTTCCGACCTCCGGTCCTATCCACAATCCTCTGGAAGGTATACTCATGCCTCCGGGCTGCTCTCAAGACTGCATCAAAAGTTTGATGCTCAAACTGCTCGACTGTCAACAAGATCTCCAGGTGAAGCCCCTGCTGGAACCGCTGGGCTCTATCATACTCGGTTGCCACCAAGGTGGGAGCAAACCGACTGAGTCTCGAAAACTCGGCCGCATATCCATCGACCGTCCTGCCTCCTTGCTTCAGATTTGTGAACCTCGTCTGTAGATCGTACCGAGCTACGGCATCGAAATACTTGGTCTGGAATCTCTTTCTGAACATCGCCCAAGCAATAGGTGCTGCTAATCCAACGGCCTGAGCTGCCCACCAGCTGCGGGCAAGATCTAACAACTGCAGGCGCACAACTGCCACCTTCTCGTTCTCTGGAGTCCGGGCTGCTTCTAGAACCACCTCTGTGTCCTGAAGCTATGCATCTGCCGTAATAGCATCTTCACTACCGTCGAAGAAAGGAGGGTTCAAGCGCTTGAAGCTGTTGGCCGTGCTGTTACCCTGATGACCTCCTCTGGTCAAAGCATCCGCCATTGCTTGTTGTAAGGCATCTCCACGACGATCTTGAGAAGCTATCAAGGTCCTGACGAGTCCTACTAATGTGCCATCATCAGGTTCGACAGGCTGAACTGGCTGAACTGGGGGCTCTTCTCCAATAGGCTCGACCCTGGAGGCTACTCCAGAGTGCTGGACTTGATCTCCGGGTTGCTGCTGGTCCGCGGGAGGTGCTCCGCCTTGCTGGCCGGCAGGACCACGAACAATGCCGCTGAAGAAGACGACATAGGGAACAATAAGGAAGGACCAGGACAGATCAACGATACAAGCACATGATCAGGACAAGAATCCAGGGATTCAAAAGATACGAGCAGAGATCAAGGACGAATACTGATTGAGACATCTATTCGGTAAACCCTCACATATCTTGATTTACAAGACCTACATGGGCCACCACTTAAACCATGTCACACCCCAGAACCAGAATACTGGAGAGCGAGGGCAGACATAGCCAGCTACGTATATTGAAATGGATTCTATCTCGCTATACGGTCACGGCTGTCTAGATACATGAGGGTTTAACTACAAGCCAACAGTCTCCTATGGTCATGAACAAGCCTAGTGTCTCAATCATCAGCAAGTAAGTAAATGTTACAAGATGTATGATCATTAAATATATAATAATAAGGCGTCCCAAATATTACATATTCAGCTGATCATGAAGCTAGTCGTTACAAAATGTAAGGACTAGCAAGAGTTTAGTCATACATGATCAACCCTAGGATTTGTTAATCATGTTACAGCCCGTAGGCAGACAGTAAGTAAAGTGCAATCGAGCTAAACAGGTGCTCGTCGGCTAAACGCCTCAAAAGAATATTTTTACAAAAGAGTGGGAGAGCCAAAAATATTCCACTCGTTGCCAGGGTTCCGTCTAGTGGCCACCATCTCGCTGGAAGGTCGGTAGATCCTCTGGAGCTGCTCCGAAATCTGGCCATACAAAACAGCTGGGTCAGATCCCAAAAAGAGCAAGTGCCACAAAGGAAGCTTCACTTAGGAACTAAAACCAGCAATCAGCACAAAATATAAATAAAAGTAAGAACTGGAAATAAAAAAAATACATCAGGATGATACACGACGAGATAACCATGGGACTATTCAGAGAACCAGGTTACAACCCGTAAACCAAACAAGGACCGGGGTTGTAACCCTTCGTCTGAACAGAACTTGGAATTCTCACCATTTATCGGTAAAATAAATACAGGCATTCTGGTTATGCAGTAATCTGGAACAGGATCAGGACAAGACTACACTGGTTAGACTCCATCCAATCATTTCACAGCCAAGCAAGAACTACGGCTTGATACTTTAACTAACTAGGGTTGTCATAAGCCTAATTACTAACAAGATGCAGTGAGATTATTCCACAGCCACAAGCCCTGCAGACCATCCAGGTTATCCAGGACGAAGATTAGGGGTTGAATTCGGGTGGGTACACCGTCCAGGAAACACGTGTACCCTTAGGTAGCTTGAAGGGTGCAACACATGACTGTGTGCTGGAAATGTGCCCTACTCGACGGCAGGCTATAAATCCCAAGCGCGCCCAGGTAACGGGATTGCCTGTAGCTGGGAGATCTCTTCATGACTACTGTATTAATCTAGTTATTAGCCTTAGTCCATTTTAGTAGGTACTCCTGACCGTGGTATTCAGGAGTTCCCTCCTAGACATGATGCAAGACAGGACTGGATTATTTGTACAAGCACAATCGCCCACGGTGTCCAGGATGTTCATTCTTGTCAGGTCATGTCATGTCAGGTAGCCGTCGCAACAGCTGTTCAAGATAATCATGTCAGGTGTAATTGTCAGGAGTGCGCCATGACGGGCCACTATCAGGTCATGTCAGGTTTACTTGTCAAGAGTGCACCACTACGGGTCACTATCGTGTCATGCTCAGGTATCATTTCCAAACATATTAAACAAATCCATGATTATCAAGTTCATGACAAAAGGCGTAAGGATATAAAACGGACGTAAAATGTCTAATAAAATATCAATATTCAGGGCTATAGAAGAGTCATGCGGCTAAGTCATATGCGGTCAGGAAAGTCATATGCGGTCAGGAAAGGGTAGACTCATGCGGCCCAATTAGGAGAGCGCATGTGGCCAGAGTCACTGGATCCCATGCGGCTAAGACAAGGGGGCGCATGCGGTCAGGAAGATAGGAAACTCATGCGGCTGGGGGAATGGGTCTTATGCGGCTAGCTGGCCAATCAGGTACATGCGGCCGGGGGGAGGGGGAGTGTGGTTCCATGCGGCTCGAGAAGAAGCAACCCATGCGGCTGCGGGGGAAGGGAACCATATGCGGCTCAGAAGGGAAGAGTACTCATGCGGCTGCGGGGAGCAATGCCCATGCGGCTGGGAGAAAGTGTGCATATGCGGCTCGCGAGTGTTGAGTTCATGAGGCTCAGGATGAAGTCCTCATGCGGCCAGCGGGAATGGCGCATGCGGCTGCAGAGTTCAGAACTTATGCGGCTGGAAATTGAGCGAGTTATGCGGCTAAGTGAGTCCGACTCTAATGCGGTTCAAGAACTTCCAGTCATGCGGCTGGATAGAACACTTGCCGCGAGAATATTCATGCGGTCAAGTCAAGCACTATTCATCTTCTCCAAAATTTTAGAGAAGAAGAACACCATGAGAGCCAAGTCCTCAAGCTCTATAACTCCATCATCCGGAGCCTAAATCCGAACTTCCATAGGTCAAAATAGGGTAGAACGAAATTCTCTGCAACATGGAACCATCAAAACTAGGAAATAACAAGATTAAATAGATCAAAACCCAAGAAATCCGAAAATAATGCAAACTTAGATCTACAAGAATCTAGCCATGAAAATTAGAAAAGCCAAGTACTAAAGTGTTTTATAATGTAGTAAAGAAGAGAATGGAGCAATAAAATCAGAGTTCCTCCATGAAGCAAGTTGCACTTGCCTAGACCTCTCTCTTCTCTCTCTGGTAGGTAAGAAGTAAATGAGGAAGAAGAAGATGATTAATGAAGAAAGAGAATAGAGAGAATGGATTAATAAATACAAATAGTGGTGGTAGGTAGGGGGTTCACATTGGTTCATATTGAACCAAAGAAAACCGACCCAAGCTGAACCAAGCCAAAAAATAACCAAGCCAAGATGCAAGCTAAACAAGGAATCATGCAATACAGAATAAAATACGTACACGTATTCCAGAAATACGTAATACGGACCACAGGCATTACAATGTTGGGCATCGCTCCCGTGCAGGCGCTGTCTTGGAGATCTGCAGGCGGGTTCTCTCCCGTGAGGTTGACCTGAGCCAGGTATGCGTCGGCATTTTGGAGTGCATCGCTCAAAGCCGCATGAACGTCCTTTGAGAGTCTCAGAAGCTCGTATAATGACAACTTGGCCGGTGTATTGGCCAATTGTGTCAATATGTCAAAGTTGTAGGGCTTCTCTAGCCCCTGCGGTACCTCTTTTCGTAGGGATTTAACAAAACGAGTCTCCTTCGGCCTAGGCTTATCGGTTGTCGGAGGCTGAGCCGGTCCCGGAGCGTCAGTTGTAGCGGGCTGATGATCTTCAGTTGAGTTGTCAGCCACAGGTTGGGATTGGGTCCCAGAACGAGTGACGACGGCTGTAGCTTCTTCGATATTTGCTGAGATTGTACGGCATAACCTGACTTTTCCACTCTTCTTCTTGCAAATGGAAGGTGGTGTGGGCTGAGTTACTTCTGATACCAAGTCTGGATTGACCCACATGACTTCCTCTCGTGATGTGGTGAGAGGCACTAGACCAGCAGCCTGATCTCTGGGAGGTGGAAGATTAGCAATCTACATTGTTGCTAGAGGGATGGGGACCACACCGTCATGAGTTTCTGTCGGAGGGAAGCTGCCGAATTGTAATGACACCATATTAGCTGCCACTGTTACCTCCTCGAAATCGATGGCCAGAGCGTTCGAATCGATGAGATTTTGGATGTACCGTTTTTGTTGGTAGCAGTCGTGTGTGGCATGGTATGTAGGAACAAAATAGTAAAGCGTAATACTCTAGAGGGGGGTGAATAGAGTTGGCAACGAAATAATGCTAATTAAAAAAGTTAGCAGCACAATCACAGAATATTAATCACAAATAAATTAAAGTAAAGGCAGAGTTAAGAGAGCAAACGCAAAGACAGCGATGTATTCTGGTTTTCCTCTGTTCAGGACTAATCCAGTCGGTAGAACTCTTGCTACCAGTTGAATCCACTATTAGAAAAATTGCAAGTTTTCTTACGAAGTCCTTGCAACTTCTACAATACGAGCTTTGATACGAAGAACTCGTCCAACTTCAAATGTGAAGAGGTATTCTTCAATCAAGCCTTCTGATTACAATCTCTCAAAAACTTCTAGACCGTACCGCACTGGCAAATCGACTAGAGGATTGTAATTGGCTTGGGATCTGAAATTTATAGCTCAAGAAAACTCTTTGGAAGACTGAATGCTTTAGATAGAGAGAAGATTGAAAGTGAATGAGTGAGTTGAAATGATCGAAATCCTTCTCTATTTATTGGTGTTCCAAAGGCAGACTTCTGACAGAATTCGGACAGAATTCGGACAGAACTCTATGAGCAAATCTCGGTCAAATCCGCAACTGCAGGAGGACCAAGTAACAAGGATTCAAAATCACAACAACCACCAACCGAAATCTGGCCGAACTCTGGCCGAACTCGGCCCGAGTTCTGTCAGGGTTTAGTTAGGGTTTTAAAAAAGCTTTTTGGTGATTTTTGAAAACCTTTTTGTAAACCTTTTTGAGCTGTCATTTTAAAAATATTTTGAACTCATTTAAGGGTAGCCTATTTGCCAGTACGACTCGGTGTACAACATATTCCTAGACTCAAATAAAATGAAAAATACATTGCATAAGGAATTACAGACTCGAGTAGGCAAACAGATCTTCGATCTTGAATTCAGTGGATAGCCATTCTTGATCATGTCCAAGAATCCGAGATGTCCCGACTAGCTTCGTATATCCAGACAGAGTTTGATCAATTATTAAAATCAGGTTGACCATATGACCAATGGGCCAACAATCTCCTCAATTTTGATAATTGACAAACTATGAATGATAACATTAAGCTTGTTCAAAATATCAAAAGTAGAATTGTTCATATCCTGTATTATCTCAAATAAAAAATGTTAGATCTTTTAATTTTTCTTCCCCTTTGACAGTTAGCAAAATAATTGCAAAAGATAAAGCTTCCCCGCAATCAATGCATAAGTAACAAATAGTGAGAAAACACATATAAAAGAAATAAGGCAGAAATAAAAGAGAAATATCACAGGCATGTATTGTCAAAAAAAATTATCACAGGCATGTAATTTCACAGGCAGTTATAAAGAATGAAGCAATATAAAAGATAGTGCTAACATAAACTGAAACTGAAACAAAGTGCTGAAATAAACTGGAATGCCATAAACTGAGGCATAATAAACATGTCCATAAAAATAACAGAGTACTAAAGCAAACTAGAAAGTGCCAATAATAATCAAAAAAAGTACAGATAATAACTTGGAATGTCGGAGCATTTCCAAGTGCACAATAAAATATCACTCAAAATCATATAGTTACATCTCCTCATCATCATCATCAGCTCGACCAGCATGTCCTGAAGGACCAGCTCCAGAGGTACCAGCGCCAGAAGGATGAGGAGGGGCGCCAGCATAGAACTCACCAACAAAGTCACGAGGTGGAGCACGATCAGGACGGTACCAATCATAGGCGTTACCGGGCTGGAAGTAGCCATGAACAGCCTCACCCTCACAGCGGTAACCAGAGAAAGCTGGGTCTCTAGGGATGGAACCGACTGAATGACCAGTCTGGGCGAAACGAAGATCAGCTAAGGAGTTTGCAAGCGCCTGATAACGGGTGACGTCGCGAAACTCACGCTCGCGAGCCATGTCCGTCATCGAGACGTGCAAAGCAGATAAATGCTGATGTATGCCCTCAAATGTCATGGCATACTGATGAGGTGGTGGAGGAGGTGCAGTAGGAGGAGCAGGAGGAGGAGCTGAAGCAGTCATGCTACGACGAGATAACTGAAGAAACTTGGGCTCAGGGTCCTGAGTACAAGTCGACAGATCGATATCGAAGTGCTGAAAGATGCATGGAAGAATCATCGCGTAAGAGAGATTTCTATCTCTTTGTAACGCCCCATTCCCAAATACGTAGGACTAGGTACGTATCCTTGCCAGCTGTATTCATACGAAGTATACTCCAATATATAGAAGCCTCGTATAAATACATAAGCTGTAAAATGCAGTAGAGCCATAACTAATCTCATCCACACAAAATAGATAAATAGAAGATCTCATATAATCAACTATGAAATTGTCATTTGTTACATGTAGTTGGGCGGAGACAAATCCACTACCAACTATGAAAAGAAATACATGATAAGCAGAAGAAAGATTTTGGCGAGCGGAGCGAAGACGATCCAAGTGCAATCATCCTCGAGAAATAGCAATGAACACGGCTAGAGCTAAGCACCTTCGAAAGACAAAAGCACACACCTGGAGATATAACCAGGTCCTCAGAGGGATGTAACAAGACACATAATATCATGCCATATCAACTGAATAAATATTGCTCAAATAAATAAGTGAATCAAATTATAACATGTTCCAATACGCTCCTACTGAACGAGCGTACCATCCCCTCAACCAAACAAGGACAGGAGATGGTAAACTAATTCACGGTAACGTATCTTCCCATGCTATGAATCCAATATGGTATCCGGACCCCAACAAGGTTCAATACCTTCTCATCGAAGTAGTAAGTCACACCTACAACCAAACAAGGACAAGATGTGATAAACTAATCTGCGACAAGTTATTGTTCCAAGTCACGGTCAGATACAAGTACCCAAACCAAAAGTACTCGTACCTAACGGATATGGTAGCCTACCATTCTAAGTGAAATATAGTTAAGAACAATCCTTCCTACGCATGGGCCCTAGCTGAATATGATCGGCATAGTCCCCGTTGGGCACCAGAGGTCCCATCAGTAAGAGCTTGACGTTCCGCAGAATCGTCAGTGGCCGTCAGTAATAATGGGTCATCAACCCCGTATCTCCAGCGGAGAGTCCGGGTCACAAGGGAAAGTACATCGAATCCCATACGCTAAGGAATTGTCCTCCCCACCCAATGCCTACTCTGTTGTATCCACAACAGTAATCTCTATAACCGCTAAGTCAAACTAGTATGCAACCTCTATTAGCGGTTATTCCTATCGCACGGCTTGTATGTACTAGTGGCCAGCCAATCACGTACTTTCGTGTCCTACATGCGACACACAACTTCGTATTTATAACGTGTCAAGGCCAATGAATGCAACACACAAGGTGGTCCCCTTAAATCTAGGTTTAATTTGTAAGAAAAATAATACACAGCAGAAAATATAAATGAACAGTAAGTTCTAACAGTTATGCCATGTATCACAGTTTATTTTGCATAAAGAAAATAAATAATGCATGAAATATGAGCTAAAATAATTAAACAGCTAATGGCAAGGTGTCTTGCCTGGTAGTACGCCTGGTGTGCTGTAATGATCAAGGTGGCATGAACTGCGACTTCGGTGTGACAACTATGCAAGGTGACCTCGGGTGGTGGCACGGACAGTTCTATCGGGTCCATGACGGTCAATTTGGTTAGGTTGGGAATAAGGTAGTCTAGAATTGGTGAGTGAATAGGAGTAATGGGATGGATCATGGACAGAAGAATAATCAAAGGAAAAACTGCTAAATTGTATATATACGATTTCTGGAAAATACTTATAATATATATTTTTTTTAACTATCAAAATGCCTTTTTAGAGAAATACACAAAAATTTAGAGAACATTTTTAAGGCAAAAATCTACTTTTTAGTTAAACATAGTTATAGGCCGAATTAGCATTTATTTAAAATATCGTAAAATAATATCATAATTTATTTAGGATTTTGAGGCCAGTTTTAAAATTACAAGCAAATCCAAAACTATATTTTGTTACAATAAAATGTAGCAAAATAAATTTGAAACACAACGGTAGAAATAACCGTAATAATAATATAGATATAATAGTATTAATAGTACCATAACAAATGTATATATATATTACAGGAAAATAATAATACTAATGGCACTTAATAATATTTAAAATAATCCTAATAATAACTTAATAACATATAATAATTAAAATATTAAGACAAAACAAAATAAACAAAAAGAAAGCACATCAGACTGCCAGGCTCTGCTGTACTGTTTGCAAAAGTAATAATATAATAATAATAACAATAAGGATATCACTGATAATAATAATAATAATAATATTATTAAAAGAAACTAGTAACAAAAAAATAATCAAAAAAATCAACACAATAAAAGTCGAAACAGCTGTTCTACACAAATAAATAATACTTAACAAATAAATAATAAAATAATAAAAAATAAAAATATATCAGAACAGTGGTTCTCCTCTTTCGAGGAGAACACAACAAAAGCTACGAAAGAACACAAAAAAACAAACTTAAGAAAGAACCCAACAAAAACTCAGTAACACAACAAAAACCAAGAAAGAAAGGGATTAGGGAGGGGAGAGAGAGGAGAGCGGGAGAGTCGAGAGAGGCGCGTGTGGGCGGTTGCCGGCGAGGGGTTCGTCGGTGGCGGTTCGCAACATGGCGGCGGAGGGTGAGGTGGTGTGCGGTGGAGAGGACAGGAAGAATCGACGGAGAAGGGCGACTGGGAAAAATAGAGGGCGGAAGAGAGAGGGTGTGGCGCGCTGAAGACCGGAGGGTTCGGGGGTCGTCGGCCACGGCGATGACTGCGGGCGGCCGGACGGAGTACGGGTGAAGGAGGCGGAGACCACAGCGGGGGTCGAGCGCGGCGCGGTGGTTGAAGCGCGCGCGGGGACAACGGCTGGGCGCGGGTGGCGCGCTCCATCCGGAGGCGGCGGTTGAGGAAGAGAAAAAAGGGAAGATGGGCGCGCGGCCGGCTCGTCGGCGGTTGGGCGCTCCGCGGAGGAGAGATGGGGGTTCCAACGGCGGCGCGCGACCACGACGGAGGCGGTCGCCGACAGAGGTGCGGTTAGGGTTAGGGTTTTCTTATTTCTATTTTTTTTGGATGGTGGTGGCTGTCGTGTGTGTCGGCAAGGAGGAGGGATTGGCCGGAGTTAGCCGATGGTGTCGGGGGGAGCCAGTAGGTTCTGGTGGTGCTGTCGGGAGGAGTTGGGGTTTCCTTTGGTCGTCGGCGTTGGCGCCGGTGACGGTGGTGGTCGATTGGACGGGTCGGGCTGGCCGGGGATTTGGTGACTGTTGCGGGTCCGAGGTGGTTACCGCAGAGTTACGCTGTTCGGAGAATAAGATGGCGATGGCGCAATGGCGATAGCTAGGGTTAGGTTAGGATTTTGGTCTGAATCATGTCGGGTATGACGGGTATGTCCTGCGAGACACGAAGAATTGATAGGAATGGTGTCCGGTGTGTCGGACACGGTGAGGATAATTGTACTTGTATAGAAAAATGATATAGCGAACGGGGAGGGAACATGGACACGATGCACCTTTGGGTTGTGCAAAATTTGTGGATGAATAATGTGGAGGAGTACCTGCCTATTTATAGGATGTGGGAATTTCCACTTAGATATGGACTAGGAATATTTAAAACCCAAGTAGATAAATCATCTATTTAAATTAAATCAATCAAATCAAATCAAATCCAATTAAATCTAATTTAATTTCCTTAGTTTAAAATCAAATCAATAAATCAAATTTCAATTATTGATATTAACTTAATCTATTTAAATGTATCCATGGAATCAAATCAAAATTTAAATTGTCACAAATATTTCAAAAATATGTTTTCCAAAAATACTATAATAATTAATTTCGAAAATTATATTATTATTTAAAATAAACAAATAAATAATTATGAAAAATATATGTTTGTACAAATAATATTTACATAGATATACTTTTCTAATTTACCATTTTATAGGAAAATACCTTATAATTATAACTGCATAAATAAAAGGCTTTTCATAATTAAAACCATAAACTTGAAATGATAGCTAGAAATAATTATTGCCTATGTTATTTTGAAACCATAAAAATAAAAAAATAAAAAATGTTTTTCTAAAAATATGTACGCTCGCACATATTCGCACTCGTCGAGCAATTCCGAAAAATAAAATTTTCGTACACGACGTACAATACGACTACGTGACGTACAATACAAAATTTTAAATCAATACCAAATTTAATAATAAAATAAAATATAGTAGAAATTTAGGGGTTTTACACTCTTGCATGACAACGACCCATCATCTGAATCATGGTCTTTGGGGCAGAAAATGGAATCCCCTTAAGAATGTGGTACATGGCGGACAGCTCAAGAGAAGTCACATCATCCTTTGAAGTAGATTTTGGAAGGATAATGGAATAGATGATGCGATGCAATTCATAGTTAAACAAGTTCAGGTTGTTAGCCTTGAACTTTCCAGAGCGTACTCTATCAGGTGCACAGAGTTCTGCTTTGAAACTGGCGAGTGTCGTGCCTTTGGGGAAATCAAATTCAGTGATGTCAACTAGCGGTTCACCTTCGTTAGGGATACCAAGGATCTCCGCTAAGAGGTTATCATCGAAATTGATATCAATACCTCCAACACGAGTACTCACATCAAAAGTGTTTAATATGAGATTGCAATAAAATAATCTAATGGCATTAGTTGCTATAGGGAAGCAGATTTTAACAAAAAGATGTAACCCTAATGCCTCAAAGAAATGACGATGATCAGGAAATACAGTCCATTTGACTGGAGCGCCTGTACATATGGATCTCATGGAGAAGTCTCTATACCACAGTAGGGCTTGGTCTAGGGTTTGAAAGAAAAACCCGTCGAACGCGCCGTCGCTCGTTTGGACCGGCGAGAAGAGGGAATCCGTATGCGGATGCGAAGATGGCCCTTCCTCACTGGGGGTCGTCTTATTCCTCTTTGAAGGATTAAATTTGGGTACCATTTGTGCAAATTGAAGTAAAAATGCACTAATTGAAAAGTGGAGAAGGATGTGGTTATACCTCCCGAAATCAAAGCATGTCGAAGAGAACGACGAACTCCACACGAATCCAAATTTTGGATTGATTTCACCACTTGGATTGGAAGAAAGAGGGTGGTGAAGAACTAGGGTTTGGGGCTCCTTCGCGGCTGCTGCTGCTGTTATGAAGTAGTTTGGAAGCAATGAAGAAGAAGGGCTCTCGGGCTCTGGCTATATAACCTGAAACCCTCAACCGAACTCGGGCCGAATTCAGTCAGAGCTTTGGCCGAATTTGCCTAGGTTCTTTATAGTTGATTTTTGCCATTCTTTTTCATTGTCTCATTTCAAATATTTAATTCAAAGATTAGTCATTTCAACTTCAATTGACATAATTAATATTATTTTATAGATTAAATGTCGTTACACAGCAACTATTTCAGATTAGCTGTAGGAGTACTGTCCCAGCTGGCGGAGGTTCACCGGGGAACTCTTAAGTACCGCTTCGCTTCAACCGTAGTTGCGGTGACAGACAGACTCTTTATTGGCTTGTCCCTAACACAGTTTTTGCGTAATGATATATAATCATAAAACAAAATTAATTAATATTATTGACGTCCAAGATTTCTAATTCTCGACATAAATAATTGAAACTATCTTCCGTTAGAGGTTTAGTAAAGATGTCAGCTAGTTAATTTTTAGTATCTATGTACACAAGTTTTATATCTCTATTTTGATGATGATCGCTAAGAAAGTGATGTGGAATCTCGATATGTTTAGTACGAGAGTGACATACTGGATTCCTAGTCAAATTAATAGTGCTCGTGTTATCACAGAAAATGGAAATATGTGTGTAAAATAAATTATAGTCTTCTAGGGTTTGTTTTATCCACAAAATCTGAGCACAACAACGTCCTGCGGCGATGTACTCAGCCTCTGTTGTTGATAGGGCTACAAAATTTTGCTTTTTACTAAACCATGAGACTAAAGCCTTGCCTAAGAAATGACATGTGCCACTGGTACTTTTTCTATCAACTTTACATCCAGTAAAATCTGTATCCGAATAACCAATAAGGTCAAAGGACTTAGTTTTGGGATAGATACCACAAGCCAACAGAAGAAGTGCCTTAAGGTATCGAAAGATACGCTTAACTGCGGACAGATGTGATTCCTTTAGGTTAGCTTGAAAACGTGCACATAGGCAAACACTAAACATTATATCTGGACGACTAGCAGTTAAATAAAGTAAACTACCAATCATACATCGATACTTACATGTGTCGACTGGCTTGCCTTGTTCATCTGAATCAAGCTTTGTTGAAGTTGCCATTGGAGTGCCAATAGGATTGACATTGTCCAGATCAAACTTCTTTAGCAAGTCTTTTGTGTACTTGGCTTGATTTATGAATGTCCCATTATCAGTTTGTTTGATTTACAATCCGAGAAAGAATTTCAGCTCTCCTATCATGCTCATCTTAAACTCATTCTGTATACACTCAGAAAATTCTTCACACAGAGATTCATCAGTAGATCCAAATATAATATGATCAACATAAATTTGAATTAAAAGAAGTTTGCCATTAAAAGACTTAATAAACAGTGTAGTGTCAACCTTGCCTTTTGAAAAAACGTTGTCAAGTAGAAAAGAGCTTAGACGATCATACCAAGCACGAGGGGCTTGTTTTAAACCGTATAAGGCTTTCTTCAACTTGAAAACATGATCAGGATTTTTGAAATCCGTGAAACCTGGAGGTTGTGCTACAAAAACTTCGTCTTTTATAAAACCATTTAAAAAAGCACTCTTGACATCCATTTGAAATAGTTTAAAATCATGAAAACATGCAAATGTACATAACATGCGAATGGATTCTAATCTCGCAACTGGGACATAAGTCTCATCGTAGTCGATACCTTCTTCTTGATTGTATCCTTGAGCTACGAGTCGAGCCTTATTACGAGTCACTAAACCATTCTCATTCAGTTTATTTCGGTATACCCAACGGGTGCCAATGACCGGATGATCAATAGGCCTGGGAACAATTTCCCAAACTTGATTCCGTTCAAATTGGTTTAATTCCTCTTGCATAGCATCTATCGAAAAACTATCACTACATGCTTCATCAATAGTTTTGGGTTCTAGCTGTGAAATAAATACAACACTAGAAACAATATATCTACTGGATGTACGAGTACTTACTCCTTTGGTAATATCACCAATTTCCAAATCTTTTGGATGATCAGCTGTAAATTTCAACCTTTTCGGTAGATTCTGAAGGTAGCTGGTTCCTGGATCTTCTCTAGGAGGTTCAGCTAGTGCAGAGCTTGGTTGAGGATCAGCTGATGTTGAGCTTGATGCAGGCAGATCTTTATCACTGTCATCAATAGTCATTTGATTCATTTCATCAAAGGTGACGTTGATTGATTCTTCGATGATCATTGTTCGTTTGTTGAAGACTCTGTATCTTTTGCTCTTGGCCGCATAACCTAAAAATATACCTTCATCGGCCTTTTCATCAAATTTTCCCAAGTTGTCTTTTGGATTAAGAATAAAGCATTTACAACCAAATATTCTAAAGTATGAAACTGAGGGAGTTCTATCAAACCATAACTCAAATGGAGTCTTGTTTGATTTGGGTCAAATTAGAACTCTATTGAGAACAAAGCAAGCTGTATTGACAGCTTCAGCCCAGAAATATTTGGGTAGACTAAACTCCTTTAACATCACTCTGGCCATTTCGGAAAGAGTTCTGTTCTTACGTTCCACAACTCTATTTTGTTGTGGAGTCCTAGGGCAGGAGAACTCGTGTATGAAACCGTGTGTGTCATAAAATTGCTCAAAATCAGCATTCTCGAATTTGCCACCATGATCGCTTCTAATACGAGTGATCATGTAACCTTTTTCATTCTGTACTTTCTTGTAAAAGGCGACAAATTCGGATAATGCATCATTCTTGCGTGTCAAGAAATATACCCACGTGTATCTAGAGAAATCATCTATAATTATGAAAGCATAATGCTTACCTCCGAGGCTAGCAATTCTGCTAGGACCAAATAAGTCCATGTGTAGCAATTGTAGAGGTCTAGTAGTACATACTGCATTTACAGATTTGAATGTGGATCTGGTAGCTTTGTTCTTTTCACATTGGCTGCATACCGAATCCTTCTTGAATGTAATGTCCGGTAAACCGCGTACTAGCTTCTTTGTGGATAATCTTGAGATCGTATCCATATTAGCGTGACCGAGTCTCATATGCCACAGATGACTCTCATCACTCTTGGCCATTAAGCATCTACCTGAAATATTAGTTTCTTCTAACAAATAGAAAATATATATATTATCTTCCCTGATACCTTCAAAGATAGTACTACTAGTTGAGCTGTCAACTATAGTACATTTGTCTTTGCCAAAGTTGATACCATAACCATGATCAGCCAAATGACTTATGCTGAGTAGATTATGTTTCAACTCGGTAACCAGACAGACATCCTTAATTACAGGATAGGGAGACTTACCAACATCACCGATACCAATGATATACCCTTTCAAGTTATTACCGAAGGAGACAAAGCCTTCCTTCTTTTTCTTCGACAGTGTTGCAAATGGTGTAGCGTCACCGGTCATATGCCGTGAGCAACCGCTGTCGAGGATCCATTTGCTTCTAGCATGTGAAGGGTGTTCCACCTACAAAATAGTTTGCAGATGAAACTTTTGGTACCCATTTCTTGTAGGGTCCTGAATTTTTAGCTTTTGGTATCCAAGCATAAACATTTAAATCAACAAGCTTTCTCATTCTACATGCAGATGAAATATGACCAATGAGGCCACAATAATGATATTGTGCATGTCGAGTGTTGAAAACTGAGTGGTGTACATAGTTGGTAGGTTTAGGTTTTCTAGCATACAAGAAAGCATACCTATAATCTTGTTTGGGCTTAACCTTTTGGGGTAAAGGTTTGATAGGGTTAGGTCTGACAGTGTTTGGCTTGGGAATATTCCAATTTTTTGGTAAGTGACACGTATTAGGGTAAGAAGCAGCAGGCTCAGGCTGTTTTCCTAACCTAATTTCCAATCTTTTGGAAGTGTCATACAACTTAGTATAATCAGAAGTGAGTGTTTCCATTCTGATTTGTGCACATCGAAGACTTTTCTTCTCTATAGAAAGTTCTTCCTTGAGTTGGTCAATAATTTTGTCTTTCTCTTCAGATGACTTGGTAGTCTCGTGTAATAAGAGCTTTGTTGAAGAAAGCTCACCAGACTCACTAATATTATTTCTAACCTCAGCTAGTAGGTCGGTAAGTCTACTTATTTCACCTTTGTACTCTTTGAGTACCTTCTTAGAGGTCTGATACTTGCTACGCTGTTTCCTGTAATCAGTCATCAGGTCACTGAAGGCATCTCCTAATTGCTCAAAGGTGAAGTCATCATAAGTATCAACTACAGGTTTAGTGGGTACCTGATCGGATGCCATAAAGCATACGTTTGCAGCATCTTCTGATTGTTCGTCTTCTGAGTCGCTTTCTTCACTTTTATGCCAAATGCTGGTATTGGCATATCTTCTAGATGTTGATCTCTTCAGGTTCCCTTTTTCATACCTGTTGCTCTTCTTGCTTGATGATGAGTTTGTGGGACAATCCTTCTTCATGTGTCCCTTCTTCTTGCAGCCGTAGCAGACAACATCATCTTGATACCAGTTGTTGTTGTTGTTGTTTTCTTTGGCTCTCTTCTCATGTCTCATGAATCTCTTGAATTTCCTTGCTAGGAGTGCCTGATCTTCAGCATCAGATTCACTGCTGTCTGAGTCACCTTCAGCAGCTTTTCTGTGCTGAGCCTTGAAAGCGATCGTCTTCTCCTTTGGTGTAGGCTCTTCAAAATCTTGTAGCGCCAGTTCATGAGTGAGTAGCTTACCAATGAGTACTTCGAGGAACATAGATGTGAGGTCGTTTCCTTCAATGATTGCAGTAGCCTTCGGAATCCAGTTCTTGGTAAGTGCTCGTAAGAGTTTGCGAATCTTTTCATGGTTACTGTACTCTTTGCCTAGGGAGGACAAAGGATTTACAATATCCAAGAATCTTTCGAACATTTGAGTAACTGTTTCGTTGGGCTTCATCTTGAACACCTCATACTCTTGAGTAAGTCTGCTGACTTTAGATTCTTTGACTTGAGTCGTGCCTTTATGTGTGACTTCAAGTAGCTTCCACACTTCATTTGTCGTTGTGCAGATAGACATCCTGTTAAATTCAGTTCTGTCTAAAGTACAAAATAGAGCATTAATAGCACGTGCGTCAAGACTGGCCTTTTTGTTTTCCTCCTTTGTATATCTGCTATGGGGCTTTTCAACTAAAACTCCATCAACATTTATACGAGCTGGCTTTTGATAGCCATCAATAACAATAGACCATAAATTAAAGTCAAGAGATTTCAAGAAGAAACTCATCTGTGTTTTCCAATAAGTATAATTCGTACCATCAAACAGTGGGGGTCTGTTTGTGGCCTGGCCTTCACTTGTGAATTTCACAGTTGCCATGTGTTGTGCTGTGATCTATATAACAGTTAATTAAAAATAATAAATAATTGTACTATTACCTTTGCTTTACCTGTAATACCCGATCTGATACCAATTGTAGGAACGAAATAGTAAAGCGTAATACTCTAGAGGAGGGGTGAATAGAGTTGGCAGCGAAATAATGCTAATTAAAAAAGTTAGCAGCACAATCATAGAATATTAATCACAACTAAAATAAAGTAAAGGCAGAGTTAAGAGAGCAAATATAAAGACAATGATGTATACTGGTTTTTCTCTGTTGTGGACTAATCCAGTCGGTAGAACTCTTGCTACCAGTTGAATCCACTATTGGAAAAACCGTAAGTTTTCTTACGAAGTCCTTGCAACTTCTACAACGCGAGCTTTGATACGAAGAACTCGTCCAACTTCAAATATGAAGAGGTATTCTTCAATCAAGCCTTCTGATTACAATCTCTCAGAAACTTCTAGACCGTACCGCACTGGCAAATCGACTAGAGGAATGTAATTGGCTTGGGATCAAAAATTTAAAGCTCAAGAAAACTCTTTGGAAGACTGAATGCTTTAGATAGAGAGAAGATTGAAAGTGAATGAGTGAGTTGAAATGATCGAAATCCTTCTCTATTTATAGGTGTTCCAAAGGCAGACTTCTGACAGAATTCTGGCAGAATTCGGACAGAACTCTATGAGCAAATCTCGGTCAAATCTGCAACTGCAGGAGGACCAAGTAACAAGGATTCAAAATCACAACGGCCACCAACCGAACTCTGGCCGAACTCGGCCCGAGTTCTGTCAGGGTTTAGTTAGGGTTTTGAAAAAGCTTCTTGTTGATTTTTAAAAACCTTTTTAAAAACCTTTTTGTAAACCTTTTTGAGAGGTCATTTTAAAAATATTTTAAACTCATTTAAGGGTAGCCTAGTTTTCAATACGACTCGGTGTACAACATATTCCTAGACTCAAATAAAATGAAAAATACATTGCATAAGAAATTACAGACTCGAGTAGGCAAACAGATCTTCGGTCTTGAATTCAGTGGACAGCCATTCTTGATCATGTCCAAGAATTCGAGATGTCCCGACTAGCTTCGTATATCCAGACAGAGTTTGATTAATGATTAAAATTAGGTTGATCATATGACCAATGGGCCAACATGGTGGACATAGCGGTGGTAATGGCAGTACTTTGGGTTCTCCATGTCTGCCGGTCGAGGTTCCCGTCTTGGTGGAGGAAGCTAAATTCTGTCTCCTTGTATGAGCATGTCCAAGATGGGCTTGATGTGACCGTCTTCGAAGGAGTAAGTGATTTGCGGCCATTGTTTGTCTGCCGACTTTGGCTCAGATTTCTGTGCTGTATCGGCCACCATAGCCTGCTTACCCCAGTTGTCCCGATTGTTGGAGGGGCTACCCCTATTGTCGTTGTTGGTATTAGGACGCTTGCCCTTGTTCTCTCCATCCGAGATGTGCAATCCCAATTGGCGAGCCTTCTTCAATCGTTCTTTGGCGCTTGTGGCACTGATAATGAACGTCTTCCAGTCCTTGAATTGACTTTCGCCCATCCAGAGACTGACTGTTGGAAGCAATCTCTTTTGGCAAATTTCAATCAAGAAGGAATCCGAATTTCCAGACAGCAGCTTCATTACAGTTTGGCGAAACCGTCGATATAGTTCCTTGTCTGCTCTTTCTCCCCTTGGACGACGTCCATGAGGGTGGACATTGTGATGTCCTGCCCTACTTCGAAGAATCTCTCCAAGAACATGCTTGAAGCCGGAAGGAGTGGATGCAGTTGTCCGGCAGGTTGCGATACCAGTCGAAGGCGACTCCTTCCAATGCCCCAATGAATAATTGTGTGAGGATGGCATCGTCATGGGGCAGATGGTCGGTGGTGACCTCGAAGTAAGTGATGTACCGACTTGCGGAGGTCTTGCCATCATATGGATTGATGTTGAACGGCTTATATCTTGGTGGGAATGGAACATCCCTCCAAGCAGCAGGGTACGGTTGCCGTATTCTGAGATCTTGAGAATTTTCTCGAGCGTGAAACATGGCTCGGAGCTCCTAGACCTCTCTTCTCGCTTTGCGGGCCTCATCCACGGTGGCGGGGGCCGTTACTTCAGGAGGATTGTTACCCGAGTTCGGTGCCACCGAATTCGAGTCCGCATTGACCGCGGGACCCGTACTTGTTTCAGGTGTCCCTCCTTGCAGAGTTGGAAGGGCCGATTTGATCTCGTCGACAGACTTGACCAAGGCAAGCAATATGTCTTCGAGAGTGTCGATGCGTTGGCGATCACTGGAACCACCTTGGCTGTTGTCTGTCATGAATACCGTCTTTACGTGAGGAGAGATGAACGGAGCGGTGGTGGAAGCGCCCTCCGAATCATACCCCTGTAGTGAGAAGTCATTGGGGTATGTGGGTATGTTCTCTTCTGGTTGGGACTCGAAAGGAACAGTACCCCCTGTCTCCGAGTTCGCCTCGTCTTGGAGTTATGGACGTCCTGGGGGGCGTCGGGGTTTGCTGCCTCTGATGGAAGAGTTGTCTCCCCCGGCTCATCTTCTTGGAACATCAGATTGTCGTAGAGGTTTGAAGGAGTGCTACCCCCAGTCCCAGCATGTAACGCCCCAGTCCCAAAATACGTAGGACTAGGAACGTAGACATGCCAGCTGTATTCATACGAAGTATACTCCAATATATAGAAGCCTCGTATAAATACATAAGCTGTAAAATGCAGTAGAACCATAACTAACTAATCTCATCCACAAATCAAAGAATAAAGATATCATATATCAACTATGAATTTGTCTTGATACAATATGTTGGGCGGAGACAAATCCACTACCAATAAAATAAAGAAAGTACATAGAAAAAAAATGAGTGGCGAGCGAAGCGAAGACGATCCAAGTACATCCTCGAGAAATAGCAATGAACACGGCTAGAGCTAAAGCACCTGCGAAAGACAAGAGCACACACCTGGAGAGATAACCAGGTCCTCAGAGGGACGTAACAGGACACATAATATCATGCCATATAAACTGAATAAATATTGCTCAAATAAATAAGTCAATTGAATTTATAACATGGTCCAATACGCACCTACTGAACGAGCGTACCATCCCCCCAACCAAACAAGGACAGGAGATGGTAAACTAATTCACGGTGATGTATCATTCCATGCTAAGAATCCAATATGGTATCCGGACCCCAACAAGGTTCAATACCTTCTCATCGAAGAAGTAAGTCACACCTACAACCAAACAAGGACAAGATGTGATAACTAATCCGCGACAAGTTATTATTCCAAGCCACGGTCAGATACAAGTACCCAAACCAAAAGTACTCGTACCTAACGGATAGGGTAGCCTACCATTCTAGTGAAATATAGTTAAGAACAATCCTTCCTACGCATGGGCCCAGGCTAAATAGGATCGGCGTAGTCCCCCTTGGGCACCAGAGGCCCCATCAGGAAGAGCATAACGTTCCGCAGAATCGTCAGTGGCCGTCAGTAATCATGGGTCATCAACCCCGTATCTCCAGCGGAGAGTCTGTCACAAGAAAGTGCATCGAAGCCCAGACGCTAAGAAATTGTCCTCCCGCCCAATGCCTACTATGTTGTATCTACAACATAAACCACTATAATCGCTAAGTCAAACTAATATGCAACCGCTATTAGCGGTTATTCCTATCACACGGCTTGTACGTACTGGGGCCAGCCAATCACGCACTTCCGTGTCCTACATGCGACACACAACTTTGTGTTACAACGTGTCAAGGCCAATAAATGCAACACACAAGGTGGTCCCTTAAATCTAGGTTTAATTTGTAAGAAAATAATACACAGCAGGAAATATAGATGAACAGTAAGTTCTAACAGTTATGCCATGTATCACAGTTTATTTTGCATAAAGAAAATATAATGCATAAAATATGAGCTAAAATAAATAAACAGCAAATGGCAAGGTGTCTTGCCTGGTAGGACGCCTGGTGTGCTTCGATGATCAAGGTGGCACGAACTGCAACTTTGGTGTAACAACTACACAAGGAAATCTCTGTTGATGGTACGGATAGTTCCATTGGGTCCAGAACGGTCAAATTAGTTAGGGTGGACATAAGGTATGCTTGAAATGGGCGAAGGAATAGAAAAAGAGGATTGGTCACGGACAGGAGGGAGATCAAAGGAAAAAATAATAATATACATATGGTTTTAGAGAACTATTTATAACATTCGAGAAAGAATAAATAATTGTACTAGTTAAAATAAATATTTGAAGATAAATATTAGGAAATCGTACTAAGCTAAAAATCCTAAGTTTTATAAAAATATGATTTGAGATATAAAAAAAACTACATTTCATTAGTAAAAATATTTGTATAGATAAATATGTTGAAAATCTAAAAAATTATTTTAGGACTACAATCTCTAGTCTTTTCAAACTAAAATGTTTAGATCAAATTAGTTGATCAAAATAGCTAAAAATACTAATAATCGATATGGGACTTTCAGACCCAATTGAAATACGTATATAGAACCCTAAACCCAAAAAAAAAATATTTTATGTTAGAAAATATATCCTATCAATAATAAGATATCCTTAATACTTAATAACCATAATAATAATAATAATAATAATAATAATAATAATAATGATAAAATCATGATAAATGAAATTTGAGGAATCATAAATAATAATAATAGGCTTTGAATCCAGTTTTGAAATTACACATAACTTATTTTTTTACTAAATTATTTAGAAGATTTAACAAAAATACTAATAATAATATATTATTGACTAATCACAAATATATACAAATGCAATTTTAAGAATCTATGTACGAATTTTGCAATTACATACTGTTAAACTACAATCAAAATAACAAAAATAAATAACTAAATAAATAAATATAAAATAAAAATCACACACGAAAACGAGGACAGCTCTTCTCTGTTGAAAGAAAAGAATATAAATAAATAAAATCGCAGAGTAAAAGCAACATTAATGAACAGAAGAAAGGAACAAGGAAGCGGAGAGAGAGAGTGGAGAGGCGAGCGTGAGGAAAAGGGCTCGGAGGAGAGTAGGTGGCGCGCTCCGGGTTTGGCGACGGAAACGGCGGGTTTGGCTGGTGGCGGGAAGAAGGGAAGCCGGGAGGCGGTTCGCCACGAGCGGCGGACGCGGGGTTCTGGTGGGGCTCGGAGTACAGGCGATCGGGAGAGGGTTCCAACAGCGGGTGGCTCCGGTTGCGAAGTGGGGCGGAGGTCGGTCTACAGCGGCTGCGTCGGGCGGAGCTCGCCACGGAGGGTTTTTCGGCCAGGGTCAGGGTTCGGCGGCGCTCGTGCGGTAGGGAGAAGTGAGCAAGGCGGAGAGGAAAAGAGGAGGAGGGTGGCGGCGAACGGGGTTTAGGAGCTACCGGCGGCTGGAGGTGCTGGCAGATGCGGCGGAGCGCACGGGGCGGAGGTTTCGTCGGGCTGTGGTCAAAAGAGGGGAAGAAGCGAAGCTGCGGAGGAGTCCGGGCGGGGCGCGGCTGTTCGCCGGCGAGGCGGCGCTCGCCCGAGGGTCAAGGTAAGGGGTGGTTTTAATTTTTGGGGTTTTAGTTTTTCTTGTGTTCTGGCGAGTGGGCGCCGGCAACCGTGGTGGCGATGCTTTTGGGACGGCCGGGGTTCGACAGGGTTTGGCCGGAGGGGGTGAAGGGGGTTTTCGGTCGGTGGCCGTAGTGGTTGTGCTTGGTTTGGTATTTGGCGGGGTTTTCGGGGTCGCCGGCGTTGAACGCCGGTGATGGTGGTGGTCGTTTACTGTGGTCGACCGGCGATAGATGATCCGTGGCCTGGGTCAGGTGGTCGTGGGGTTAGGCCGAGGGGATGTGGTCGGGGTGCTCTGGTGGTGAAGGTGGTTGGAGGTGAGATGGTGGCAGTGGTGGTACGGGTATTTGTGCTGGTATTGGGTGTCGGGTGGTGGCTGGGAGCGGCCGCGGGTAGTGGCAATGGCCAGGGAATCGAGGGCAGCGGAGAAGATGTGGTGATGGGATGATGGGGATATGGCCAGGATGAGGCTGGACATTGTTAGAATAGGTTTAGATTAGGTATTTGATTTTTGTCGGGGATATCCGACACGACTGTAATATCAGTAGTTCGTATTACGTATTTCTGGAATACGTGTACGTATTTATTCTTGTATTGCATGATTTTCTTGCTTAATTTCCTCCCTGGGCTTGGTTTATTTTTGGTTTGGGTTGGCTTGGTTCGGTTTAGGATTGCTCTTGGTTCATCATGAACCAAGGGGTGAACCCCCTACCAACCACCACCACTCATATTTATTAGCCCTCTTCATTCTCTCTCTTCATTATTCATCTTCTTCTTCCTATTTACTCCCTTCACCTACTAGAGAGAGAAGAGAGAGGTCTAGGCAAGTACAACTTGCTTCCACAAGAGAGCTCATTTTTATTATTCCATTAGCTTCTCCTCATATTTTTAAGACACATTAGAACTTATCATTTTCCATTTTGAGGCTTTAATTTATGTAGATCTAGAAATTGGTTATTTTGGATTTTGGTGGTTTTGATCTATCAAACTTCTTTGTTTTCAAGTTTTGATGGTTCCATGTTGTAGAGAATTTTATTCTACCCAATTTTGACCTTTGAAAAGTTGGATTTGGACTTGTTTTGACCAAGTTATGGACTTTTGAAGCTTTGGGTTCAACCATGGAGTTGCTGTTTTGGAGAAGACAGTGAGCAGTGAGCAGTACGCGAGCTTTTTAGCTTGCGCCACTGAGTTGTGCGCGCTCTTTAGCGCAGCGCAGTCCTCATACGCTGCCTTTTGGAAGCGTATGTCATGCATACGCTGTCTTGGCGAGGAGTATGGACCTCATACGCTGCCTTGATGAGGAGTCGTATGGACCTCATACGCTGCCTTGACAAGGAGTCGTATGGACCTCATACGCTGCCTTGATGAGGAGTCGTATGGAGTACATACGCTGCCTTTTGGAAGCGTATGTCTTGCATACGATGACCTGAGCGTATGACCTGAGCGTAGCTTGACCTGAGCGTAGCCTGACCTGAGCGTAGCTTGGCCTGAGCGTAGCTTGGCCTGAACGTATGCTGACCTGAGCGTAGCTTGGCCTGAGCGTAGCTGGGCCTGAGCGTATGCTGACCTGAGCGTAGCTTGACTTGAGCGTAGCCTGACCTGAGCGTAGCCTGACCTGAGCGTAGCTTGGCCTGAGCGTAGCTTGGCCTGAGCGTATGCTGACCTGAGCGTATTTGCCATTGATTGTAAAAGTACAGAACAATTATCGGAGGACTGAACTTAGACTCACAATACAAACTCGCTTGTACAAAGAAAGCCTAGGGACGAAAACCTAGGTACAGCAATCTAAGTTCAATTGTTTATTTCAGATTCTGGGGGGTGACGATAGAGGCTCGGGAAGGCGACGACAGCCCTGCCTTACTCCTTGGACGATCGGTATGCAGCCTTGGCTCCTTGTGAAAAGATGGTTGGCGTTGACGAAGAAGTGCTCTTTTTGCTCCTCTGTTGCTCTCCTGGCTTCTCTCTCTCTCTGTGTATTCTCTCTCTGACTCTGTATATTTTATTTTTGTTGCCGGTCCTTGTACAAAGAAATGATGCTGGCTATTTATAAGAGTGGAGTATGATCATTAGGGTTCGCTAATGATCATTTGTTTGGAATGTCGGCGCTCCTTCAATCTATCTGAACCCTTGATCCTGATTACAATGAATCTCGGCCATTAATGAGGATAGCACCGAATCTTGTGAGCAACTAATGTTAACTGCTTTAAATCTCCATGATGGATTCTACCAATATCCGATTGCTCGCCACGTGTCCCGTTGGCTTGATGATAAATGATATGCCTTGATCTCAGTAATTATGATAATGATGTCAAATATATTTATTGAGATTCGGTTAAATCGTTGATTGATCCGATGCCACGTGTTTTGATTGTGGGTCCTGCCAGAGCCGCATAGGATGGGCAACACTTGAACCGCAGGAAGATACTTCGTGAGCCGCATATGCATAGTCTTTGCGAGCCGCATGAGCTAGCGTTGTATTGAGCCGCAAGGACTGAGCTCTCAGTGGACCGCATATGGCTTATTTCTGCTAGTCATATAGGGTGACTTCTCAGTGAGCCGCATGAAGCTGTCTCTATTTAAGCCGCATGAGATTTGCCACGTGGCAACCTAGGATTTCTGACGGATTGGGTCAGAGATCTTTTCTTTTCCCGAAGCGTCTGTCATTATGGCAGAGCCGTTATGACACTTTATGCCAGAGCCGCCACAGTCGTCAAATCGTTAGAGCATTAAATGAGGCCACTATTCAAAGGGCCAGCTGTAGGAAGGATCACAGGGGGACACGTGGCATCGAACGAGCCGCATATTCATGCTGAACCGCATACACTCTCGAGCCGCATGAGACGGAGAGTCTTCCTTTGAACTGTATAAGACAGCTCCCATATGAGCCGTATGGGCTTCGTATCCGGAGCCGCATGGACCATTATTCTGATATTTTCCATGCTTCTACAGGACCCCCTTCAAAGTTTTCAATTTGCAAAATTAAAACACTTTGAATAAGAAGCATGGTCCCGTTCATGTCGCATAAGTGTCCCAGCCGCATAGATTCATCTGTCCGCATAGGCTCTTTGCCACGTGTCCTGACTACGTGTGCAAATCTTCATTAAATGCCCTTGATTTGTTTTCGAATTAATGCCGTCTTTTGGGGGAGGATCCTAAAGTCTTTATTTTTTTGATTGTCCAGTTTGCCTCGACAGCCGAAGGGTCGATCACGTCGTACGAGACATCGGTTCATAGTCCTTCTGTCTATAATATGCGTATGTTCGGTTGGATTTTTTTAGACTTTTTCTTGACCAAAAGCTTCCGTCTTGTCTTGCTTGTTTTCTCTTTATTTCTATCTTGTAGCAGCGATATAATCCCGGAGGATGTGGAACTTTGAAAATGGATATGTTTCATCTCATCTTTTCTTTCTTTATACTTGGGTGTTTTGTGGAACTGGACTTGCTGGGGGATTATTTGTGGATCTGTTATCCTAGGCGTACCTTGGTTTTAAGTACGGATAACAAGTTTGGACAGGATGTCCGGAATAGCCGTGGTAAAGTGGTCATGGATGTTCTCGGTGCTAAAAAAAAGGAATGCCGTAGAGCAGCTGGGCTCCCGGGGCATGGTGGGGTAGTGGATTTATGCTAAGAAGCTTAGCAAAGAATATTTGTGGACCTATTATCCTTGGTGTACCCTGGTTCGGGATACAGATAATAGGGTGAAAGGAAAACCAACATATTTGCTCAGAGGTTATGAGGACATGGCAAGCATGCGAGTTTTACCGTGGAACCTTCCTGCTCAGAGGTAGTGAGGACATGGCAGGGGAGGTTTCACGGGGGATATTCGTGGTCAACAGCGGACATTTGTAGACCTATTATCCTTGTCGTACTCCGGTTGTGGGTACAGATAATAGGTCGAAAGGAGACCGACATACTTGCTCAGAGGTAATGTGGACATGGCAAGCATGAAGGGTTCTTCGACGGAGCCTTCCCACTCAGAGGTAATGATGACATGGCAGGAGTGGGCTCAATGAAGAGGGAGTACATAGAACGACTCAGAGGTAGGAGAACGTGGAGGTTCTATGTTAGGGGCGGTTTGTTTTTGGTGGAAGTAAAAACGATTCAGAGGTAATGAGGACATGTCCGTTTTCAGAATTTATGGATCGATTACCCTTTTTGTGCACTGGAAGTGCGGGTATTGGATCATGAGGGAGGATCTCTTCCAGGGAAGCAAGTTCAGAGGTATAATCATACATGACTTACTATCTGAAAGAGTGACCGAACTGTGAGTTCAGAGGCACCAGCGGGTACATAACTCGGTAAATTAACATATTGAGAAAGTGGGAGTCCAGCGGCACCAGCGGGTACATGACTCGATAATCTAAAGGGGATGTAGGGGTGAGTTCAGGGGCACCAGCAGGTACATGACTCGATAATCTTGAAATGTTGTGGGTGTGAGTTCAGTGGTACCAGCCGGTACATGACTCGATAATCTGAAATGCTGAGGGTGTGAGTTAAGTGGTAACAGCGGGTACATGACTCGACGACCTTATAGCGAATGTCGTTTAGACATAATATTTCTTCAGGAACTTGCCGTTGACGGGCAGCATGAGCAAGTCTCCGTTTTGCTTTGCAAGGCGGTAAGCACCGTTGGAGAATACCGTCTCAATGATAAATGGGCCCTCCCACTTTGGCTGGAATTTGCCGGTGGTCTTGTGAGTCATGACCATTGGCCTTCGGACTGCCAAGACGAGATCGCCTACCTGGAATGTTCTGATTTTGACCTTCTTGTTGAAGGCTCCTGAGATGCGTGCTTGGTATAGCTCGATCCTTTGCTGAGCTAGGAGGCGCTTTTCATCTAAGGCCTCTAACTCTTGCAGTCGACGTCGGTAGTTATCATCGGTTGTCAATTGGTGTGTGAGGGCGACACGTAGTGAGGGGATCTGTGTCTCCAAGGAAAGGACTGCCTCACTTCCGTATACCATAGAGAATGGTGTATTTCCTGTGGCTGTTCGGACCGTGGTGCGATAAGCCCATAAGCACTCGCCGAGCTTGTCATTCCAGTCACGTTTGTTGGAGGAGACAAACTTCTTGAGAAGTTTGATAATTGTTTTGTTGAACGTCTCTGCTAACCTATTTGCTGCCGGGTTGTACGACGTCGAGGCAATATTCTGAATACGGTGCTTATCGCAAAACTGATAGAATGCGTAGCTTACAAACTGCGGACCATTATCATAGATGATCCTTCGGGGCAGTCCAAAGCGGTAGATGACGTGGTGTTTAAGGAAGCTGATCACGTTTGAAGTCTTAACTTTTGCGAGTGGGACAGCTTCCGCCATTTGGAGAAGTAATCAGTGATCGCAAGTATGAAGCGATGTCCTCGAGAGGAAGGTGGGGTGATTGGACCAATGATATCCATTCCCCATGCTTCGAATGGCCAGGACGCCACTGTCGGATGTAAAAATTCGGATGGTTGGTGGATGAAGTCCGCGTGGACTTGGCAAGCTTTGCACTTTCAAGCATAATCTATCGCATCTGCCACCATTGTGGGCCAATAGTAGCCCATTCGGCGAAGGCGGTCTTGCAGTTTCGGGCCGGGCTGGTGGGCCCCGCAAATACCGTCATGGGCTTCTCGTACGGCTTCTTTGGCTTCTGCGTTTGACAGACACCGAAGCAGTAATCCGTCGTAGGAGCGGCGATACAGCATTTTCGTCTCTGTATCGTAGAAGAATTTGAGGGAACGCCTTCTGATGGAAATAGCTTCCTTTGGGTTCTCAGGCAGGATGTCGTAGACGACAAAGTCGA
>JANAVB010038018.1:9915518-10203619 GCA_029216955.1 Iris pallida | reverse complement strand
AGCTTCCGAAATCGCAAAAATACCGAAACACGTTCGTCTTTCGTACAGCTCACACTCAAATAATTCTACAGAAAGTTACAGAAAGAATTTGGCTTATTAAATATATATTTGAAAAGCTAACTACGATATGGTTCTTTAAAAAAATGGAAGATAAATCGGAGTTCTAAGCTAAAAGTTATGACATTTCTAAGTTGTTTGATTAATAAAAACGTGGATGAAAATTATGACGGATTTGACAAAAGAACACTATAGGCCAATACTTGGATACAAACATAGGTATCCAAATGAAACTCATTCTAACCATCCTAACTAAGATCAATCTACTCTCTAACCATTATAAAACTGAATTTAAATATCTATTTAAATTATTATCATACATACATACACATGGGGGTCCTAATTTGGGATCTATCAAGTAGGAAACAAGACACATATCTAAATCCTCAAGTGAGCTCCAAATGGCCTCAAATTTGAATCTAAATGGGACACATGCATGAAGATGGATCCTACGGATTCAAAACTAATTTATATGCAAAGAAAATCGATTTAGAGGATGGGTTTTACCTATTGGGAGTGGAATCCCAATAAAATCCTTTAGGACACGGCTCCGATACGAAGATCCCTCAAAGTGGACACTCCTCCTTGCACTCCTCTTCCAATCCTTGGTAGCACCCTTCCCTTGGAGAATGGGAATGATTGAGGGAAGGTTTGGTGAAGGAATGATTTGATTTGGAGATCAAATCAATGGGAAGGCTCTCTAAAATTGGGGAAGAACAAAAGAAAAATAAAAGAGGCAAGATTGTAATGAATGAAATGAATCATTATCTCCTAAAGGTGGCTTCCATAAAGAGTCTATTAGGGCTAATGGGAAATTTCCTAATTGCCCCTCTCTAGTCTCATATGGTTAAGTCTAGACTAGGTTCAAGTTTGGGGTCAATATGATCTAATTTTAAGTCTCTAACTTAACCATTCTAACATGATAAAAATTAGTTTAATTAACTAACTTAATGTTGGGTCTTGTGAGCCATGCTTAACTTAATATTGGGTCCCATCTAGAGTTCAAGCTACCCGGATCACAATACAAGTCGGAACAAGACGAAACTCAAACCCGACTAAACAAATCCAATAAAAACAATATTAAAAATATAAATTTTCAAAATATTAAAATATGAAAAATGACCAAAATCATAATACATCAATTTAAATATTATTAAAATAATCTAAAATTTACCAATTATTTAAAATCCTAAATAATTCAAAAGTCACAAAATAACCAAAACCCTTAGCCTAAAAAGTTGTAAATAGTCATTCTAATCATATGGTTAGGTCCCCATGGTTAGTCTCTAAGCTTAGCAAAACTAGAGAATAACTAGTTAACCATCAAAATCATAATTCAACATTTTAAATAGTTTTAAATTGATTAAAAAATTACCAAAAATTACACCATGAGTTAAATCTTATTATCGATTAATCAAAATTATAAAAGTTCAAAATTACCCTTATTTTAGAAAAGTGGCTGTTACAGCGGCCACATGGCTGGTTGGCACGCAAAGACCCGCTCTCGGGCTGCCATCTGTCAGTTTGTTGGGATTTTGTTACAGCAAATCTGGTGGTTAAGGAATCGGTCAGATTGGCACGTGTCCCGTTGCGTATGGTGTTCTCAGTCTTTGATCTTATGGGATTGCATGAGACTTATGCGGCTCGGATCACAGTTACTTGAAGTATGGAAACTCTGGGGCCGTATAAGCTGGGCCACATGAGGTTCATGCGGCTTAGATGACACTCTTTTGGCCGCATGGAGGCGTGCGAACCCTACTTTTGGGACGTCTCACGTCTTATCTTTCTTGTCAAAGTGTCAGAACTGTCATATTTTGCCAGGACTTGTCAGCTTTATCAGTCGAACTGCTCCTCCTTGGTCGCATATTTTTCTTCCACGGCTGTCCGTCGATGGGCCGAATACGTCTTCGAACAGCTATGCGGCTGTCCTTCATATAGGCCTGTTTGGCTCGAAGTATCTATGCGGTAATTTGTAGTCCGCATGAACTCCATATTTTTCATGTTTCTACCAGACCCCCTTCAAAAATCCGAATTACAAATTTGGAATACTTTGAATAAGAAGGATAAAAAATATGCCAAGCCGTAGGGAGTCTTCAAGTTGTAGGAAGTGATTTTCGAACTTGAGTTGCAGAGAAATACTAAGATGCAGGGGGATCCTGAGTTGCAGAACAAATCTTGAGTCGCATGGAAGCTTTGAGCCGCAGAGAGTTTACCAGCTGTCACTGCTGCATTTAATCCTCCTGCCTCAGTTGTGGATCTATTTTCGAGATGAAGACGACGGTTACTGTGGATAAAGTTTCCAAACGTCGGCTCTATCTTTAATGATCTCGAAAACCGAAGAGGCGCTCGACGGTTGCTAGGGATAAAGTCCACAAATCGCCCCTATCTTAAATGATCTCGAGAATCGAAGAGTCTCTCTTCTGCAACTCTATAAATAAGAGTCATTCAGAGAGAGTCTTTCCTCTTTCACCTTCTCCTCCTTATACTTTCTGCTATGGCTCCAAAAGCTTTAAGTCGGTCGGTACGACGACCAAAGGGAAGAGACTTGTTTCTCCGTCGAGAGCGGTAGACACTCCTTCTATTCATTTCGATGTGTAACCTTCTTTCAAGGGTAAGGATGGTGAGCAAATGATGACTAAAATTTTGTGCAAGGGGTTGTCATACAATGCCTCTGCTATAAACTTGGTCGCTGTATGTCCTATCTCGTCTGGACCACATGTGTTCTATACGATAGGGCTACATAGACTGAGTCGCATGACCGCTGCTTATTCGTACTCGAACTGGCTGAGTGTCGTAAGATGAATCTGTATGACCTTTTTACGACCGAGCCGTATAGGTGCCGCATGAGCACTTTATTATTGGGTCGTCTGAATACTGTAAGATTGAGCCGTATGATCGCCCTGTGACTGATTGGGCCGTATGAGTTTTTTATCACTGAGCCGCATGATAATCTGAGCCGTATAAATACTACGCAGTACTTCATGAAGCCGGCCTCATAACTGTAGACTTTATGAGTTCTGTTTTGGTTAGGTCGTCTAACTAGCTAGGCCGCATAGCAGAGTTCTTTGTCATCTGACTATCTCTTCTTCTTTTTTTGTAGCATCCGTGCTAAAGGATGCAACCACTGTGAAGGAGGAGGGGCTATCTCCTTTCATCAAACAAGAGTCACCATTTGTTAAAAATGAGGTGATACCCAAAGTTGAGGTAAAAGAAAGAATTGGCATCCATCAGGGAGGGGATTGCTCCCAAGGAGGAGCCCAAGTCTGGAGCAGTAGTATCGGGAGTTCTGACCCTGCTGTCCCTGCCGAAGACTCTGGTCGAATAGATCTTTCCTATGTAAAATGGCTAAGGGAATGGTATACCTCAGCACGGCTATGATCTTTGACTGCAGGGATCCATGGGCTACCATGTACTTGTTGTTTTCTGGGAGTACATGTAACTAGACGTTCGCATCTGCCTCTAATTTTCTGACTGTCTATAGCTGTAGCTTGCATTTTACTACTTTTGCAATCCTTTACTGGAGGTATAGTCCTGTGAATCTAACTGATTTTGTCACTCCATCTTATTTACTGTATTTTGTGCTTGTACTAGAAGGTCTAATACAGCATTTGTTAAGGACATCCCATTGGAGGATTTTTGTGGACCTATTGCCCTTTTGTGCATCTGAAAATGCGAGCAAATAGATTTGAATGATATTTTGTGGACCTACTACTCTTTGGTACACCAATGGTGTGAGTAATAGATTATGATAAAAAAATTTGGGCTTATCATCATTTTTGTGTACTGGCGATACGAGTACTGATAATAGTGGAGAGGAAACCAACGTATTTACTTAGAGGTAATGAGGACATGGTAAATACGGATCAAAGTAAAGCCTTCTTACTCAGAGGTAATGAGGACATGTTAGGGGTAGGCATGGTAGTGATACACAGAACAACTCAAAGGTGTTATCAACGTGGAATTTCTATGCATTGGGTGATTTGTTTGTGGTGGACGAAAAAATAACTCAGAGGTAATATGGACATGGCTGCTTTTTTCGTTAGGGAGTTTTATGGACCTATAACCCTTTTTATGCGTTGATAGTGCGAGTAATAGATTAGGATGAGTTGTATGGACCAATTACCCATCTGCTTACAGATGGTACGGGCAATAGATTTTGAGGGAAATTCTTGGCGATAGAAAAGCTATAACCGGGGGTACATAGACACAACCAAGAGAATTCGTTTAGAGTAATCAGAGTAAGTTCAGTGGTACATGAGGGTACGTGACTCAACAATCTGGGAGATTTGAAGTCAGAGTGTAAGTTCAATGATACCTGCGGGTATATAACTCACCATCCGAGAGATAGTTGGAAGGTATCGTTTAGATATAGTATTTTTTAAGGAAATTGTCGTTGATGGGCATCATGAGCAAGTCCCTATTTTGTTTTGCAAGGTGGTACGCACCATTGGAGAATACGGTCTCGATGACGAACGGACCCTCCCACTTAGGCTGGAATTTGCCGGGGGTCTTGTGAGTTATGACCATTAGTCTGCGAATTGCCAAGACAAGATCGCCCACTTGGAATATCCTCTGCTTGACTTTCTTATTGAAAGCCCGAGAGATGCGTGCTTGGTAGAGCTCTATATTTTGTTGAGTTTGTAAACGCTTCTCATCTAATGCTTCTAATTCCTGTAGCCGTCGACGGTAGTTATCGTCTGTCGTTAACCGGTAGGTGAGGGCAACTCGAAGTGATGGGATCTGAGTTTCCAAGGGGAGGACTGCCTCGCTCCCGTAGACCAAGGAGAATGGTGTATTTCCTGTAGCCGTTCGAATCGTAGTCCGATACGCCCATATGCACTCACCAAGCTTTTCATTCTAGTCGCATTTATTTGCAGACACGAACTTTTTAAGGAGCTTGATTATGGTTTTGTTTAATGCTTCAGCCAGACCATTGGCCCAGGGGTTATATGCTGTCGAGGCCATGTTCTGGATTTGATTCTTATCGCAAAATTGATAGAAAAGCATAGCTTTCGAACTGCAGACCATTGTCGTGGATAATCCTTCGGGCTAGTCCAAAACGGTAGATGATGTGATATTTTATGAAGCTAATTACGTTCAATGTCTTGACCTCTGCCAATGGAACAGCTTCTGCCAATTTGGAGAAGTAATCGGTGATTTCAAGTATGAACCGATGCCTTCTAGACGACGGCGGGGTGATTGGCCCAATGACGTCCATTCCCCATGGTTCGAATGGCCAAGAGGCCACTATCAGGTGCAAGATTCAGATGACAGATGTATAAAATTGCATGGATCTGGCAAGCCTTGCACTTCTTTGTATAATCAAATGCATTCGCGACTATTGTGGGCCAGTAATAATCCATCTGGCGAATGCGATCATGTAATTTTTGGCCAGGTTGGTGAGCCCCACAAGTACCGTTATGAGCATCACGTAGGGCTTCTTTGGCTTCTGTATTTGACAGGCATCTCAGTAATAGCCCATCATAGGATCGTCGATATAAAATTTTCGTCTCTGTATCGTAGAAGAATCTGAGGGAGCATCTTTGATGGAGGTAGCTTCCTTCACATTCTCTGGAAAAATTCTATAGACCGCAAAGTCGAAGAGCGGGCATCTCCAGTCTTGTATGTCGTTGGTTATCTAGGCAGAACAACTCAAATCCAGTTGAAGCTTGTTCCTAGGGTAGACCAGTTCATGGCCTATTACGTCGACTAGATGATGAGCATTACTTGGGAGTGCCAAGGAAGTGACGAGACCGGCTAAGGCATCGGCTTCGATGTTTTGAAGTCTAGGAACGTGCTCTATAAAGAACCCCTCCAAGGTTGTAATGATGGCCATTGCTGTATGATATATAGGGAATCAGGTCCTCATTGCGAACCTCGTATGAACCTTAGATCTGGTTCACAACCAATTGTGAGTCACCATAAGCTTCCATGTATCTGATTCCCATTCTTTTGTGAGTTGGAGTCCAATGACTAGAGCGTTATATTCGGCTACGTTGTTTGAACAGGGTTCTGTAAGAGAATACGCTCGATTGACTACTAGACCGGAGGGAGAAATTAATACCACCCCGATTCCAGCGACGATATCACCTTGTGGCCCGTTCTTGAAGCACCGTCGAAGAACATCGACAAAATGGCGTCGTACGAAGCGATGTTCGATGCGACAACTTCATCGAGAATTTCTTCATAAATTTTGGCTGTTTCTGAGCCTTGATGGGCTGCTAGAAAGTTAGCCAGGGCTTTACCCTTCAGCTTTCTGCGGAACAAAAACCATATCCTAAGGGGATAATAGTCGTCCAGGTGGCTAGACGAGAATTGAATGTGCTTAGCTTGGTCATGAGAAACCTGAGGAGATTGACTCGCAAAATCACATGATGGTCTGCCCTGTCACATAGTGTCGTATTTTCTGAATAGCGAACACTAGGGCGAGACATTCCTTCTGCACAGCAGCGTACCTATGTTCAGGTCCTACCATCATCCGACTGAGATAGTAAATGGCTTGTTCGTGTCCTGCATTATTTTGGGCTAGCAGAGCGCCGAGGGAATGTTCCATCACCCGTACATAGAGCAGGAAGGGCCTTCCAGCGACCGGGGCTACGAGAACTGGCAAATTCATCAGGTACTCCTTAATGTCGTCAAAGGCATGCTGATATTCCTCATTCCATACAAAGGAGACACCTTTGCACATGAGTTGAGTGAAGGGTTAGCATCGCCCCAAGAGGTTAGATATAAACCTCCTAATATAGGCTAGTCTTCCCTGAAGGCCATGGAGTTCGCGGAGGTTCTTTGGTGGGTTCATCTCCAGGATTGCTTTTATTTTGTCGGGATCTATGTGAATGCCCCGGGAAGTAATGACGAAGCCCAAGAACTTTCTACTTGACACCCCAAGAAAAGACTTGGTGGGATTCACCTTCAGGTTGTGTGCCCGTATGAGATCGAACACGGTTCCCAAGTCATGTAGATGATCACTTTTGGAGCGACTCTTGACTGTGATATCATCTACGTAACACTCCACTCTTGCGTAAATGATCTCTGAAGATGACACTCATAGCCAGTTGATATGTTACACCGACATTCTTCAGGCCGAAGGCATAACCGTATAATAATACACCGATCGGCGTTCGAAATAAGTGTGCTTCTCATCATCGGGAGCCATCTTGATTTGATTGCATCCCGAAAAGACATCCATAAAGGACATGCGCTCAAAGCCGCGTATTATCGATCATTATATCGGTGATCGGAAGAGGGAATTCATCCTTAGGGCATGACGCATTAAGATTGCGAAAATCGATGCAGATTTGGATTTTTCCATTCTTCTTGATGACTGGCACAACGTTGGCTACCCAATCTGGATGCTGCTCTTCGTGGATGAAACCGCTAGCTATAAGCTTGTTCACTTCCGTCTTGATGGAGTTCATAACATCTGGACGAAATCGCCGCTACTGTTGTTGATTGGTTTTACGTCCGGATAGATGTTGAGCTTATGGAGTGCAATCTCGGGGTTCAACCCAGGCATGTCATTATAGCTCTAGGCAAAGACGTCGATGTATTCTCTGACGAGTTGTAACAACGACTCCTGCTCGTCATTTGTCAGACTTTTACTGACAAAGATTAGCTTTGGAGAGGATTCATCGTCGAGGTTGACTTGCATAACCTCATCTTCAGTGGGAGGATCACGAAGTTCGAAGCGTTTCTCCCATTGTGCATCTAGTTGCTGGACCCATGGCTCCAACTCAAGAGGTTCAAGTAGGTCTTCGTCTCCTTCTTCGACATCAGTGGATGTCATATTGGCAGATAATATCTGTCTAAATATATCCCCAATAGTGCTATCAGAGTCATAAATGGGTGACTCGAAAAATAGGAGTGCCACTCGCATTCTTCGTCAGAAGTTTTGGGCATTGTAGGTGGAGTAACATATCCGAGGCCACGTCTGAACTTGTGATAATGATCCTGAGGCTTTCCTACCGCGTCGGCGGCTGTAGAGGCAATCGTCGACCACTGCCATAATTTAGACCCGGAGTAGCTTCCATGTCGTACCCTTGCTTTTGCATAAAGTACTTGGCTTGTGGACTATATAAGTAGAGTGGTAGTCTTCCAGTTTTGGGTCCGAGGTCGGACTCTTTTGGCGTAAAGATTGAGGACCTTCTTTTGGCCAAAGATGATTGTGTGATCCCAGCATCTTCTGTCTGAGACCAGGAAGTAAGCGCCTTTCATGGGAGCAAGTCGGTTCGGGGTATGGACAGTTGTCACCTGTGTGCAGACTAATGTCTAGGCGATCCCGTGCGGCATATGTTTGATTAGGCTTATCATGCTCAGAATAGTCTAACGGCAGCCTCTTATTGATAAAATAAGGGATTTTGTCCACTGGGATTACATCATTAGGAGAGGGACTATCCGCCTGTGTAACCACATATTTGGCGAGTTCTCGTCTTCCTTGGCTACCCCCTGCGAGCTCAGAATTTGGGCCGCTATCTTGGGTAACTTGACCACCAAGGGTTCTGCTTGAGGCATTGACCTGCCTGGGGGTGTTGGATCAACACTTGGCTGCTGGCTCGTCTTGGGAAGACAGATGACCATCGGCTCTGCGAGATTTTGTGTCTTCTGGTCGTCTTCGAGCAGATTTTGGCAATCGGATTACCATTGGTGTTACTAAGGGCTTCGCATCTTCCTGTTGCCTTTGATTGGACCTTGGCAGCCGGATCACCATTGGTCTTAAACCAGGTTTTGGCTCTTGGCTGGATCTCGGGAGACGAATGATCATTGGTTCCGATTGCGCAGGTGTGACAGAAGAATCGAGCACCTCTTTATGTCAGGCTGCGACAAGGGGTACGACCTTGCCCGATTTGCGGGGTTGGAGACAGATTCTCAAGGGTTCCTCTGGCCCTACAATGGCCTTCGGTCATCCGTTATGTGTTTCATGGATTCGTCATATAGACAAGCCTCTAACGAGTAATAAGGTTCAACCCCTTTGAAGGGGTCAATGTCGGCGAATTCGGTCTTCACGAAACGTGTTTACTCACATATTTGAAAAACTGTGAAGAGTGGATGGCACGATCATATAGTTATGTATCCACGGACGTCCCAGAAGGATGTTGTAGGAGTTGTCTGCATCTATACGTAACATGTAACTTCCGTCCTCAGGTCATCGATCTGGCACTTCAACCAGTCATCCCTAGGGGATAGCTTCTCCTTGAGTTAAACCCGCTAATGGCAGTGTTGGTTGCTGCTAGCCGGTGCATAGGGATGCCAAGAAGTTGAAGCATACTTTTTGGGATGATACTTATTGACGATCTTGGATCGAGATGCATCCGATCTACCTTGATGTCGTCTATGTATCTAGTGTGGTACAGGGGGCGATCATGCAAGTTGGTCTTAATCAACATGTCCTATAGAGTAAATACGATGTTAGACATTGCATCTGTGCTATCGCTGTCCTGTAGATCTGTTGGCGGATATTTCCCTGGAGGCTTGACCTGGGCTATGTAGGCATCAGCATTCTCGAGGACTTTGCTTAATGCGACACGAAGATCCTTGGAGAGCCTTAGGAGCTCGTATAGCGACAACTTTGCTGGCGTATTAGTCAATTGTGCTAATATGTCGAAGTTGTAAGGTTTCTCCAGTCCCTGAGGTATATCATTGTGGAGTGGCCTATCGAAGCGGGTTTCCTTTGTCTTGGGCTTGTCCGCCAGCGGAGGCTGAGATTGCCTTGGAACATCAGAGGGAGGCAACATTGCTGGCTGAGGATCTTCAAATGGCCTATCCCTACGGGGCTGACTTGTGCTCTAGACTGGGTAACAACATCTGCAGCTTCTTCAGCTTCGGCTGAAATTGTGTGGCAGGCTCTAGACTTTCTGCCCTTCTTCTTGTTGGGAGGAGATGACACCCTCTGGGTAACTTTGGGCACCAGGTCTGGATGCACCCACATGATCTCTCCTCGCGATGTAGTGAGAGGTACCAGTCCATATGCCTGGCTCCAGGCAGGTGGATGATTAGTAACCTCCATCATTGCCCGGGGGACAGGTATTACCCTGTCTGGAGTGCTTGTTGGAGGGAAGTCGCCGAACTGAATAGATACCATGTTGGCTGCTACGGTAACCTCTTCAAAGTCTATCGACAGAGCTTTGGAGTCGATAAGACTCTGAATGTACTGCTTCAATTGGAAGCAATCATGGGTGGCGTGATAGACATAACGGTGGAAGTGACAGTATTCGGGTGCTCCATTTCTGCTGCTCGGGGCTCGCGCCTTGGTGGCGGGAGCTGGATCCTACCCCCTTGCAAGAGCATATCTAAGATAGGTTTGACATGACTATCTTCGAATGAGTAGTTGATCTTGGCCCACTGACCTTCCGCTTGTTTTTGTTCAGGCTTCTGAGTCGCATCAGTAACCATGGCCTGCTTGCCCTTGTTGTCCCGTTGGTGGTGGTGCCACTGTTGTTGTTACTGGAGGTGAGACCAGGACGTCTGTCTTTATCTTCTCCTTCTGGGATGTGTAACCCCAGCTGGCGAGCCTTCTTCAATTTTGCCTCCACGTTGGTAGCACTTATGATGAAAGTCGTCCAGTCTCTGAACTGATCGTCTCCCATCTAGAGGCTAATTGCAGGGAGCAGCTTCTTCTGGCAGATTTCAATTAGGGAACTCTCGGGGTTCCTCTGAGGCAATCTCATCGCGGTTTGGCAGAACCGCTCGATATAGTTCCTCATTAGCTCCCTTTCTCCCTGATCGACGTCTATGAGAGAAAACATCGTGACATCATGCCCTACTTCATAGAATCTCTCCAAGAATATGTGCTTGAAGCCGTCGAAAGAATAGATACAGTTGTGGAGAGGTTGCGGTACCTGTCGAACGCGATCCCCTCCAATGCTCCGATGAATAATCGCGTGAGGATGGTGTCACTATGCGGCAAGTGGTCAGTGGTGACTTCAAAGTAAGTCATGTACCGACTAGCAGAGGTCTTTCCATCATAAGAATCAATATGGAATAGCTTGTACCGTGGTAAAAGGTACATCCCTCCATGCGACTTGATATGGCTGCCATATTCGGAGATCCCGAGAGGAGTCTCGAGCATTAACATCGCCCGAAGCTCCTGGACTTCCCTCCTAGCCTCCTGGCTTCATCTGCAGCTGAAGGAACTGATGGTGCTACAGGATCATCACCCAAAGGAGGGTGTTGGCCTATAGGTCATGGTCAAACCTGATTTTAATAATTTATCAAACTTTGCCTCGATGCAAGGCAATTCAGATGTTTACCTAGACGTTTTGGACACTGCTCAACGATGGATATCTACGATGTTCAAGACTGAAGCTGTTTGCCACTCTAAATGTATTTTCGTCAAAGAAATATAATTTTTCATTTTATTGAGTCTAGGAATATATTGTACACCAAGTCGTACTGGCAAATAGGCTCTCCGGAATCGTTTTTCAAAATCACTCTATCCTTTTTAAAAATGACCTATGTTTTGAAAAATATCCTTTTTACAAAAACTTCTGAAGACTTTTCAAAAAGCCAAAATGATTTTTCTCAAAATCAACTGGCAGAACCCTAGCAGAACTCGGCCAGAGTTCGGCCAGAGTTTGGCCAAGTTGAACGTTATGTGAATGTTTGATTTTGAACTTGGTCACTCTTCAGTTGCGGTTTGTTACAAAGAGCTCTGTCAGAGTTCTGCCCAAATTCTGCCAAAATTATGTCTTTTGAAAAACTATAAATAGAGAAGAATTTCGATTATTTCAAATCACCAATTCACTTTCAATCTCTTCTCTTCTAAAGCTTACATTTTCTTCAAAGATTTCTCAAAAGCTTACATTTTCAAATCCCAAGCCAGTTACAATCCTCGGGTCGATTTTCCAGTGCGGTATGGTTTAGAAGTTTCAGAGCGTTGTAATCAGAGGCTTATTGAAGAAACAACTCTTCACAATTGAAGTTTGTCGAGTTCTTCGTATCAAAGCTCGCATCTATAGAAGTTGCAAGGACTTCATGGAAACTTACAGAATTTTCCAATAGTGGATTCAACTGGAAGCTAGAGTTCTTCCGACTGGACTAGTCCTCACAAGAGAGAAACCAGTATAAATCTCGGTATTTACGTTTGCCTTTTGATAACTTTTTCATTACTGTCATTTACTTTGTGATTATTTTTATATCTGTGATCTAACTGCTAACGAGATTTTTAATTGGCAATATTCTGCTGCCTACTCTATTCACCCCACTAGAGTATTCTGCATTATGATTTCGTTCCTACAATTGGTATCAGAGCAGGCACTCCATCTAGAGGTATTATATTCTGATCCTAATTGTTCCTACAATTGGTATCAGAGCGGGTTATACAGGTAAAGCAAGGTAAAATTTGCTGTTATATAGATCACAGCATTATACATGGCAACTGTGAAATTCACAAGTGAAGGCCAAGCCACAAACTGACCTCCACTGTTTGACGGCACTAACTACACTTATTGGAAAACACGTATGAGTTTTTTTTTGAAATCTCTTGATTTTGACTTATGGTCTGTATTTATTGATGGCTATAAAAAGCCCCCTCGTATTAATGTTGATGGTGTTTTAGTTGAAAAATCCCATGACAAATATATACAGAGGAGAAAAAGAAAAGGCCAGTCTTGACGCACGTGCTATTAACGCTTTATTTTGTGCTTTAGACAGAATTGAATTCAACATGGTGTCTACTTGTACAACATCAAACAAGTGTGGAAACTTCTCGAAGTAACCCACGAAGGAACAACACAAGTCAAGGAGTCAAAGATCACAGACTTACTCAGGAGTACTAGGCATTAAAATGAAGCCAAGTGAATCAGTCACTCAGATGTTTACAAGGTTCTTGGATATTGTAAATCCTTTGTCTTCACTAGCAAGGATTACAGTAACCATGAGAAGATTCGCAAACTTCTACGAGCCCTTACAAAGAACTGGATTCCAAAGGCTACAGCAATCATTGAAGGAACGACCTCTCAACAATGTCTCTGGAAACTCTTATGGGTAATCTACTTACACACGAGTTAGAACTTCAAGACTTTGAAGATGCTACACCAAAGGAGAAGTCAAAAAAGTCGATCGCTCTCAAGGCTCAACACAGAAGAACTGTCGAAGACGACTCTGATGACAGTGACTCCGACTCTTAAGATCAAGCTCTTCTGGTAAGAAAATTCAAGAAGTTCATGAGATTTAACAGGAGCACAAAAGATAGCAACAACAACAACAATGAGAAGATCCTATTTGCTACGGATGCAAGAAGAAAGGACATATGAAGAAAGACTGTCCAACAGCATCATCATAAAAAAAGCAACAAATATGACAATGGCTACCTGAAGAAATCTACATCAAGGAAGTATGCCAACACAAGCATATGGCATGAAAGTGAAGCCAGCACTCAAAAGACGAACAATCAGATGACGCTGCAAATGTACGCTTGATGGCTTGCGATTAGGTAATCACTAATCCTCTATTTGACCCTTATGATGATTTCACCTTTGAGCAACTAGGAGAGGCTTTCAGTGACCTGCTAAATGATTACAAAAAACTGTGTAGTAAATATAAACCTCTAAGAAGGTACTCAAAAAGTACAAAGGTGAAATAGGAAGACTTACCGACCTACTAGATCATGTTAGAGATAATGACTCTTCAAATGAGTCTGGTGAGCTTTCTTCTATTAAGTTGTTGTTACACGAGACTGTTAAGCTATCCGAAGAAAAAGACCAAATTATTATCCAGTTAAAGGAAGACCTATCTAAAGAGAGAAAGAGTCTCCAGTGTGCACAGGTCAGATTAGAATCACTTACATCTGATTATACTAGATTATATGACACTTCCAAAAAGTTGGAAATTAGTTTAGGAAAATGGCCTGAAGTTGCTGCTTCCTATTCTAACACGTGTCAATTACCGAATCATCGGAACACGCCCAATACTGTCAAACCAAACCATACCAAAACTATGCCCAAGAAGACTAACAGGCATGCATTCTTTTATACTAGAAAACCAAAACCTACCAATCATGCACCTCACACTACTTTCAACACTCAACATGCTAAATGTCATTATTTTGGCCTCATTGGTCATATATCTTTTGCATGTAGAATCAGAAAGTTAGTAGATTTAAATATTTATGCATGGATACCAAAAACTAACCAGTCAGGACCCTACATGAAATGGGTACCAAGAGTTTCATCTGCAAATTATTTTGTAGGTAGGACGCCCTTCACATGCTAGGAGCAAATGGATCCTCGACAGCGGTTGCTCATGCACATGACCAGTGACGCTTCATTATTCGCAACACTGTCGAAGAGGAATAAAGAATGATACGTCTCCTTCGGTAATAATTTAAGAGGGTACATAATCGGTATCGATGACATTGGTAAGGCTCCCTATCCCGTGATTAAAGATGTTTGTCTAGTTACAGAGTTAAAACATAATCTGCTTAGCATAAGCCATTTAGCTGATCACGGTTACGGTATTAACTTCGTAAAAGATAAATGTACTATAGTTGATAGTTCAACTGGTAGTATTATATTTGAAGGTATTAGGGAAGACAACATATATATTTTCTATTTGTTGGAAGATGCTAACAAAGCAGGTAGATGTTTGATGGCCAAAAGCGTTGAGAGGCAACTATGGCATATGAGACTCGGTCACGCAAACATGATACAATTTCAAGACTCTCTATAAAGAAGTTGGTACGCGGCTTACCAGATATTTCTTTCAAGAAGGATACGATATGTAGTGAATGTAAAAAAACAAAGCTACCAAATCTGTATTCAAATCCAAGAACGCTGTAAGTACCACTAGACCTTTACAACTGTTGCATATGGACTTATTTGGACCAAGTAGAATTGCTAGTCTAGGTGGTAAGTTATATACATTTGTCATTTTAGATAATTTTTCTAGAAATACATGGGTTTATTTTCTTGCACGCAAGAAGATGCATTATCAGAATTCGTCACCTTTTGTAAGAAAGTACAGAATAAAAAGGGTTCATGATTACTCGTATTCGTAGTGATCATGGTGGCAAATTTGAGAATATAGAATTCAAGCAATTTTGTAACACACACGATTATCTGCATGAATTCTCTTGCCCTAGGACTCCGCAACAAAATGGAGTGATGGAACGTAAGAACAGAACTCTATCTGAAATGGCTAGAGTAATGTTAAACCAATTTAGTCTACCTAGATACTTATGGGCTGAAGCTGTAAATACAGCATGCTATATTCTCAATAGGGTTCTTATTCGACCTATATCGAAGAAGACTCCCTATGAACTATGGTCTGAAAGAACACCAAATGTTTCATATTTCAAGATCTTTGGTTGTTAATGTTTTATTCTTAATACTAAAGATAGTTTGAGTAAATTTGATGAAAAGGCCGATGAAGGTATATTTTTAGGTTATGCAGCAAAGAGCAAAGGATACAGAGTCTTCAATAAAAGAACCATGATCATCGAAGAATCTATCAATGTCAAGTTTGATGAGCTAAATCAACACTTAGACGATGATGACAATGAAGACATAATCACACCAAGTACAGCTACTGCAAAACCTTCACTCGAAGATGCAGAACCATCACATCAGGCATCAGATGATCCTCCAAGCAAAGAAGTCGAACTAGCAATCTTGAGACTACACCAAAAGAGATGAGATTCTTGGCTAATCATCCAAAGGACTTGGTAATTGGTGAGATTACCAAGGGTGTAAGTACTCGTTCCTCAAATAAAGATATAGCTTCTTCTGTTTCTTTGGTCTCGCAGTTTGAACCCAAAAATATTGATGAAGCATGTAGTGATAATTTTTGGTTATATCTGCAAGAGAATTAAACCAATTCGAACGGAATTAAGTTTAGGAACTTGTTTCCAAGCCCATTGATCATCCGGTCATTGGCACGCGATGGTATTCCGAAACAAATTAACGAGAATGGTTTAGTGACTCGTAATAAGGCTCGACTTATAGCTCAAGGATACAATCAAGAAGAAGGTTTCAACTACGATGAGACTTATGCCCTAGTTGCGAGATTAGAATCCATTCGCATGTTTGTGTATTTGTATGTTTTCATAATTTTAAGTTATTTCAAATGGATGTCAAAAGTGCATTTTTAAATGGTTTTATAAAAGAAGAAGTTTATGTAACTCAACCTCCCGGTCTTACTGATTTCAAATTTTTTGAATATGTTTTCAAGTTAAAGAAAGCCTTATACGGTTTGAAACAAGCCCCTCTTGCTTTGTACGATCGTCTAAGCTCTTTTCTACTTGATAACGATTTTTTAAAGGAAAGGTTGACACTACATTATTTATAAAATCTTTGAATAATATCTTTTGATTCAAGTCTATGTAGATGATATTATTTTGGATCTACTGATGAATCTCTTTGTCAAGAATTTTCAAAGTGTATGCAGAATGAGTTTGAGATGAGCATGACGGAAGAGCTGAAATTCTTTCTCAGACTGCAAATCAAATAAACCAACAATGGGACGTTCATAAATCAAGCGAAGTACACAAAGGATCTGTTAAAGAAGTTCGACATGGAATCAGCAAAGCCACTTATCACTCCAATGGCGACCTCAGCCAAGCTTGATATTGATGAAGAAGGCAAACCCGTCGACATACGTAAGTATCGAGGTATGATCGGTAGCTTGCTATATTTAACTGCTAGTCGACCAGATATTATGTTTAGTGTTTGCTTATGTGCACAATTTTAAGCTAATCCTAAGGAATCATATTTGTGCACAGTTAAGCGTATCTTTTGATACCTTAAAGGCACTTCTTCTGTTGGCTTATGGTATCCCAAAACCACGTCGTTTGACCTGACCGGTTATTTTGAGCTGATTTTGTCGGATGCAAAGTAGATAGAAAAAGCACTAGCGGTCTATGTCCTTTCCTAGGAAAAGCTCTAGTCTCTTGGTTTAGTAAGAAGCAAAATTTTGTTGTATTATCAACAATCGAGGCTGAGTATATCGCCGCAGGACGTTGTTGTGCACAAATTTTATGGATGAAACAAACATTAGAAGACTATGGATTGCATTTTACACACATACCCATTTTCTGTAACAACACTAATTCTATTAATTTGACTAAGAATCCAGTATGTCACTCTCGTACTAAATATATCGAGATTCGACATCACTTTCTTAGAGATCATCAACAAAATGGAGATATAGACCTTGTATACATAGACACACAGAATCTATTAGCTGACAAACTCACAAAACCTCTAGCGGAAGATCGTTTCAATTTTTACGTCGAGAATTAGGTATTTTAGATATCAATAATATTAATTAATTTTGTTTTATTAATTAATTTATTCGATACTCAAAAACTATTTTCGAGACAAGCCTAAAAAGAGTCTGTCGGTCACCACGACTACGGTCGAAGCGAAGCGGTACTTAAAAGTTCCCCGGTGAACCTTCGTTAGCTGGGACAGTACTCCTACAGCTAATCTAAGACAGATGATAAGTAAAGAATATTAATTTATAAAATAATATTAATTATATTATTTTGAGATTTAATATTACTAAACTCTGAATTAAACATTTGAAATGAATTAATGAAAAAGATGTGACCTTATTGTTATTTTCTTACACATATATAGCCAGGCAACCCTTGGCGAATTCGGCCCGAGTTCGGTCCATATTCGGCCAGAGTTCGGCTGGGTATATATATGTACCAGCCAGAACCCGAGGCCCCCATCTTCTTCATTCTTCCAAACTACATCAAACAGCAGCAACAACACCCCAAAACCCTAGCTCTTCTCCACCTTTCTTCTTCCAATTCGCGTGGAGATCTTCGTCCAAACTTTGGATTCGTGCGAAGAATTTCGTCCTCTACAACATATCCAATTCTCGAAAGGTATAATTCCTTCTCTCCTCTACTTTCCAATTATTAGGGTTTCAAGATTTTTGGGATATAATACCTAAGGGATTCAATCCTTTCAAGAGGAAGAATACCAATGCCAGTGAAGAGGCATCATCTTCGGATCCACATACGGATTCTCTCTTTTTTCCAGTCCAATCAAATGACGGTGCATCGGACGAGTTTTACTTCAAAACTCCCAACCAAGCCCTATTGTGGTATGCCGATTTTATTATGCGTACTATTTGTACCGGATCTCCAATCAAGTGGACTATCTTTCCCGACCACCGTCCTTACTTTGAGGCTTTAGGGATACAACACTTTGCTTCTTTACAATTCCTTATAGCTACTAATGCTATCAGATTATTTTACTGTAATTTCGTGTTAGACACTTTTACCACGAGAACTCGTGTTGGAGGGATAGATATCGAGTTTAATGATGAAACGTTAGCAGAAATCCTTGGTATTCCAATTGAAGGTGCCCCGCTCGATGACATCACTGATTTCGATTTCCCCGATGTTACGACTCTCATTAGTTTCAAGAATGAGCTTTGTGCGCCCGCATGTGCTCGTTCTGAAAAGTTTAAGGCCAATAACTTGAACTTGTTTAACTATAAATTACATCGTATCATCTATTCCACTTTACTTCCAAAATCTACTTCCAAAGATGATGTCACTGCACTTGAGATCTCTTCTCTCTGTCACATTCTTAAGGAGATTCTTTTTTCTGCCCCTAAGACTATTATTTTGATGATGGGTAGATGTCGCGGAAGAGACCGCAACCTCTCTTATGCGATGATCATCCCATGCATCTTTCAGAGATTGACATTGACTTATCCACTTGTGCTGTTGACCCTGAGTTCCTCAAACTCTCTCGTCGCAGCATTGCCACTGTTCCTCCACCTACTGCACCTGCTCCTCCTGTACCTAAATCCACAGCACCTGGTCCTCCTCAGTCCTATCCTATGACATTTGAGGGTATTCATCAGCACCTATCAGATATGCAGTCATTCTATGTTGACACTTCTAGGGAACGTGAGTTTCGTAACGTGACTCGGTTCTAGGCTATTGCCAACTCCTTCGCCGATCTGAGATTTGCACAGACGGGTCACTCAGCTAGCTCTCTACCTCGCGACCCTTCCGTTTTTGGCTACCGCATTGATGATGAGGCGGTCCGCTCTCTGTTCCAGCCAGGGAACGCTTACGATTGGTATTGTACTTCTGGTGCCACTCCTCATACTTCTGGAGCTGGTACTTCTAGAGCTGGTCCATCTGGACATGCTGGCGCTGCAGCCGATGACGATGATGATGAGGATGATGACTTTTGAGATGTTATTCTTATTGAGACTGATATTTTGTCTTATGTTTACTTGGAAATACTCCGACATTCCAAGATATTATCAGTACTCTTTATTATCTGTGACTCTTCATAGACATGTTTTTTATTATGCCTCAGTTTGGCATATGTTTCATTAAGTTTATTATTCAGCATTTTATTTGTTTCAGCTTTATTATAGCATTATCTCTCTTTTTATGCTTCCATATAACCTGCCTGTGACAAATACCATGCCTGTGTTGTCTATATAATATTTTTTTCTGTTTATACCATGCCTGCGATGAATGTTTTATATATATATTTCTTGTGTTTCTTCACTGTTTGTTACTTATGCATTTATTACGGGGGAGCTTTCTCATTTGCAATTATTTTGCTAAGTGACAACGGGGGAGAAATATGATCTAACATCTTTATCAATGCAGGTTACGAACAATTTTTGTTTTCTCTGGTATTACACTTTTTTGAATTGATCCATACTTAGATGTTATATTGACAAAGTTTGTCAATTATCAAAATGGTGGAGTTTGTTGGCCCATTGGTCATGGTCAAACTTGATTTTAATAATTGATCAAAGTCTGTCTCGATGCAAGGTAATTCAGAAGTTTACCTACGACGTTTTGGACACTACTCAACGATGGATATCTACGATGTTCAAGACTGAAGCTGTTTGCCAATCCAAATGTATTTCCGTCAAAACAATATAATTTTTTATTTTATTGAGTCTAGGAATACATTTTACACCAAGTCGTACTGGCAAATAGGCTGTCCGGAATCATTTTTCAAAATCACCCTATCCTTTTAAAAAATGACCTATGTTTTGAAAAATATCCTTTTTACAAAAAGCTTCTTAAGGACTTTTCAAAAAGCCAAAATGATTTTTCTCAAAATCAACTAGTAGAACCCTAGCAGAACTCGGCCAGAGTTCAGCCAAGTTGAACGTTATGTGAAGGTTTGATTTTGAACATGGTCACCCTTTAGTTGCGGTTTGTTACAAAGAGTTCTGTCAGAGTTCTGCCCGAATTCTGCCAGAATTTTGTCTTTGGAAAACTATAAATAGAGAAGGATTTCGATCATTTCAAATCACAAATTTAGTTTCAATCTCTTCTCTTCTAAAGCTTATATTTTCTCCAAAGAGTTCACAAAAGCTTACATTTTCAAATCCCAAGCCAGTTACAATCCTCTAGTCGATTTGCCAGTACGGTACGGTCTAGAAGTTTCAGAGTGGTTGTAGTCAGAGGATTGATTGGAGAAACAACTCTTCACAATTGAAGTTGGTCGAGTTCTTCGTATCAAAGCTCGCGTCTGTAGAAGTTGCAAGGACTTCGTATGAAAACTTGTAGAATTTTCCAATAGTGGATTCAACTGGAAGCTAGAGTTCTTCCGACTGGACTAGTCCTCACAAGAAAGAAACCAATATAAATCTCGGTATTTGTGTTTGCCTTTTGATCACTTTTAATTACTGTTATTTACTTTATGATTATTTTTATATCTTTGATCTAACTGCTAACGAGATTTTTAATTAGCAATATTCCGCTGTCTACTCTATTCACCCCCTCTAGAGTATTCTGATTTACGATTTCGTTATTACAGAGAGGTGGTCGTGTTGGAGTCCGTGTTAACTGCGGGTCCTAAGCTTGTTTGTCCAGATGTCTTTGCTGGTTGAGCTGGCAAGGCGGCTTTGATCTCGTCCACCAACTTGACTAAGGACAAGAGCATAGCTTCGTGCACCTCTAGCCGTTGTCGGTCGGAAGGCGCTTCATGATCGTCGTCAGTCATAAAGACTGTCCTCACGTAGGTAGAGGTGGAAGGGATTGTGGCAGAGGTACTCTCAGTGCCGTACCCTTGTATAGAGAAATCGTCAAGAAAAGTTGAAATATCATCTTCGATAGACTCGAAAGGGGTGCTATCCCCCATGCCGAAAGCCGTATCGTCTTGGTGAGGAAGGTGGCCCTCAGGGAAATCTGGTTCTGTTGTAGAGGTCTAGGGGATCTCTACCCCCAGCGTGTGCTCTTGGTACACCAGGTTGTTGCATACATTGAGGGGGTTGCTACCTCCAGCTTCATCTACCCTCAAGGTGGCTGAAGGTGTACCCCCGAGTGCCGGAAGCTTCTTCTTGGACCGAGTGCCTAAATAGACACCCCCTGTGGTTGATGGGAACCCCGCAGATGAGGGTCTCCTTGCCATACTGGATGAGATGGCCGGGTTGGAAGAGCCTGTCTTCTTTCCACCCTTGCCAGGGTAAACCTTTTGAGTTGAAATACAGGAGGCGAGAGAAAACTCTACGTCCCCTGGGATTTGCACCTGTCAGACAGGTGTTGGATGCTGCAGTCGCTGGAAAATTGACTGTCGATCTTCAGGTGCTGCTGATTTGTTGCAATAGCTGTTGATGATGACTTGGGTGCAACGACGCCCCAAGAGGGACTCATTGCACGCTGATGCTATCATCTTGCGCTTGTAAGTAATCATGTCACGTAAGTCGGTACCCGCCTTTGCACCAAACTTGTGAACTCGGGGATCCCGAGCGCACGAGTGCTTAGGCATTATGTTTGCTCCCTGATCCATGGCTAGTAAGAGCACTTGCTCTGGATCTTGAGAGGGAGACTTTAAAGACCCACCCTGTCCGTTTGCCCTGGAGGACTGGACGTGGGTGGTTATATATAACTTTCTATTAGGAGCCCGTGTAATAGTTAACGGGGCCCACTGACAGTCAGCAACTCGGACAGTTGACTGGGCTGATTGAGCCTGCACTGCCCTAGACTTTTTTGACTTAGCGCCCAAAGGCGCGTAGTAAAAAGAGTCCAGATTGATATATTCTGCATCCTTGGTGGACCGTATGGCGTCGGGCCCGCATGAGAGGCGGTCGAACACAGAGCTTGTGACAGGGCCGCATGAGACGTCCTGTCTGTGGCTTGGATTGGTGGTCGCATAGCCCATCTTCTTGCGGCTAGAGCTGGTTGTCGCGTGGATCATCTTCCTGTAGCGAGAGTTGGCTGCCGCATGAGTTGTCTGCCTGCGGCCAGAGTTGGCTGTTGCATGGGCAGACTGCCCATCTCCTCTTTGCGGCCTCCTCTTTCTCCACATGGAGTTCCCCTATGTCCCCAAAAACTCAGCATCGTAGTGTTTTCCTCTAATAGATTTGGGGACAGTGGGGTCCTCTGCGGTTGGAAACAAAGCCACAGGAGAGTTCTGGTCACCGTCTTTGGCTGCCGAAGGAGCTTCTTCGAGAACTTGGACGGGGGCAACACTTTTGCGCACCGACGCCTTTCGAGTCCTCTTCGATTAGCCTCGCTTCTGAGACATGATGGCACTCCCTTCAGAGAGAAATTTTTCGAAAGTTTGTTGGTCGAAGCAGACCACAAGCATCTGCTGTGTAGAGCCGAGCTTGGACGTGTCAGATTGCGTCACCAACTTCTCATCGGAAGAGATGGATGTCCCCAGCAGAGTCGCCATCGTGTTTGCCATAAAAATCAACAACAGGTATTACAGAACACTAAAATTAATTGCAAACTCGCTTGTACAAAGAAAAGACTAGAAAGAGAGCTTAGGAAATAATATAAGTACACTTGTTTAGTTTTGATTCTAGGAGGTGACGGTGGAGGCTCGGGAAAGTGCTATAAACTCTGCATTACTCCGTGGACTATCTGATGCAGTCTCTAGCTCTTGAAGATATTGCTTTTCTCTTGAAGGTTGACAGCCTTTGCAGGGGAGTGGCACCCTTCTATTTATAATAGGATGGATTTTGAGCCGTATGGTCGATTTGCGGCCACGTGGTTGGTTGGCACGCAAAGACCCACTCTCGGGCTGCCATTTGTTGGTTTGTTAGGATTTTGTTGCAGCAAATCAGGGTGGTTAAGGAATCAGTCAGATTGCCACGTGTCCCATTGCGTTTGGTGTTCTCAGTCTTTGATCTTGTGGGGTTGCATGAGACTCATGCGGCTCGGATCACAATTACATGAAGTGTGGAAACTCTGGGGCCGCATAAGCGGGGCCGCATGAGGTTCATGCAGCTTAGATAATGCTCTTTTGGCATCATGGAGGCGTACGAACCCTACTTTTGGGCGACGCCTCACGTCTTATCTTTCTTGTCAAAGTGTCAGAACTATTATGTTTTGCCAGGACTTGTCAGCTTTATCAGTCGAACTGCTCCTCCTTGGTCGCATATTTTCCTACTACAGCTGTTCGTCGATGGGCCGCATACGTCTTAAAACATCTATGCGGTTGTCCATCATGCGGGCCTGTTTGGCCCGAAGTATCCATGCGGCAATTTGTAATCAGCATAACTCCATATTTTTTATGTTTTTACAAAGTCGTCTTGTACGACTTTTGACTTAAGTCTAGGCACCCGCAAACTTTATTGTTCAAGTCGAACGCGTGCACGGCACGTTCCTTCGATGCGAAGCTTGGCATGGCCTTTGTTCGTCAAGTCGTTGCACAAATAAGTTAGACAAAGTTATTCCGGTCGGTCTAAGCTATTTCTAGCACTGTCCCGCTCTATCTGCGGTTGTCAATTCGCGTAGTCCCTCGAGAACAAGGCTCGTCGTATAAAGTATATGACTTGAGTGATAGCGTCGCCTAGAGAACAAGGTCTGTCTAAGGCACGAGCCACAGTGGGTTTAGTAAAAAGCATGCTACGGACAAAGGAAGTCCACGCGACCGGTTGTCGCCGAGATTGGTCCCGCTACTTGGGAGTCTCGATAAGTCTCACACGCGAGATCGGTCCCGCTACTTTGGAGTCTCGCTAAGTCTCGATAAGTTTCGAACACGAGATTTGTCCCGCTACTTGGGAGTCTCGATAAGCCTCATTCACGCGAGATCGATCCCACTACTTGGGAGTCTCGCTAAGTCTCGATAAGCCTCATTCACGCGAGATCGGTCCGGCTACTTGGGATTCTCGCTAAGTCTCGTCCATGAGATCTGTCCCGCTACTTGGGAGTCTCGTTAAGTCTCGTGCACGAGATCAGTCCTGCTACTTGGGAGTCTCGTTAAGTCTTGATAAGTCTTATATATGAGATCGGTCCCGCTACTTGGGAGTCTCGCTAAGTCTCGATAAAGGAAGTACACGAGATCGGTCCCGCTACTTGGGAGTCTCGATAGAAAGAGGAAAAGCATGGTCATGGTTAAGGAATGACTTGATAGATCGAGTTGAGTCTTGCATGGTCATTGGACAACTTGTCGACAAGGTGTAGTCTTCTCGAATGATTGCCGGGGCGCCGGGATCATGTCGGCCCGGGGGAAGCGAGGGGCTCAAAGTAGGATACTGAATAACCGCATGGGAGATTCGGCGCTTTCGGGGCTAGCTACCAGCGAAGGGATGGGCCGATATCCCCGAGCCAGTCCAAGATAGCTTGACATTGCTAATGACCACTCATATAGATGGGTTGGCAGAATAGCGGCAAAACTGCGTGTTTGCCTTCGAATTGATTCTAGAACTTGAATGCATGTCCAGTTGGTAACATAATGTCTGGGCCTAAGATTGGGCTGCAGCATAGGCACCGTGTTTTGCACGATACGTGGCGTCAGGATGTTCATAAAATCGACACTATGTTTCACAAGTCTTATCTAAGTTAGTTATGAGTCAAACAGGAAGGCCGCAAGGCGGTAGCATGGATAAGTCTTGATAAGTTACAAGGCACGGCCTCAATCATAAAGCACGAACACGTCTAAGCAAGGTCTAGAGGCACGACCTGCACAAGTTGTCTCCTTGATTTCATTGGAAACTAGAATAGACAAGTAGATGTCAAGGCACGATCCTGCCGCCCCGAGTTGAAGTTCGGTCAAGTACCTAACGATAAGGCACTGCCTCGATCAAAATATACGTTGGCATTATAGCATGACCATGTTGTGGCACATCAGTTTGGTCAGACATCTACGTCTTAAAGCTGATCCTAAGACAAGACTAGAAAGACAATCGTAAAGGGACTTGTATTGCACAAAGTAAATGAACGTGTCGATTTTGTATGGGTGGGCGAGGAGCTCACTCCACCAGTATAGTTGAGTACTGACACCCACATAGTGTTCATGTGCAGGCACAGGTAGAAGCTCGTAGCACGGAGCTCGCTTGGATACGTCGAGGCACGGAGCTCCTTGGCGATTCGAAGAGTGCCGTCGCGTGGAGTCAAGACTTATACGGGACATAATGTATGGACATTGCCTTCCGAAGCTTCTACTGGCTCAAGTTTTGTATCGAAAAATGAGAGAGAGCAGAGTGACTTGTAAAATGAGAGAAAAATAAGTTGAGAGACTTGTAATCATGGCCTTGCGCCCATTTGTAATCTTATTATTAAATATCAATAAATAGCACTTTTGAATAATTTGTGTGTTGCTTCTAAATTTCTGCTGCATGTTCAATATTTCTGCTTGGGACTTCTATGCGACGACCCCGTTGCAGCCACTGTAATCGGCCATTATGAAACTGCCTTGTACGAGCGCAATCTAGGCTCGTACGACATCACACCTTAGCGAGGACGATCGCTCCTATGGGAGCGGCGCGTGACATAATGGTATCTGAGCACGGCTTTACGTCCTTGGACTTCATGTTGATTCTCTCAGTTTTAAAAGCTCGTTCATGAAAAATAAAGTATGCGCTCTCTCTCAAAAGTCCCGCTGTATGTCCATACAATAAGTCTAAATATTTTCAAAAGCTCATACAAGTGTTCAACCGAACACATCGGTAGGACTTTATGCCGAACGGTGTCAAACTTGACTTGATAGAAAATACATGCTAAATGTTAGAAAGTCGCGTGCGTGCCTAACTAGTCCTACATCGACATTAGCAAATGAGCGTGCAAGATCAAAGTATAGCCGTACGGGATGACTATGCACACGGCCTTTTGGCTAAGTTATGCCGCGTGTCGTGCACCTAGACTTTATAGTGCAAACGAGTTACGAGCGATATTGAGTACCGCTTGGTCGGAAGCGAAAATACACTTAGAGTGTATATCGACAGAAATGCTATCGGACTAACGCTTAGGCGTACACGAAAGATTGGTTTAGATTTTTCAAGAATAGTGCGAACGACTTAGTACGTCGACACGACGTAAGCGATTACGCTAGAGATTCGTCGAACGAATCTAAAATATGTTTTAGCGAATAATGCGAATGTGATTGTAGATTAAATAGGATGGCTCGAATCCTGAGTAGTGTTTGGTTTATCTTAGAAATCATTTGAGCAAAAATTGAGGATTACGAGTAACAAAGAGTATGTCGGCGAGGTGATACGATCATGCAAAGCCTTAGAACGTGTCATGCTTAGTTGGCCATGACTTCGTATGTCCCGAACGAGATGTCATTCGGACAACTTGTGAATAGGCAACGCGAGTTAGGAAACGATTCGGAGCGATGAATAAAAATGTACGTCTTGATCGAGGAAACCTAAAGGATCGCACTTATGATTACAGACTGGTCGGAGGGAATTGTGGTATATCCAATTCGGACAATAGCATCAGTTGCACGACTCGGAGTTTATTGCAAAGGAAGATCGTCAGGTTATGTACATCATCGATGGTATTGAGGCGTATCAAAGATCGATGTGCGATAACTCGGGGTGCTCTGATTCGAGGAATGATGATCGTGTAAAATGTTATTGTTCTGATGGATTCTATACTCGGGATGTTGAAGTGTGTCGAGGAAAAGATAGACTTGGCTCGAGGATTTTCTAGTTTAACGAATGACGATCAGACTATCGAACATAGATTTGATAAAAATGAAATATTTGGATTGCTTCGATGATAATCACAACGTTGACGTTCTTGTCTTATGCGAGTGCAACTCCAGTCTCGCACATGTGTCACGCCAATTAGGGCGATCACTCCGCGTGAGCGCTGGTATGGTGATTCATACAGCGGGTGTCACGACCCGTACCCGCTTTTCGGGCATGAGCTCGTGAGCAAGCCACCTACATATCGAGCGGACTCCAGCCCGACTCGAGTACGTATAAGCTGTCCAGAATATGGTATCATGTCTAATCTAAACTATATCTCAATCCAAAACAAGAATATGAAACACGAATGAACAATTATGGGTCATGGTCTACAGCCCATTATCATATTGTCCGATTAGACTCAAAGAATGATATGAGTATATAAAATAAGTAGAATATATCATGGTACAGAATATAAAGCACGAGAGGATAATAAAGAAATATCACAAGCAAATACCTATATCCCTGCAGGTGTAATCACTACCATCATGAGCCGCTAACTAAACTCCACGCAGTCGCTAAACTTGAAGAGATCATCAGGTCCTCAAAGGACTAGCAAGATACATAATATACAAGCCAACATGTAACAATACAAATATACAAAGTAAGGAACAATCAAGGATACCCAACGAGACAAAATGAACTAAGACACAAGATCTAAACACAAGGATCCTAAGACACTGGCATGCCACACTAGAAATGTCTAATAGGTCAAAGCTATAGACTGCAGTCAAGGCAAGCACTCACAATCTATAGTGTCTCAATCGCAGTCAAGGCAAGCACTCACAACCAAGACGGTAGCCAATCCTAGTATAAAAATCCTATAGACCGTTGTCAAGGTAGGTACTCATAATCTATAGAATGTCAAAGTCGAGTTCTACTCAAGTCATGTCAAGTCAAGTCAAGTTATAATCAAGTCGAGGGAATCGTGGTGTAGGACTAGACGACTCTATCAAGGAATACATATAAAAATAACACAGTATAACAGATAGAAATATCACAACAGAAGGGAACAAGAATGTGCAGACAACTAGAAACATATAAAGTAAAACTATAACAGGATGAGTGTACTAGACATATAATAAAGCAATTACGAATGTAAGGAAAAGAACAGCAGCGAGAAAATAAACATGTATATAAATTACATTGTACAAGCGAGCAAGGTATATTTGCTTGGTGGTTGCACGAAGAACCAATAAGATACCGTCAACTGAGACGCCATAAGTCCAAAATCCACAAATGTCTTCGAAAACTGAAACAGACATTGACAACATTCTTAGAATAGTCAAATTAGATAGGATTGCCTGTCCTTAAGTCCAATTCTGGACATAGGGATAAAACGATAATTTTAGGCAAAAACGGTATACGCCGTTGGACTCGCTTTGCACCGAAAAGCATACCAGAGTCAACGGTCTCTAAAGTCATCAAACTACATGTCTACGGATTCATTTTGATGATACGAACCCAATGGTATGTCCAGTTTTGGATTCTGGCAGGTCGTGCACAAAATCGTCCGTTGAATCGGACCGTAGGGCCCGCAAAACGGCGATCCGATCAATTGTCTCAGAATTGGACCAAACTTAGCATACGGGACCAGAAAAATGATACGGTCCTGTTGGCGCAAGTTTCGTCTCGATCTGACGAGCGTGCACAAAGTAATTGGGAAATTTGCAAAGTGATCGATACTGTGAATTTCGACGGATACGCATCAAATTCGTCGTGCACACGCGACCAATTTGAATTCCTTCAAAGCCCACACGTCCGCAATATCCATACGCGCCTTTCGATGTTTATGGTGCGCGACCACGTCGCCCGGTTTGACGGGACGCACGTCGTATCGGATGGTTTTTCAAGTTTTTGAAAACAGTTTCATAGGTTTTTTCTTAATTTTCAAAAACAATTACTTAATATATATTTGAAGAAAACTTGAACTAAAAGGAGGTTTTAAATCTTGGTTATGCCATCAAAAACATTGTTCAAATACAATTTTTAAACAGTCGAAGTATCAGCAAGGAATCACCTTCCAAGTCGGGGCCAGAGGGTGGTTTTACTGTTCAGTTCGAACAGATTTTCCATCAATTTCGTGTCGGTTTCGAACTCAATTATAGTTCGATTTAAATCTAACCTAATACATGAATATGAAGAGGTATAGGTTAGATTTGTACCCGAAGAATTCGTTCGTGAAACGGACGAGGGTGGAGGTCGTGGTTGCATCGCGAAGTAGGCATCCCCGCTATCGCTTGCTGTTGTCGTCACCCACGCGCGCGCGTGTCTCCCGGCCGTGGCCGCGCGCGGCGGTGGCTCCGGCGGCGGGTGGCCGCCCATGACCAGGGGACGACGTTGGGGAAGTTTAGGGTTAGGGTTTTCCTCTCGATTTCGATCTATCTATATATAAATATGAGTCTCTCCCTTGGTTTCGGCTGTGCGTTAACAGGGGTTGGGGGTTCTGCTCGGCCTGGGTTGAACTGAGAGGGGATCAGTCCAGGATAGTCTAGCTAGGCTGGCCCTTGGCTAGGCCGGGCTGGGCTTCCGGGCTGGGCTTGGTCTTATTTATCCACTCGTGTATATACGTATACACACATACATAAATACCTATGTATATATTTATCCACTCGTGTATATACGTATACACACATACATAAATACCTATATATATATATATATATATATATATATATATATATATATATATATATATATATATATATATATATATATATATATATATACCTATGTATATATACACATATACAATATTTATATATACATACACATGCACATATATATATATATATATATATATATATATATATATATATATATATATTTATATATATATATATATATATATATATATATATATATATATATATTGATTTGTAACTATGTTTATAATTTATTAATATATATATATATATAAATATATAATATATATATATATATATATATATATATATATATATATATATATATTTTATATATATATATATATATATATATATATATATATATATATATATTTTATATATATATATATATATATATATATATATATATATATATATATATATTTCTTGGTGTTTATACATATTTATATGTATAACTATACCACAAATTCTATACAGGCAATACAATATTTTAAATATAATCAATAATAATAAAATAATATTATATAATAATAATCTCAATAGTATTGATAATAAAACAAGAATAATAATAATAAAAAATATATATATATAAATATATATATATATATATATATATATATATATATATATATATATATATATATATATTTATATATCCTCGTGTTTATACATATTTATATATATAACTATACCACAAATTCTATACAGGCAATACAATATTTTAAATATAATCAATAATAATAAAATAATATTATATAATAATAATCTCAATAGTATTGATAATAAAACAAGAATAATAATAATAAAAATAACAAATTACAATATCCCATGATCGGCACTGCATCTACTTAAAAATATGTCTACGTGGAATCTTTGTGTACACTGGATGCCTACATGGGCTTGGGCTCAGTTCGGATCCAGTCTGGGGTAAAATGATATAACCAGTTTCTGCAAAGTCAATAAATCTAATAATAATTAATTAAACTATTTCTAATGGTCATGCTACAACTTGGCCTGGTTTTCCTAGTTAGGACACACCGATGGCTTGGCACTCCTCTACCATGGCTAAACACTAGTCAAAACATGCTACTGTACTACCCGTGCCATGATTGCTAGTTGTCTTGTATTTCAAAACTCAACTACAGCTAAAGTCTTTTACCGTAATAACTAACTAAATAATTATTTATAAATATTCTAAAATTAATATTTATATCAAATAAATAATAATAAAAATTTCAAAAAAATTCTGGGAAGGGAGTCTACAAATCTACCCACCTTAAAATAATTTCTTCCTCGAAATTCTAATTCATAACTATTCCTTAAAAATCAAAACCTACTATCATTTTAATCTCCTCAAATTTAATTTCTTTAAAATATTTTATGACCTTCTCTGGTCATTTTATAACTCCGAATACTTGAGGACTTCTAACCACCTTTGGTCACACTACTCCTCAAAATACGGTCACTAAAATCTTCTATCTAGTTGCTAACAAGTCTGCCAACAGATATCTAGGGAGTATGGCATCTATAATCCCTCATTTCTATAAACAACCAAATATTCAATAGTCAAGCAATATTATACTATAACTTAAGAATTTCTGATAAATCCTAGATAACACGATCGTTTGTCACCTCGAAATAAAAAGGGACGAGAATCAATGGTACGAAAAGCAAGAAAGTATAATCGAGAGCAAATATGGAGTTTTCAAGGACGTAGAGAATTTCTAGGAGAATTTTCAAGGCAGTATGGATTGAGATTTCTAGGTTTAGTCATTGTCGCAGGCTCGTATCAGTACAGTTACGTAACCGATACGATATGCTCTGACCTGCATGGACCACCACAAAAACTTGTCATGACCCGAACCCGCTTTTCGGGTGCGAGCTCGTGAGCAAGCCAGCTACGTATCGAGTGGACTCCAGCCCGACTCGAGTATGTATAAGCTGTCCAGAATATGGTATCATGTCTAATCTAAACTATATCTCAATCCACAACAAAAATATGAAACACGAATGAACAATTATGGGATATGGTCTGCAGCCCATTATCATATTGTCCGATTAGACTCCAAGAATGATATGAGTCTATAAAATAAGCATAATATATCATGGTACGGAATATAAAGCACGAGAGGATAATAAAGAAATATCACAATCAAATACCTATATCCCTGCAGGTGTAATTGTCACGCCCCAGAACCAGAATACTGGAGAGCGGGGGCAGACATAGCCAGCTACGTATATAAAATAGGATCCATTTGCTATACGGTCACGGCTGTCTAGATACATGAGGGTTTACTACAAGCCAGCAGTCTCCTAAGGTCATGAATAAGCCTAGTGTCTCAATCACAAGCAAATAAGTAAATGTTACAAGATATATGATCATTAAATATACAATAATAAGGTGTCCCAAATATTACATATTCAGCTGATCATGAAGCTAGTCGTTACAAAAAGTTAGGACTAGCAAGAGTTTAGTCATACATGATCAACCCTAGGACTTGTTAATCATGTTACAGCCCGTAGGCAGACAGTAAGTAAGTGCAATCGAGCTAAACAGGTGCTCGTCGGCTAAACGCCTCAAAAGAATATTTTTACAATAAAGTGGGAGATCAAACGTAAACCCACTCGTTGCCAGGGTTCCGTCTAGTGGCCACCATCTGGCTGGAAGGTCGGTAGATCCTCTGGAGCTGCTCCGAAATCTGGCCACACAAAACCAGCTGGGTCAGATCCCAGAAAGAGCAAGTGCCACAAAGGAAGCTTCATTTAGGAACTAAAACCAGTAATCAGCACAAGAGTATAAATAAAATTAAGAACTGGAAATAAGAAAAATACATCAGGATGATATACGACGAGATGACCATGGAACTATTCAGATAACCATGTTACAACCCGTAAACCAAACAAGGACCGGGGTTGTAACCCTTCGTCTGAACAGAACTTAGAATTCTCACCATTTATCGGTAAAATAAATACAAGCATTCTGGTCATGCAGTAACCTGGAACAGGATCAGGACAAGACTAGACTGGTTAAACTCCATCCAATCATTTCACGGCTAAGCAAGAATTACGGCTTGATACTTTAACTAACTAGGGTTGTCACAAGCCTAATTACTAACAAGATGCAGCGAGATTATTCCACAGCCACAAGCCCTGCAGACCATCCAGGTTACCCGGGTTGAAAGATTAGGGTTAAATTTAGGTGGGTACATCGTCCAGGAAACGCATGTACCCTTAGGTAGCTTGAAGGGTGCAACACATGACAGTGTGCTGGAAATGTGCCCTACTCGACGGCAGGCTACAGATCCCAAGGCGTGCCCAGGTAACAGGATTGCATGTAGCTGGAAGATCTCATTATGACTAATGTATTAATCTAGTTATTTAGCCTTAGTCCATTTTAGTAGGTACTCCTGACCGTGGTACTCAGGAGTCCCCTCCTAGACATGATGCAAGACAGGACTGGATTATTTGTACAAGCACAATCGCCCACGGTGTCCAGATTAATTATACCGGTCATGTCATGTCAGGTAGCGGTCACAACGGCTTATAAAGAAAATTATGTCGGGTTTAACATTTCCAGTTTACTGGTCAGGAGTGTGCCGTAACGGGCCACTATCAGGTCATGTCAGGTTAGTCATGTCAGGAGTGCACCACTACGGGTCACTGTCATGTCAGGCTCAATTATCATGTCCAAACATATCAAGTAAATTCGTGATTATCTAATAAAATATCAATACACAGGGCTATAGGAGAGCCATGCGGCTAAGGCATATGCGGCCAGGAATGATCTCATGCGGCTGGAAGATAACAGCCCATACGGCTGAATAGGGTCAGGCGCATGCGGCTAAAAAGGGAAGGGCTTATGCGGTCAAAAGGGGTATCAGTCATATGCGGCTCAGAGATCCACTCAGTCATGCGGCTGAATAGGCAAGACATATGCGGTCAGGAGGATAGGGAACTCATGCGGCTGGCGGGGGATGGGTCCATGCGGCTGGCTGACCAATCAAGTACATACGGCCGGGGAGGAGCAACCCATGCGGCTGCGGGAAGTAATGACTATGCGGTCAAGGAAAGCAACCCATGCGGCTGGGAGACTACGGTCTATGCGGCTCGCGAGTGTTGAGTTCAAGCGGCTCAGGGTAGCTGAAAATCTATGCGGCCAGGAAGGACTGGGCCTCAGTCATGCGGTTGAGAAGGAATACTTGCCGTATGAACTTGTCATGCAGTCAAGTCAAGGCAATAGCGCATGCGGTTGGAACTGACTTACCGCATGAATATTCATGCAGTCAAGTGCAACCATGCGGCTCGGGACTGTGCTTCTTCTCCAAATTTCCGAGAAGAAGTACACCATAAGCCATGGCTTCCAAGCTGCATAACTCTATCATCCGGAGCCCAAATCCGAACTTCCATAGGTCAAAATGGGGTAGAACGAAATTCTCTACAATATGGAACTATCAAAACTCGGAAATAACAAGATTAAGTAGATCAAAACCCAAAAAATCCAAAAATAAGGTAAATATAGATCTACAAGAATCTAGCCATAGAAAGTGAAAATGCCAAGTTCTAAAGTAAGTTAGAATGTTGTAAGGAAGAGAATGAAGCAATAAAATTGGAGTTCCTCCATGAAGCAAGTTGTACTTGCCTAGACCTCTCTCTCTTTCTGGTAGGTGAAGAATTAATGGAGGGAAGAAGGAGAGGTTAATGAAGAGAGAGAATGAAGAGGGGCTAATAAATGGTTATTGTGGTGGTAGGTAGGGGGTTCACCCTTTGGTTCTTGATGAACCAAGGCAACCAAGCCTAGCCGAACCAAACCAACCCCAAGGAGACCAAGCCAAACCAAACCAAAAAGATATGTAAATACAAGATAAAATACGTATACGTATTCCAAATACATAATACGAACAACAGGCATTACAGTAATCACTACCATCATTAGCCGTTAACTAAACTCTACGCAGTCGCTAAACCTGAAGAGATCATCAGGTCCTCAGAGGACTAGCAAGATACATAATATATAAGCCAACATGTAACAATACAAATATACAAAGTAAGGAACAATCAAGGATGTCCAACGAGAAAAAATGAACTAAGACACAAGATCTAAACACAAGGATCCTAAGACACTGGCATGCCATCCTAGAAATGGCTAATAGGTCAAAGCTATAGACTGCAGTCAAGGCAAGCACTCACAATCCATAGTGTCTCAATCACAGTTAAGGCAAGCACTCACAACCAAGATGGTAGCCAATCCTAGTATAAAAATCCTATAGACCGTAGTCAAGGTAAGTACTCACAATCTATAGAATGTCAAAGTCGAGTCCTACTCAAGTCATGTCAAGTCAAGTCAAGTTATAATCAAGTCGAGGGATGTGTAGGACTAGACGACTCTATCATGGAATACATATGAAACTAACACAGTATAACAGATAGAAATATCATAACAGAAGGGAACAAGAATGTGTAGACAACTAGAAACATGTAAAGTAAAACTATAACAGGACGAGTGTACAAGATATGGAATAAAGCAATCATAAATGTAAGGAAAAGAACAGCAACGAGATAATGAACATGCATATAAATTACATTGTACAAGCTGGCAAGGTATATTTGTTTGGTGGTTGCACGAAGAACCAATAAGATACCGTCAACTGATACGCCATAAGTCCAAAATCCACAAATGGCTCCGAAAGCTAAAACATACATTGACAACATTCTTAGAATAGTCAAATTAGCTAGGATTGCATGTTCTTAAGTCCAATTCTGGACACAGGGACAAAATGGTAATTTTGGGCAAAAACGGTATCCGCCGTTGGACTCGCTTTGCACCGAAAAGCATACCAGAGTCAACGGTCTCTAAAGTCATCAAACTATATGTCTGTGGATTCATTTTGATGATACAAACCCAACGGTATGTCCAGTTTTGGATTCCGGCAGGTCGTACACAAAATCGTCCGTTGAATCGGACCGTAGGGCCCGCAAAACAGCGATCCGATCAACTGTCTCAGAATCGGACTAAACTTGGCATACGGGACCAAAAAAATGATACGGTCCTGTTGGCGCAAGTTTCGTCTCGATCTGACGAGCGTGCATAAAGTAATTAGGAAATTTGCAAAGTTACCATTACGGTGAATCTCGACGGATACACATCAAATTTGTCGTGCACATGCGACCAATTTGAATTTCGTCAAAGCCCACACGTCCGCAATATCCGTACGCACCTTTCGATTTTTACGGTGAGCGACAACGTCGTCCGGTTTGGCGGGACGCACGTAGTATCGGATGGTTTTTCAAGTTTTTGAAAACAGTTTCATAGGTTTTTTCTTGATTTTCGAAAACAATTACTTAATATATATTTGAAGAAAACTTGAACTAAAAGGAGGTTTTAAATCTTGGTTATGCCGTTTAAAACATTGTTCAAACTCAATTTTTAAACAGTCGAAGTATCAGCAAGGAATCACCTTCCAAGTCGGGGCCAGACGGTGGTTTTACTGTTCAGTTCGAACAGTTTTTCCATCAATTTCGTGTCGGTTTTGAACTCAATTATAGTTCGATTTAAATCTAACCTAATACATAATATGAAGAGGTATAGGTTAGATTTGTACCCGAAGAATTCGTTCGTGAAACGGATGAGGGTGGAGGTCGTGGTTGCATCGCGAAGTAGGCATCCCCGCTATCGCTTGCTGCTGTCGGTACCCGCGCGCGCGCGTATCTGCCGGCCGTGGCCGCGCGCGGTGGTGGCTCCGACGATAGGTGGCCGCCCATGACCGGGGTACGGCGTTGGGGGACTTTAGGGTTAGGGTTTTCCTCTCGGTTTCGATCTATCTATATATAAATACGGGTCTCTCTCTCGGTTTCGGCTGTGCGTTAACAGGGGTTGGGCGTTCTGCTCGGCCTGGGTTGAACTAAGAGGGTGGCCCTTGGCTCGGCTGGCCCTTGGCTAGGCCGGGCTGGGCTTCCGGGTGGACTTGGTCTTATTTATCCACTAGTGTATATATATATATATATATATATATATATATATATACACACACATAAATACCTATATTTTTATATATATATATATATATATATATATATATATTTTTTTTTATATATATATATATATATATATATATATATATATATATATATATATATATTTTATATATATATATATATATATATATATATATATATATATATATATATATATATATATATATATATATATATATCCACATATACAATATTTATATGTACATACACATGCACACACACACATATATATATATATATATATATATATATATATATATATATATATATATATATATATATATATATATAGATATACATTAAAAAAAAATATATATATATAGATATACATAAATATATATATATATATATATATATATATATATATATATATATATATATATATATATATATGTATATATTATATATATGCTACAAATTCTATACAGGCAATACAATATTTTAAATATAATTAATAATAATAAAATAATATTATATAATAATATTATATAATAATATATATATATATATATATATATATATATATATATATATATATATATATATATATATGCTACAAATTCTATACAGGCAATACAATATTTTAAATATAATTAATAATAATAAAATAATATTATATAATAATAATCTCAATAGTATTGATAATAAAACAATAATAATAAAAATAAAAATAAGGAATTATAATATCCCATGATCTGTACTACATCTACTTAAAAAAATGTCTACATGGAATCTTTTTGTACACTGGATGCCTACATGGGCTTGGGCTCAGTTCGGATCCAGTCTGGGCTAAAATGATATAACCGGTTTCTGCAAAGTCAATAAATCTAATAATAATTAATTAAACTATTTCTAATGGTCATGCTACAACTTGACCTGGTTTTCCTAGTTAGGACACACCGATGGCTTGGCACTCCTCTACCATGGCTAAATACTAGTCAAAACATGCTACTGCACTACCCGTGCCATGATTCCTAGTTGTCTTGTCTTTCCAAACTCAACTATGGCTAAAGTCTGAAGAACAGTTTGGCAACTCTAGAGGGGGGGTGAATAGAGTATATATGTATAATGACCAATAAAAATTAACTCTTTCACTAACAATGAATAGTCAGAGTAAAATGCGGAATGTAAATGAAAGACAAGAGAGCATACGCAAACACAGCAATTTTAACCTGGTTTCCCTCGTGGAGGACTAGTCCAGGCCTGAGAACTCTAGCTCAGGATTAAATCCACTATTTGTGAAATAGTAGCTTACAACCCGTGCCTTTTCTTCAGAAGAGCACGTCAACTTCTTACAGAGAATCGCAGTGGCGATTTGCTTGGAATTGTCCAAGCGATTTCTTCACTCTTGCACAAGAATCCTAAATGAGAGATGCTGAGCACTCGAGACTTAGGAGGCTTGTGGCTAGTAGATGGGAAGGGTATGGCTTATAGAGCTTGTAGGAGAGAAGAGAAGAGAAGATTGAGTGATTCAAAATGAGAGAATTCATGCCCTATTTATACTGATTTTAGGGACAGAATTCGGCCAGAATTCGGGTAAGGAAATTCAAAAATTTGGCCGTTGGACAGCTAGCAAACAGCTAACCCTAAAATTAGGGTTCCTGATTTCTAGGGGACAGAGTTCGGCCCGAACTCTGTGTGGAGGCAGAGTTCGGCCCGAACTCTGTCTCCAGAGCACAGAATGGTCCTAAGAGGGACTTGTGGGCAATTTGGTTTTGGTGGAGCTTGGGATTTTGGGTAGGCTTGTATACTAAGTTCCAAGAGCTCAGCATAACTCAGAGTACATAAATCTAGACTCAATGAAATCATAAAATACAGACTCCAGAACACACTGAGAGCTGAAGACTGAGCTGTCATCTGTCTTGAACTGAATGCAGTCGTCGTGTGTCGTATTGAATTTATACAAGTATTATTTGGTCAATATAGTCAATATTTGGTTGACTGTGACTTTGTGTCAACAATCTCCCCCATATTGATAATTGACAAAATAATATATGTATATTTCAATATTCATACCTGGACACAGTTGATTGTAATATAGCTCCATAGCTCCCCCATAAACGATGCCTGAGCTAAGCGAAAATAGCTCCCCCGTAAACCATGAGCGGTGTCGAGCTAGAAGCTATAGCTCTCCCCCGTACAAATTGCATAGTTCCTGTGATCTGATAGATGATATTTTCCAGAGCAAGAAGCACAGATATACACAGATATACGAATGCATAGAGCCAGTAATAGTATCCCAAAACAAGCACAAAATATACATATGTTTCTCCCCCTTTTGGCAGTTAGCAATATAATAAACAATGAATAGTAATGCAACCACACTAAGAGAAGAAACAGTATAATATGGAGCAAAATAAGCATTGACATAGAATGATAATAAAGATAGATAATGTCATCCACCAAACCAAGTGGTCAACTCATAAACATAGTATATAAAACCAGCTACATGAATCCATAAGAAACTAAATAACTGAAAGCAAAAATAACTAAGACCATCAGCAGTAGCAGCAGCAGCAGCAGATAGTAGCCAGTCTCCATCATGGAGCACGAGAAGGTCCTGGAACATCTGATGGACCATGGAAAGATCCAACGAAAAGGTCCTGGAACATCTGAAGATCCACAAAAGTATCATCTGGATCCATATACTGCATGACCCACGGATCATCAATGCGATAACCCGCGCGCGCTGGATCCCTCTCAATAGGCATATGCAGATCAGGATGACGAGCAAGTGAATACCGCATATCATGCAGAGAGTTCCCAAGGGCACTAATCTGCAGAGTGGTACGGTAATCATGCTGCGTCCAGCGATCATCCTCAATAGCAAAACGATCGCGAAGCATAGTCTGAAGTGAATCCAAGGTAGCAGGAGGTGCAGTCTGACCGAGTGGAGGGGCGTTAGGCTCCTCATCAGCAGATGAATTAGTAGCAGCAACAGGCTGAAGGAGTCGTGCCGGAGATAGAAAGGTAGGTGCCGGCAGAAACGGACAAGCATCAAGTGGTATGTGAAAAGCACGAAAGATCATAGGAAGATACAGAGGATAAACCAAAGCTCGTGGTTTCCTCCTACAGCGAATCATCCAGTCCATCATAGTACGTGGAAGATTGAAATGAATTCCAAAGTGAAGATGATAAAGAGCAGAAATTTCAAGATAAGTAATTTCATCAGGGGAACCGATCTTGGGTAGAATGGTGTTAGAAATGATCCAATGAAGATCAGAAAAATATGGATTGAGATATTTTGTCATGAGCTTTCGAGGACGTGTGTAAGGAGTGCACAAATCGTCCTTGAAGCTTTCAAGAGAAAGTCCGTTGGGAAAATGGAACGAGCGAGCATCAACAAGTCTTTCCCAAGAACTTGGCTCAAGAAGATCAAGAAATTCTGCTAATTCAAAGTCATCAAACGAGATATCGATACCAGCAACTCGTGAATAAATACGAAGATCATCAAAGGTTAAGTTGCAGTAGAACATTTGAATGGCATGATGATAAATAGCAGAGGATGTAGTGACAAGTTCATCAATATAAAGGTCATGGAATAAAGAATCATATTGAGAGAATATTGAAAAATTGATAGGATGTCCCGTGAATACCTGACGATTCCGAAAGTCACTAAACCAGTTGTTTGATGCATCAAGTGAGACAAAAAGTCTATTGTCATAAGTGGAAGGATGTAGAGGACGAGGTGGATTGAATAAAGGGTGAGGTGGTTGAGGAAGTTCAATGATTTGTTCAATTGATGGAGAAGAATCTGAAGAGGAAATACTCTCAATGCGAATCCTCTTCCCACGATTGAACAAGCAAGGAGCCATTAAAAGATATTAACTAGAAGATAGAAAATATGAATGATACCTCAAACAGGTAAAGAGCAATGGAGGATAATGGAGAGGAGACACCTTTTTGTTGATTTGAGAAACAATGGGGTGCTCTGGATCAAAAACTAGGGTTAGGGTTTCAAGGAAAGAATGTGTATAGGTGAAAAAAAAAGTGGTAATAGTGAAGGAGAGAGGTAGAATCCCGACATAAAGTAGGGTTTTGTCTTTTGGTCGGGTGAAATATGGACCATTGGATTAGAAAAGATCCAACGGTGGAGCCAGATCCCGATTCTGGAACCTAGGGACCGAACTTGGCCCGAACTCTGATATGGGCAGAGTTCGGCCCGAGTTCTGGCTCAATAGTCCAGAACTTAAAAAGGCAAAAGTCAGGAAGAAAATGTTCAATAATTAAACAAAGAGTGTTGAATGAAAGAAATAGATAGAGAGGTATACAGAAAATAGAATGAACTTTTAGAAAATGTCAATTAGGCAATATTAAATTGAAACAAGCCATATAATAAATAAGGACATATACTGTGGTTCAATAGTCCAAATTTGCCATGGGTTAGCTGCAGGGGCCGGATCCCAGCTAGCGGTAGTCCTGAGGACTAGTGCACCGTGTCGCTTAGGCTTTTACGCCTTGTTGTCAGAAGGACCCTTTCGGCTTGTACCCATACCAAATTCTTTGTAAGGAATCACAATATACACGATATTTACGCAGGTGAGTTTCAATTTATGACTGCTTCATCTAAGATTCCAAGTTCACGACAAAGAAAATTGAAGCGCTCTTCGGATAGTGGCTTAGTAAAGAAGTCTGCCAGCTGATGATCAGTGTCAATAAATTCTAAGTTAATCGTGCCATTTTGCTGATGATCACGCAAAAAGTGGTGTCTGATCTCAATGTGTTTAGTGCGTGAGTGACAGACAGGGTTCTTAGTCAAATTGATGGCACTAGTATTGTCACAGAATATAGGAATATGCATGAAAGATAACTTATAGTCTTCAAGGGTTTGCTTCATCCACAGAATCTGTGCACAACAACGCCCAGCTGCTATATATTCAGCTTCTGTTGTGGATAGTGCGACAGAGTTCTGCTTCTTGCTAAACCATGAGACTAGAGCCTTTCCTAACAAATGACACGTGCCGCTCGTACTTTTACGGTCGACCTTGCATCCAGCAAAGTCAGCATCAGAGTAACCGATGAGGTCAAATGATGTTGACTTGGGATACCATAGGCCCACTGTAACCGTACCCTTAAGGTATCGAAAGATACGCTTAACCGCGGTCATGTGAGATTCCTTAGGATTTGCTTGATATCTAGCACATAGGCAAACACTAAACATGATATCGGGGCGACTAGCAGTTAAATAAAGTAAGCTGCCTATCATACCTCGATACTTACGTTGATCAACAGGTTTGCCGCTCTCATCTGGTTCGAGTTTGGTTGAAGTAGCCATTGGCGTGCTAATTGGTTTGACGTTGTCAAGGTCGAACTTCTTCAGCATGTCCTTGGTATACTTCGATTGACAGATGAAAGTTCCATTTGCCAGTTGCTTTACTTGCAGGCCAAGAAAGTAGTTGAGCTCTCCCATCATGCTCATCTCAAATTCTGTCTGCATACACTTGGCAAATTCTTGACAAAGAGTTTCATCAGTAGATCCAAAAATAATATCATCAACATAGATTTGAATTAATAGAATGGTGTCTTTGAAAGATTTGATAAACAGTGTAGTGTCAATTTTCCCTTTAGAAAAACCTTTCTCAAGCAGGAAGCTGCTTAGCCTTTCATACCAAGCTCTGGGAGCTTGTTTAAGGCCATAAAGCGCTTTCTTTAGCTTGAACACGTGGTCGGGAAATTTGTGATTTTCAAAGCCAGGGGGTTGTTTGACATAAACTTCCTCCTTAATAAAGCCATTCAAGAAAGCACTTTTAACATCCATTTGAAATAATTTAAAGTTCTGATGATTGGCAAAAGCACAAAGCATCCGAATGGATTCAAGTCTAGCAACAGGAGCATATGTCTCATCGTAGTCGATACCTTCCTCTTGGTTGTATCCTTGAGCTACTAGACGAGCTTTGTTACGTGTGACTGAACCATCTTCATTTACTTTGTTTCTAAACACCCATTTGGTACCAATTATTGAATGATTGGCCGGTTTAGGAACTAGTTCCCATACTTGGCTTCTTTCAAATTGGTTGAGTTCTTCTTGCATAGCAGAGATCCAAAATTCATCAGTAAAAGCTTCAGAAATGTTTTTAGGCTCTACTTGTGAAATGAAGGCAGTGCTAGCAACAGAGTCTCTTAATGATGATCTAGTAGTAACTCCACGTGACACTTCACCTATGACTAAATTTTCTGGATGTGAAGGTTTGAATGAGAATTTCTTAGGCAAACCCTCCAGAGAATTAGTTTCAGTTGAAGTATTCATTGGAGTAGAGGAAGTTGATGGCACAACATCATCATCAAGAGTACTTACTGCACTGTTATCTTCATCAAAAGTCACATTTGTTGACTCCTCCACAATAAGTGAGCGTTTATTGAAAACTCTATATCCCTTACTTTTGGCAGCATAACCAAGAAAGATACCATCGTCAGCTTTGGCATCAAATTTGCCTAAGTTGTCTTTGGTGTTAAGGATAAAACATCTGCAGCCAAAAACTCTGAAATAAGAAACATTTGGGGTTCTCCCAAACCAAAGCTCATAGGGTGTTTTCTTCGAAATGGGACGAATAAGCACCCTATTTAAAATGTGGCATGCTGTACTTACAGCTTCTGCCCAAAAATATTTCGGAAGAGAAAATTTATTCAACATGACTCTAGCCATATCGCCAAGAGTCCTATTCTTCCGCTCCACAACACCATTTTGTTGAGGAGTTCTAGGACAGGAAAATTCATGATCAATACCAAAAAACTTTCAAAATCTGAATTTACGAATTCGCCTCCATGATCACTTCGGATTCGAGTAATCATGTAGCCTTTTTCGTTTTGAACTTTATTTACAAAAACTTTGAAAACAGAGAAAGCATCGCTTTTATTAGCGAGAAAGAAAACCCAAGTAAATCTCGAAAAATCATCAATAATAACAAAAGCATATAGTTTGCCACCAAGGCTAGCTATTCTACTAGGACCAAATAAATCCATATGGAGTAATTGCAAGGGTCTAGTAGTACTTACAGAGTTGATGGAATGAAATGAGGATTTAGTTGCCTTGTTAAGTTCACATTCGGCACATACCGTGTCCTTTTTGAATGTGATGTCAGGCAATCCTCTCACTAGCTTCTTGGTAGAAAGCCTGGATATAACATCCATGTTGGCATGACCGAGACGCTGGTGCCATAGTAGTCGTTTGTCTTTGTGTGCATATAAACATCTACCTGCATGGTTAGTATTTATAGAGAGATAGAAAATATAGATATTGTCCTCTCTTTTCCCTTCAAAAGCAATGTCTCCTGTTGACCTATCGTAGATGTAGCAACAGTTTTGTCCAAAGTTAATATCATATCCATGATCAGCAAGATGGCTAATGCTGAGCAGGTTATGCTTTAACTCGGTCACTAGGCAGACATCCTTTATAACAGGAGAAGGAGGATGACCAATGATACCGTTACCTATTATATGCCCTTTGAAATTGTTACCGAAGGATACGTATCCTTCTCTTTTCATCGATAGTGATGCAAAAAGATTTGCGTCTCCCGTCATATGTCGCGAGCATCCACTATCGAGAATCCACTTACTCTCAGTTGAGGAGGAAAGGTCCACCTATATCAAGAGTAGATGTGACCTTTGGTACCCATTTTCTTGAGGGTCCTGAAAAGTTAGTTTTTGGAAACCAAGCATATATTTTCTTGTCTACCAGTCTTCTAACTCTACACTGTGGTGAAATGTGTCCATGTTTTCCACAGTAAGTACAGATGGCATTTTTATTTATACTAGGAGCATGAGAATGATATCTATGAGCAACAGGATGAGGATGATATGGAGAATTAGCATGGTAATGATGACTATGCTTAGAGTGAGTGGCATGATGATGATGTCTGTGTGTCATAGCATGATGATATTGACTGTGAGGAGTGGCATGCTGAAATGGCATAGTGTGATGTTGTGGCATGATATGATGATTTTGCTTATGTGGCATAACATGATGATTTTGTCTACGTGGCATGGCATGTTGATGAGGTATGGTATGATGACTTTGTCTATGTGTAGAGTGATATTGGTTGTGTCTTTGTGCAATATGATGAGTATGAGGAGTATTTTTACGTGCATGTGGTTTGTGAAAGTTTGTGTAAATAAATGCATGGTTATGTGCTGTATGAGGGTGACGTGGTTGACTAGCATGAGTGGTGTTGTGCTCATGTGATTGGGTTTGAGGTTTAGCCACCTGTTTTCCCAATTTGATTTCTAATCTTTTAGAAACAGCTTGTAATTCATCAACTTTAATATTCAAGCCATAGATCTTAGTCAGAGAAATCTTGTGTCTACTCTTTTCTTCAGCAAGCAATGTATTGAGAGTAGTGATTTCTTGAGTTTGTTGCTCAATGCGTGCTTCAGCATCATGTAAGCTTAATTTAAGCTTCGATACTTCATCAGTGTCATTTGTGGGAGATGTGTTTCTAACATTATTAAGAAGCAAGGAAATTCTTTGTATCTCATCTTCTAGACTTTTGATTTTGTCCTTGGCATGCTTGTATTTACCGATAATCTTTTTGTGATCATCAAGTAAATCGGTGAAGGCATCGCCAAGTTCATCAAAAGAGAAGTCATCTAAAGTTTCGTTTGATACCTTGGTGGAATTTGCCATGAGGCAAACATTTGCTTTGTCTTGAGGAGAGTTCTTTTCTTCCTCGGAGTCACTTGCTTCGCTTTCATGCCAAATGCTTGTGTTGGCATATCTTTTTGATGAGTTCTTCTTGTAGGGCTTTTCATACCGGTTGCTCTTCTTTAAGAGCGGACAGTCTCTTCTGACGTGTCCAGTCTTTTTGCAACCATAGCAAGTTGGCTCTTCTTCATCGTCTTCTTGTGGTTCCTTCTTTCTTTGATTGAAGCGAAGGAATTTCTTGAAGTTACGTACCATGAGAGCTTGGTCTTCATCATCTGAGATATCGTCTTCAGTCTCATCGTGATCAACCTTTCGTCGATGGACTTTGAGTGCTATCTCCCTGGTCTTCGGAGCAGGCTCTTCGAAGTCCTTGAGGTCAAGCTCGTGAGTCATGAGCTTGCCCATCAAAGTTTCCATAGACATACTTGTGAGATCATTTCCTTCTATGATGGCTGTCACCTTAGGATTCCAAATCTTTGGTAACCCTCTGAGTAGCTTGCGGATCTTCTCATGGTTTGAGTACTGCTTACCGAGCGAGGATAACGGGTTGATGATGTCGAGGAATCTTGTAAACATTTGAGTGATCGTCTCATTTGGCTTCATCTTGAAGGCTTCGTACTCTTGAGTGAGACGGCTTATCTTTGATTCCTTGACTTGAGTGGTTCCTTCATGCGTTACTTCCAGAAGTCTCCATACTTCATGAGCAGTGGTGCATGTAGAGACCCTGTTAAACTCGTTCCTGTCTATAGCACAGAATAAAGCATTAATAGCCCTAGCATCTAGACTTGCCTGGTTCTTCTCCTCGACAGAATATTTGTCGTGTGGCTTCTCAGTGAGGTCACCATCGACAACTATTCTGGCGGGCTTTTTGTAACCGTCAGTTACGACAGTCCACAGGTCAAAGTCTAGAGACTTCAGATAAAAACTCATCCTTGTTTTCCAATATGTGTAGTTAGTCCCATCAAATAGGGGAGGCCTATGAGTGGACTGACCTTCACCATGATTGGAGATCAAGGATTGTGTGGTTGCCATGGATCAGCTCTTAGGATGTTAGTCCTTATAAAGAGAACAGAGCTCTGATACCAATTGAAGAACAGTTTGGCAACTCTAGAGGGGGGGTGAATAGAGTATATATGTATAATGACCAATAAAAAATTAACTCTTTCACTAACAATGAATAGTCAGAGTAAAATGCGGAATGTAAATGAAAGACAAGAGAGCATACGCAAACACAGCAATTTTAACCTGGTTTCCCTCGTGGAGGACTAGTCCAGGCCTGAGAACTCTAGCTCAGGATTAAATCCACTATTTGTGAAATAGTAGCTTACAACCCGTGCCTTTTCTTCAGAAGAGCACGTCAACTTCTTACAGAGAATCGCAGTGGCGATTTGCTTGGAATTGTCCAAGCGATTTCTTCACTCTTGCACAAGAATCCTAAATGAGAGATGCTGAGCACTCGAGACTTAGGAGGCTTGTGGCTAGTAGATGGGAAGGGTATGGCTTATAGAGCTTGTAGGAGAGAAGAGAAGAGAAGATTGAGTGATTCAAAATGAGAGAATTCATGCCCTATTTATACTGATTTTAGGGACAGAATTCGGCCAGAATTCGGGTAAGGAAATTCAAAAATTTGGCCGTTGGACAGCTAGCAAACAGCTAACCCTAAAATTAGGGTTCCTGATTTCTAGGGGACAGAGTTCGGCCCGAACTCTGTGTGGAGGCAGAGTTCGGCCCGAACTCTGTCTCCAGAGCACAGAATGGTCCTAAGAGGGACTTGTGGGCAATTTGGTTTTGGTGGAGCTTGGGATTTTGGGTAGGCTTGTATACTAAGTTCCAAGAGCTCAGCATAACTCAGAGTACATAAATCTAGACTCAATGAAATCATAAAATACAGACTCCAGAACACACTGAGAGCTGAAGACTGAGCTGTCATCTGTCTTGAACTGAATGCAGTCGTCGTGTGTCGTATTGAATTTATACAAGTATTATTTGGTCAATATAGTCAATATTTGGTTGACTGTGACTTTGTGTCAACAAAGTCTTCTACCGTAATAACTAAATAAATAATTATTTATAAAATTCTAAAATCACTATTTAAATCAAATAAATAATAATAAAAATTTCAAAAAATTTCTGAGAAGGGAGGCTATAGCGAGGGTGATCGAACTTGCATGGCGTGGTAATTTGATTACTTTGACTTGTGGTTTGACGCGAATGTGGACTCGAGAATGACTCAGTGTGCTTGACGATTGAACTTGAGGATTGAGTAGGTCCAATCCGCGTTTCGAGAATGAATTAGTCTAGACTCAAGCATGAGTTACGATTCAATGAGGACGATTATCCTGTAAGAATGTGGCATGACAGGGTGATTCATGTCCAACGTAGATAATCAAACTTACGTGAGATTAGGGCATGACAGTTGTTGAGCTAGACGACTTTGTGATCGAATACATGAATTGGTTAGAACTGGTGATTGAACGAATTCGGATTCTGCGCAACGAACGCCTTGATGTGAATTACGTGATCGTGCTCGATGTTTAGAAATCGGAGTGACGCGAGCTTGGGTAGAAAAACCCTATATTATTGACCTTGGTTTGACCCTAGGATTGGGATCAGTATTGGCATTATTGTTGGAGAACTATGATTCCAATCCTGACATTGACTTAGCCTTGAAAAATTGCCTAACGGTTAGGCAAGACGTCATGTTTCAAGAAGTTAGCCTTCGAAAGATTGACCTTGAAGATTGGTAGGGATGGATATAATGGATCAAGAATATAGGAATTTCCCTCGCAAGATTCGGCTGACATGCATATATTTTAGGGATGCCTGAGTATGTGCACGATACGACTCGAATGAGAATGATGAATTCTCTATCATGGGGCTTGGCTGAAATACATGTATTTTAGGGACGCCTGGAATGCGTGCAAGATCCAACCAAGTGATATGTTGAATTCAAGTGAGACTTGAGGAATGAAAAGTATCAAGGATTTAAAATCGTTTAAAGGTAAAGATTGATAGTCGTGCGAGTGTGGCTCGAAATTGAAGAAACACGTATACGGAGTGTGTATCAGAGTCCTTGGATCAAAGTGGTCTAAAAGTAAATACTCAGTTAGTTTTGAGGACAAAACTTTTTATGAGTGATGTATGATGTAGGTCCCCGTCCTGCAAAGTCAATCGGAGGAATCGAAACGCCGACGGCGTTGGGACTTAGCCTTGCAACGGCTGCTCGAAGGCTCGCTCGATCGAGGCGACTCCTCGCTCAGGTCGGGTAGTTTCAGTGAACTTGCCTTATCTTAACCTTCACTTAATAACTCGCATGTTTTCAACTTGCACAAGTTAGGCTTGATAATAAAAGAGAGGCATCCACATAGCTAAGGGAATAATCCCAACGGGTCGAAATGTGTTAGAACATGGAAAAGGTCCCACGGTCTGCTTAGAAGTCGGCTCAGCGTGGTTTTAAAATGACACTCGGTCCTTCATCCCGTGGCTTGGGAGAAGGAAGTTGGCCTAAGTTGTTAAGTTGCCACGACACTCAAATTAGCCTTAGTCAAAGGCGTCGCCTGCGTGAATGCTTGATAAAGCATGCACGGTCCCGTCGTCTAAGGCTTGGCATAGCCTTCGTATGTCCCATGGGTTAAGTCATCTTGTACGACTTTTGGCTAAAGTCTAGGCACTCGCGAACTTGATTGTTCAAGTCGAATGCGTACACGGCATGTTTGCTCGATGCAAAGCTTGGTGTAGCCTTTGCTCGTCAAGTCGTTGCACAAATAAGTTAGGAAAAGTTATGCCGATCGGTCTTAGGTATTTCTAGTACTGTCCTGCTCTATCTGCGGTTTTCAAGTCGCATAGTCCCTCGATAACAAGGCTCGTCATATAAAGTATATGATTTGAGCGATAGCGTCGCCTAGAGAACAAGGTCTGTCTAAGGCACGAGACACGGTGGGTTTAGAGAAAAGCATACCACGGACAAAGGAAGACCACGCGACTGGTTGTCGTCGAGATCGGTCCCGCTACTTGGGAGTCTCGTTAAGTCTCGATAAGTCATGCACACGAGATCGGTCCCGCTACTTAGGAGTCTCGATAAGCCCCGTTCTCGCGAGATCGGTCCCGCTACTTGGGAGTCTCTCTAAGTCTCGATAAGCCTCATTCACGCAAGATCGGTCCCACTACTTGGGAGTCTCGATAGAAAGAGAAAAAGCATGGTCATGGTTAAGAAAGGACTTGATAGATCGAGTTGAGCCTTGCATGGTCATTGGATAACTTGTCGACAAGGTGTAGTCTTCTCGAATGATCGCCGGGGCGTTAGGATCATGTCGGCCCGGAGGAAGCGAGGGGCTCAAAGTAGGATGCTAGATAACCGCATGGGAGATTCGACGCTTTCGGAGCTAGCTACCCGCAGACGGACGGGCCGATATCCCCGAGCCAATCTAAGATAGCTTGACATTGCTAGTGACCACTCATATAGATGGGTCGACAGAATAGCGACAAAATCGCGTGTATGCCTTTGGATTGAGTCTAGAACTTGAATGCATGTCCAGTCGGTAACACAACCTCTGGGCCTAAGATTGGGCTGCCGCTTAGGCACAGTGCTTGACACGATACTTGGCATCATGATGTTCAAGAAATTGACACTATGTTTTACAAGTCTTGTCTAAGTTACTTATAAGTCGAACAGGAAGGCCGCAAGGCGGTAGCATGGATAAGTCTTGATAAGTTATGAGGCACGACCTCAATGAAGCACAAACAAGTCTAAGCATGGTTTAGAGGCACGACCTGCACAAGTTTCCTCCTTGACGTTATTGGAAACTATAATAGACAAGTAGATGTCGTGGCACAACCCTGCCGTCCCTAGTTGAAGTTCGGTCAAGTACCAAAACGATGAGGCACTGTCTCGATCGAAATATACGTTGGCATTACAGCACGACCATGTCGTGGCACATCGGTTTGGTCAGACGTCTACGTCTTAAAACTGATCCTAAGACAAGACTAGAAAGACAATCGTAAAGGGACTTGTATTTCATAAAGTAAATAAACGTGTCGGTTTTGTATGGGTGGACGAGGAGCTCACTCCAACAGTATAGTTGACTACTGACACCCACACAGTTTTTATGTGTAGGCACAGATAGAAGTTCGTGGCACGGAGCTCGCTTGGATGCATTGAGGCATAGAGCTCCTTGGCGATTCGAAGCATGCCGCCGCGTGGATTCAAGACTTATACGGGACATAATGTATGGACATTGCCTTCCGAAACTTCTGCTGGCTCAAGTATTTTATCGAGAGATGAGAGAGAGCAGAGTGACTTGTAAAATGAGAGAAAAGTGAGCTTGAGAGACTTGTAATCATGGCCTTGCGCCCATTTGTAATCTTATTGTTCAATATCATTAAAGAGCACTTTTGGATAACTTGTGTGTTGCTTTTAAATTTTTGATGCATGTTTAATATTTTTGCTTAGGACTTTTGTGCGACGACCCCGTCGCAGCCGCTGTAATCGGTCGTTATGAAACTACCTTGTACGAGCGCAATCTTGGCTCGTGCGGTATCACGCCTTAGGAAGGACGATCGCTCCGAGGGGATTATGTGTTCGCTGGATTATTCATCGAGCACGTGACTTCTGTGTCACAGAATATAGAAGCAGATGCTCTAGCCGGTCTCGTTCCTTCCTTGACCATCCCAACCAATACTCAACAGTCGATCATGGTGTCTGGTCGAGAACTATTCTGTGTGAAAAATGCCTTGCATATTCATCACAGTTACACAATGAAAACAAACATCGATATTAAAGACTGGGGATCTCCTTTCATAGACTACACCGTCTACGAAATCCTCCCCGAGGACCCGAAGGAAGTAGTATCTATCCAAAGGCGATCCCTCAGATTTTACTACGACACAACTACCAAGATGCTGTACCAACGCTCTTACTACGAGCTACTGTTACGATGCTTATCGGACACAGAAGCCAAATACGCACTCTAGGAGGCTCACGATGGAGTTTGTGGTACACATCAACCAGGCCCCAAATTACAAGATCGCTTCGAACGAATGGGTTATTACTGGCCCATAATGATAGCAGATGTTGTTGAATATGCAAAAAAGTGTAGAGCTTGTCAGTTCTACGTCGATTTAATTCATCAACCTTCGGAGTTTCTACACCCGACGGCAGCATCTTGGCCCTTTGAAGCCTGGGACATGGACATCATAGGACCAATCAGCCCGCCATCTTCGAAAGGACATCGGTTCATGCTAGCCATAATCGATTAATTCTCCAAATGGGTGAAAGCTATACCGCTCACCGAAGTGAAGGCGTCAAACGTGATCAGTTTTATCAAATATTATATTATCTACCGCTTCGGCCTACCTCGCAGGATCATCCATGATAATGGTCCACAATTTTAAAGCCATGCATTCTATCAGTTCTGCGATAGGAATCGAATCCAGAACGTAGCCTCAACTGCCTACAATCCAGCGGCTAACGGGCTACCAGAAGCCTTCAATAAAACCATCATAAAACTTCTCAAAAAGTTTGTATCTTCAAACAAGCGCGATTGGAATGAGAAGCTCGGCGAATGTCTATGGGCCTATCGTACAACGGTCTAGACTCCAACAGGCAGTACGCCATTCTCTCTAGTTTATGAGAGCAAAGCAGTTTTTCCCCTAGAAATCCAGATTCCTTCTCTTCGAGTAGCCCTAGCCAGCGAGTTGACTACCGAAGAAATCTACCGTCTGCGACTCCAGGAGCTCGAAGCGCTAGACGAAAAACGCTTGTTATCTCAGCAGCATATTAAGCTATACTAAGCACGCCTTTCCAGAGCCTTCAACAAAAAGGTGAAGGAAAGAATATTCCAAGTCGGTGATCTAGTCTTAGCAGTGAGAAGACCAATGGTCATGACATACAAAACGAAAGGAAAATTTTAGCCTAAATGGAAGGTCCTTTCATCATAGAATCAGTGTATTCTAACGGTACGTACCGACTAACCAAGCCTGATGGTGACTTGCTCATGATGCCTATCAACGACAAGTTCATGAAGAAATACTATGTGTAGCCACTTTTACATAATGTTCACATATGTTCAGCCATGTAAATGTACAGTACGATGTTTATGTGATTCGAAAATTATCTAAATATTATCCGTATTTCAAGAGTCTTGAATACGCCTTGGATAATAGGTCCTCCAAAATATTTTCCCAGTGGAATCATTCCCGTTTTTGACTCCGTCCAAAATCGGTTTGACGAAAACAAGTCACGTCCCTATTACCTCTGAATAGTTTTTCGATAATAATTTCCCCAGTGGAATAATTAAGAAACGTTTTGCCATGTCCATATAACCTCTGAGCAAAGCATTCGTCATGGATAATCACGTCCATACTACCTCTGAATTATCCACTCCCACCTAACGTTATATATCTTTCCACATCCATATTACCTCTGGTCCGATGTTGAACATCCTATGCTATTACGTCCATATTACCTCTACTAGCAGCTTCGTCCAACTTATTATCTATATTCAAAAAAACTTTAATATAAAACAAATAATAGGTCCACATCAAATTCCACAGCGGAATAACTACCAAAAATATCCTTGCTACGTCCATATTACCTCTAGTTCCGATATTTCACGAAACCATATTCACTTTGAAAATATTCTTTATTTTTTTACTTGAGCGTCTATCAAGAGACGAAAAAAAGAACAAGAGCCGTGATGGCTGAAAAAAAGAAGTTACAAAGAATCTAAGGGATACATAGGCAATTGATGTTGTCCCTTAGGGCCGCGATTTCAGGTTCAGACTTCGCAGTTGCTCGACGACGCACCTCTTTTTGGCGAGCAGCTTCATCCTCGAAAAGGATCAGACTCAGATGCTCTTCCTCCAACTTCGCTAGCTGTTCTTCTAAATGGGCGGAAGTGGTGGCAATCATGGCAGCCTGAGCTAAATAATCCTCTTGTTCAGATGTTGCCGCCCTCAAGTCGGCTTCCAGCTGGGCGATCTCGTTCTTGATCTGCGTGATATAATTATAATTCTCGGTGATCTGCGCAGCCAGTTTATTCTTCGAGGTGGCACACGCCTCACTTGCAGCGTTGAACTGACCATACTGGTCAGCCAATTCGCCGATCTCTTGAATAAGGGCATCCTTCCTTGCCTGGAAAGTAGCCTTCTTTTCCGTAAGAGTCGTGATTAAAGTCTCGTCTTCTACGCGAAACATCGACGTCGGGCTCCGCTGCTTGGTATCCCAGAACCTGGCCACCTGAACCTCCAGGTCATTCAGAGCTTTCCTCATAGTATTGGCCCACTCTTCTGAACCGACAATGCTCTCGAGGGCCGCCACTTGGCATTCGGCAACAGCCTTCACAGGGTCGAAGGCAGCATTTCGATTCAAGACTCCAGGAAGCTTCACTTTTAGCGCAGAGTAGAAAGCTTTGACGACTTTCTGGGCCATCTCGTCATCTTCTGTGTAGGTCATCGGAGAGGAGGCTTGGAAAGTTTCTTCGGCTCCAGGAAGGGATACCTGACAAGAAAGTCCATTCCACCAAAAAACCACTCCTGATTATTATGTATCACATCTACATTACCTCTGATATCGATAGTCTTCCGACTTGACACCTGTACCCAGCCCAGGATAAAAGACACGGTGTTGAGACTACAAAACCAATCACGTCCATATTACCTCTGTTGGGTTTTGTTTCAAATCTATTACCCGTACCGCCAGTATACAGACGGGTAATAGGTCCATAAAAGTATCATTCAAATCTATTTGCTCGTATTCCTAGATGCACAAAGGGGCAATAGGTCCAAACAAAAAAGAAGAATGAAAAGGGGGTCCCCCAGCGGGATACCCTTTACACAAATGCTGTATTAGGCCCCCTAATACAAGCACCACAAATACCACAAGCAAAGAATGGAGCGAATGTATTCTGCTTATTCAAAATCAGTTACATTCACAGGACTACATCTCATAAGCAAAACCAAAAAAGTTCTTCATCTCTTCATCTGGACAAGAAGTAAAAGATTACATTGATGTCCAAAAGAAGGGAAAATCTACTACTCATTAGCAACACATAGTTTGGTCAGTTTGGCAGCACTACGCCTTCGTCAAAAAGCAGTTTTGTGGCCCTCGAAAGAAGTCATGTTTTACTGCTAAGAAGCAAACAAGGCTGTTGAACCTTCGAGAAGCTACACGGAGGAGGGAAAATATAGCATGCTAAAAATATCTAAAAATGGTGATTTTCTCTCCTCCATATTGCAGACGTCCTAGGCCCGTTCCTCCAAGAGGCCATACCTTCAAAACAACATCTCTAGTGTTGCTTTTGCCTACTTGAAGAACCGTGAAAACATAACTTTCATGATGACGCCCAACCACCGTCCGACTCTCTGATGTATAAAGGTTCTTCCTACCATCTGAGGAAAACCCTTCCAGAGCACGAAAAGTTCTGAGCTCTCTGATGTGTGTGTCAAGTATTGCATCTTCACCATGCCCAAAATTGTCGATACCGGTCCTGAAAAAATTTGCTAGCCAGATCCCTAAAAAATATAAAAAGGAAAAAAGGGGGGATTAACAGCCGCAAGAAAAACAAAGTGCTGAAGGGCACTTATGCACCCAAAGGGCTATGCGCACAAAGAGGTATGCGCCAAAAGGAATATGCGCCCAAGACAAACATGTGGGCGCATAACTTATAGCAGTACATGGGCGTATAACATGCCACAGCATGTGGGCGCATAACATGACAACATGTGGGCACATAACACACCATAGCATTGGCGCATGACTTCTGTGGGCTCATAATGATGCTCACAGAAGTATGTTTCCTTAGGAGCACGCTCCCAGGCAGGAGAAAAGTCTGAGCGTCGCAAATTAATGCTCGAGTCTTTATTTTTTGAGGCGTGGCCTCACCTAGAATCGGTTCCTGGACCGGTGAGGACGCTGCCGCAGGAGGATAGCCACTCGGTGCAGCCCCCTTACCCTTTGCAGATCTCTTCGCGACCTTGGAAGACATGGTTCTTAAAGAAATAAGATGAAGAGTCTTTTGAAAGTACTAAGAGAGGAGAATAATAAACTTTCTCTCCTTTAGAGCCTATTTATATGCACATGCCACTTTCTATGTGCCCACTATCTTTATTCGCCTATGCGCCCATTGTGCGCTACGCGCCCACCATAGCTTATTTGTCTACGTGATGATCCAGCCTCTCGCATACTATGCGACTCCAACTTGCGGACGTGGACGATGTATGAAGGATGGACCTCTTTAAATTCTACCCCGATGAATTTGTCAGTTCCAATTTTTGAGGAAGATCTCAACAGTCGTATCTCTTTGACAAGCTATGCGCCCAAAGATAGTGATGTACTATGCGCCCACGAGAAGACAGTCCATGCTTCTTTCAAAGTATTTTGAACTCGTTCAATTATCGAAAACTTTAAGGAAGGTCTTGTAGAAGCATGAAAATTTTAGCAAATGAAGCCTTATGCGTCCAAGAGAACATATGCGCCCAAGCCAAAGAGGATACATGCGCCCAAGTCGTCCGGAGAAGCTCTATGCGTCTAAGCTACCATATGAAGTCTATGCGCCCATGACAAGCTCCCCCAGAAGGAGGTCGTATAGCCTGAAACAGGGCTATGAGCCCAAGCCTGATTCGGTCAAAGCCATGATCAAAACGTGCTCCGAAGCGTATGGCCATGTCAGTCTCCACAAGCAGTCGTGCACCGAAGCATGTGGCCACGTCAACACCACGATCTCGCAGCCTGCATGCAACTACACCCTATGCGTCCAATGCAGGACTATGTGCCCACATGAAAACCATTGTGTTTTCCTCATGTGGGCGCATAACGTTATTCCAGCTCAGAAACTATTATAAAAGAGGTCTCATCCCTCTTCAAAGCATAGAACGGAGAGCATTTTCAAGAGCCAAATTGCTGCACTTCTTAACAGTGAGCCAAGAGTTAACAATTTTTTTAGGTTTTCTCCCACTTTTGTAATCGGAGTGTTAATGGAGTAAAGGAGCAACTGCCGCTCGATCTTCATCGTCCCATTCCCCAGAAGTCTTTTTTGTACTCGGGGATCCTCAGCGCAGGATCTCTCAGGCGTACTCGATTTATGATACCTTGTGCCAATAAAGAAAAGATAGCATTTTCTTCTTCTTTTAGTGGGTGTCCACAACCGCTAAATATGTTTCAACTAATAGTTAATGAGATATACCTTCTTTTTTCCTTTGTTTGAGAAGTGGACAGTCACTCTTCCAATGTCCTAACCCTTTGTACTTGTAACATTTGCCTTTTGGCTTTTCACAGCGCCATGAGGTCCCATGCCCTTCTTTGGTGAGTTTGCTTGTTTCTGAATGTTATTCTTCTTCTTACCGCCTTTTGGCTTAGAAATAGATGACTTTTCGGAAACAAAAATATGACCACTCTTCCTAGAGAGAGATTCAGCATCATGTAGCTCTTTTGTAAGTTCTGCCAAACTATATAACCTTTTGTTGATGTTGTAGTTAAGGCAAAAATTATCAAAACTTTTAGTCAGAGTCCCAAGAATCATATCGACCTGGGATTCCCCATCGATTTTAGCTCCAAGGATCTTCATCTGATTCAGATGACCCATTATCTTGATAACTTGGTCCCTTACTAGCGTATCTTCAGCCATTTTTTATTCATCAAACACTTCATAGCAAACTGCCTAGCTCCTCTACTCTGATGTCCGGAGAGTTCCTTGAGGTTATACATCATGTCATAATCTGTGGCCATAGCCTGATGCTGATGTTGCAGTACATTTGACATAGATGCCACAATGTAACACCGTGCAATCTCATCTGCCTTTTTCCACTTCTTATAAGCCTATTTGACCTCTTCATCATAGTTAGCATCAGGCTTAGGTGGGCATTCCTCAACAAGTATATATTTGTACTCCTCAGCAGCCAGGACAATATCCAAATTACTTTTCCAATCAATATAATTAGGTCCAGTAAGTTTGTCTTCTTTAAAAATAACCATAAGTGGACTAAAAGAACCCAATTTTGAAATACTGAAAATCACAAAAATAAAAATTATGCAAGAAAAAAACTTTTTAAATTAATTAAATATTGATTCCCTTAAAACAATAATAAGAAATTCACCAACACCTTGAACACCATGAATTTAGCATGCCACGATAGTGTGGACGTTTACAAATTCAACTTTGTTCAAGTAGATTTTTCTTATTTATTTTACTATCATGTTAACATAACATTATGACAAGTAAAATTAATATGTTGGTCTTACTCTGGTCATACAAATAATAGCAGTGACTCCGATGGGGAGGATACCATTATTTGTATTTAAGTATATACTATTACTTAATACTAAGTCCATTACCTTGTAATGAGTTCCTTCAGATGGAGAAGTGAACACATATTAGGTAACTTTCAATAATTATCCCTAAGGAAGTTTGTACTGGTGATTCATAATTATACTCATCCGATATGGAGGAAGGCACTAAAGCCAACACACAAGTATAATTACATCACCTACAAATCAGTAATGGAGACCATGGGATTTATACTAAATAAATTTTCTCCCTCACTTAGTTATTTAACAATGAGGGTTTTTCTACTAGTTGATATTATGTCCATGTTGTCCATTATTAATGCATGCTTATTTTTTTTTCAAGTTTTGGTCGTCGATTCCTTCATCGAAAATCATCCTTCTCCATCTGGACTGCTTCAAACCAGCATCTCGTCCGGCATCAAAAACAGCCACCACCGTTATTACGATTGATCAAAAAATAATTAAAATTATATCAATCCTATGCCTTTCGAAAGAGTACACACATAATCTAGATTGAAAGATTAAAATTATAAGCACCATCAACCCTCATGATTTTTAATTACATCTAGAACAACAACAATATCCACGACATGTCCGTGGTTTAAAACAACACAAACAAAACATGCATTGGACTATAATAGTTGGAATTAAGATGCCTGTAAAACCGAGTTAGAACAGATCTACATCTACCAAGTATTACACAATGCAAGTTTTATTGGACAACATGGATGTATCAATCAATACACAGATCCAAACTGGCTCTGATACCAATTGATGGAACTGGGGATTCCCAAGACCCTAGTTTAGTGTGCGTATTAATCGATAGAAAGTTAAATAGATATAAATGTGTTCTAACCCTTCATAGGCAGAAATTAGGGTTCTGAATTATACCTGCGGTGGGAAAAAGACAACAGTTTCTAGTAATCTTCAGCAGTCACGAGCCTAAGATCTTCTGCACGTATTCCTTCCTCGGATTATACGTCGTGTGCGCGACGATCTCCTAATATTTTCTTCTCCTTGGCAACCTAAATTTCTCTTCAAACATGAATCACGAATTTAGAAAAAGAGCTTCTTATTTCTGATCAATATGATGGCCAAAGAATAGAAGATATATATATAAGGATACGACAGGGACCATGAGGAAAAATTAGGGTTAGGTCTCCCAACAGATCTGGGTATCCTGTGTTCAGCCCGAACACACAACCCAGGCCCATTAATAATAGCTCGATCCATTAAAGAGCTATTATTGTATTACCTTCCTAATCACAAATTATGATTGTGGGCTCCTTTTATTATATGCTCGTTTGGCTCCCCATGTTAAGATATCGAATGTCCGTCGATCAAATTAAGCTACTGACAACTATATTGATCGACATCTTTTATACTTAAGTAGTAGCACTCAATATTATTTGTCATATCGGATATAATCCACATGCATGGTTTACATGACAATCCGTATGAGCTCCTTAAGGGGACATCATCAACCCGATGTATCGGGACATGGAATCCTTTTATAATCAACAACCTATCATACATACAATGTTATTACCCAATTCATAGAGGTTGTTGACCCATAATAAATCTTACTCTTTTATGAGTCAAAGTAATGCACACTGCATATACATTTCTGTTATTATATCCAGATTTATAGCATAAACATCCATAATAACGGAGGTGTTTGTTCTATTATGTAGTCAGTATAAAGAGAACGACCTCAAGCGGTCTGTTTAATACACACAAAGTGTACTAGTGTAAACATATAGTTAAGATAGACTAATACCATATTATACTATAAACTTTTCAATAGATTGTCCAAGTCCATCTAGGTTGTGAACTATTTATATATTCCATAGGGAACTGATAATATAATCTTCTGTGTGACACCACACACCATATTATCTATAATATAGAATATCAGACACTTGTATTAACACTTGTAACAAATATAATATGCAAAAATTTGCCCATATGATTCTTATTCAAAATTTAAGGAAATAAAGTTAACACAAAAGTAATACTTTTAGTATATAACCCTAACAGTTGCTCGATGACTAAAGATAGATGGATGAACATATGTGATTAGGGGTTTGATTGAATTGATCATGTAAATAGTTCGGAGATTATTAATCGAATTTTGATCTTGAATATCGAGAAGATTATTATATATCTAATTCGGATGATAGCATCAGTCGCATGACTCTGAATTCGTTGCAAAGGGAGATCGTCATGTTATGCATATCATTGATGGTATTGAGGCATATCAAAGATCGATGAACGATAACTCAGGGGTACTCTAATTCAAGGAATGATGATCGTATAAAGTTTTATTATTTTGATGGACGCTATACTTGGGATTTTACTAGAAATGAATGTTTGGATAAATGGACTATCTTGATTGTTCGGTGATAACCACAACGACGACGATCTTGTCTTGCATGAGTGCAACTCTAGTCTCGTATATGTGTCATGTCGGATTTGGGGTGATCGTTCCACATAAGCGCTGATATGGTGATTCATGTCCAGTGGGAATGATCGAACTCGGGAGACCCGGGCGGGGCAATTTGGATTACTTTGACTTGTGGTTTGATACGAAGGTGAATTCAAGGATTGGTCAGACTTGTGATTGACGATTAAGTAAATTTAAGAATTGAGTAGACCCAATTTGCGTATCGAGATAGAATTAGTCTAAACTCAAAGCAAGAGTTACGCCCCGATTAGAATAATTATCCTACGGGAGCGTTAGCATGGTAATTTCATGTCCACCATGGACAATCATACTTGCATGAGATTGGAGTATGACATATTGCTATACTAGACAACCTCGTGATTGAATACGTAAATTATGGTAAACAACTTATGGAATATGGAATGAAAATTATGGTTTAGTGACTATTCGTCTCATGGTGCACTTGACTTGGATATGATAGATAGGTGGATCATATCAACCATGTTTCAAAGATAGACTATGAGAATTGCTAGTTTGTGTTTGACATCGTAAACGGTTATACGAACTTCTTGTTTATTAAACTTAAAAAAGGTACAATCGATTCCTATACAGGGAAATCTAAGTACAAGAATTCTGGGAAAGCGTGATGGTGGAGATCAAGCACTGCAGCAGCTCCTTTACTCCGTTGATGATCTGACGGCGAGTTGGACTTGCTTTGGCTTTCTGGTACATTTAATAGAACTCTAGGGTTATCAATCAAGAGGATGTCAGAGTTGAAGACTTCGAAGCTCTGCTTTTTGTCTTCTACTTCTTTTCTTTCTGTTTGTATCCTCCTCCTCTTTTTGTTGAGGGGAAAACTCCTTTTATTTATAAGGGAAAGGGGGCACATATGCGATATGCATCGGATTTTGAGAAATAAAGGAATCTGCGGTCATTGCACGGTGTAGGCTTCTACGGAGCTGACACGTGGCGGACGTCGAGATTCCCCTCTATCGAGATCTCGGGTGGTTATCAAAATAATCGAAGGAGGAGACACGTGGCGCATGTCTATTGCTGGGGATCCTCGGTTTAGATGAAGCCGAGTAGATCTTGGATTTTATCTTAGAGTAGGATTCTGTTTGATCTTCAAGAGGCTATTGATTTAAACAAACCGACTTGATATGACCTTTATCAAAAGAGCAAACTTCGTCCTTATCTGAGTTTTAAACCAATTGATAAGATATTTACACTTATCAATATGATCAACCTCTATCCTATCTTTGAGAGTGGTGGTTTAAACAAACCAATTTGGTGGGACCATGCAACCTGCGCCTCTAGCGAGGTCTTAGTGCTGCTGCGCTTCTGGTGCGACGAGTAAACTATTTTCCTGGAGACAACAGAGCCTCTGCTCTTTCAGGCGGCGATTGGACTATGTTTCGATGGTGACGAAACCTCTGTGCGTTTGAGCGACAAGTAGGCAGTATTTCGAGTGGTAAAGTCACTGTGCTTTAGGGCGACGAGTAGGCTATGCTTAGGCTAACGAGGTTACTGTGTTTTTGGAGCGGCGTGCAGACTTGTGTTGGATGTACTAGTGTTTCCCAAGTCTTTGATGAAGGGGGTTGAGCTTCTGGGTCGAAACAGAGGTATGCACCGTTGAAGCTGGGATGATGCGAAGTCATCACCAGTCTGCGCCTCCTGCTAGCGCAGGATTGTAGCTGCGCTTCTGGTTTGAAGAAGCTTTCTTTGAAGTCTTCTTTAAGAGCAATTAATGACAGCTCTTTAAGGAACGACTCCCTCTTGATTGCCACCATTACTTGAGGAATTTCAAGGGGTCTTTTAATGGTCTAAGACTTAGTCGAATGAACCTATTTAATGGGATTCATCGTGCTGAATCCTAGGTTCATCCCATTAATATAGCAATTTTGACCGGCGGCCTCCATGGCCTATGTATTGGACTACTCCTGACCTATATAAGGGGGAGGTTCTTCCAAAGAGTTACGTCTTTCTTTTTTTTGTCCTTCAATACCATGCTAGATCCAGACTTAGCATCGAGCGGCCGTTGGCCTTGCCTAAGTCGAATTTTGGTTGAGGATCCCTTCGTTCAAAGGAGTTGTGCCTTTGTAGAAGAACTGCTGATGAGCTTTGGGATGTGCTTGAACGCTTCTCATGGGGAGTTTGAACCTGAGCGACAAATTGGAGGTCTTGGAGGTCCCGAAAACCGAGTTTGGTCTGGTTGCCAACATGAAGCGCACAGGTTGTGCTCTGTTCTGCTCATTGGCGACTGTACTCTTCCGTTAGGCTGGAAGAACCTCAGAAGCTGATGCGCCTTTGAAAAGGGCCTCTTGTCATGCTGTGACTAAATTCTTGCTCGGGCCAATAGCTGCTTTAGGAAGAGCTGTGCGCCTGAGAGGGGGTATTATGGTGGTAGACTTTGATTATGACTGTATTCACATCTTTTATCCATAGTCTCTCCTCTCATGAAGATTACACTATGAAGATCAACCCCAGCGTAGATCCGAAGCAATTTTTAGTTCAGCGTATGTAATCACAAATATTTTGTAACAGATCCTTGTAATTACGAAAACTTCTTTTATGTAATCATGACGAACCTATAATAGACTCTTGTAGCCATGATTTAATAAAAAGAACTTTTCTTGAACTTTTTATTTACTTTTTGTGAGTTTTTCTTTTCTGTGGGCGTGCTTGACTGTCTGCGCTTCTGTGAAGTTGGGTAAACAGAAAGAGCACCAACCTGCGCCATTCACCATCTGTGCCTTTTTGATGATTGGTGGGTAGCGAGAGTACCCACCTACGCCTTGTGTCACCCTGCACTTTTTCTTGCTTCTACATGACCCCCTTCAAAGTGTCCCATACTTGAGTCAAGCTCGGGATACTTTGAAAAGGAGTGTTTGCGAAAACAAAAGTATGAAACTTTATTGATACAAACTTTATAAAGATTACAAGAATTCTGGGAAAGTACAACTGTAGGAATCCAATCTAGAAGACGATTGCTTTATCCCTTGGACGATGTGAACTTTGAAGACGGTAGCCTTTGAAGTTGACTTGAAGGCAAAAGTCTCAGAGAATTGAAGGCAAAAAGCCTCGGAAGAATGCAGCAGCACTTGGGCAAGAACTCCTAGACTCTCTGATAATTCTGATCTGTAATCTCTGAACTATGACCTATGATCCCCTTGAATGGAGACTTGAAACTCTATTTATTGAATTCTGGAAATAACTAACTTTTAGTTATTTTAGACTGCACATGATGGATTGTGCATGCATTGGATTGTGCAATAGTGGACAACGCAGGCAGTTCTCTGATCATGGGCCAACTGTCTTGGACACATGGCATCATTTGATTGAAATGTGCATGATCGTGCATAGACGGTTGCCACGTAATGAGCAATTGATGGCATGAATGCCATGTATATCTTGTCAGTGGTGTTGATAGAGCGCGCAACCTAAATTGTGCTGGCTTTGGATTGCACAGGAATGGACTGCGCAGGCATGGATTGCGCTATTATGGATTGCGCATCAGATAGGCTGGCCGATTGCGCTGCCAGCTGTCCTCGAGCGCCGTGCTGCACGATTAAACAAACAGTCGCCTTGTTCTCCGAACTGTCAGCTGTCAGAAGATTTGATTGTGTCAGACAATGATGATGATTTGCCACGTCAGCCTGCGCGCTTGAGTGTGTGCGCAGTCTATTGTGCGCAATCTGTATGCTGCACAATCTAATGTCTGCGCAGTTCATTTGAAAGATGCATTTCTTGATCGTTATGACTTTGTTGATGTGTGCAACTTGATTTTTTAGGACCTACAAGACCCCCTTCAAAGTTTTCGAATGTTGAATTTATTCAAAATTTTGAAATACTTTGAATTTTGAAATTTTAATCAAATTGTGCATGTTCTGAGCTGTCTGCACAATCGAATTTTTTAGCGCAATCTGAGGCAGCCGTTACTCTTTGGAAAAAACTATAAATAGCTCTTCGATATTCATTTCATTCTTTACTTTGTCTTTGTGATCTGAGAGAAAAAAATCTCGAGCTATCTCTTCATTTCTTCTCCACCGAATCTCCATGGCTCCCAAGCGATCCTCCGTCGCTGCCAAAGGCAAGGCCCCCGCCGAGTCTTCGGCTAGGGTTGCGCGACGTCCTTCTCGCCACGAGACTGCGCATCCCGTATTGCAAGGTAGATGACCCAATCAAAAACTCTTTTTAGGGTTTTGATTTCACTGTTCTTCAGAATCCATCTCTTTTTAGAGATGTGATCATACTGCGCCACCCTTTTAGGGTTTTGCTTGCACAAAACATTTATTCTTCATTTTTATGAAGAATAATTTCTTGCGCAATCGGTTGAACTGCGCTGACAAAAGTCAGTGCTATCTGCTGATTTGTGCAGGATTTCTAGCACAATCTGATGTTGGCGCAAACTGTTTGTTGTGCAATCGAATGGTTGCGCAATCTGATGGTTACGCAATCTGATGGTTGCACAATCTGATGGTTGTGCAATCTAATGATAGCATCATTGATTTTTTCTTGTGCTGAATTTTTGTTTTATCTGATTGATGCAGTTAATACCAGAGAAGATCCGGGATATGAGAACTTTGTAGGGACTCTTTCAGAATTGGAATATAAAGAGGACCTGTCTCATGTGCATTATCCACAGTATGATGTACCAGCTTCCCGCCAAGCTATCTTGGTGGCCCAAGATAATGAAACTCTGTTATGTCTGATGAATGGTCAACCTTTGGAGTCAGTAGAAGCTATTATTCATAAGAAGCCCCTATTTTTGTTTGGCGAGGCTTTTGAGAAGAGCTCTCAGCCGAGGCCACGGATGAAGGAACGGATTGTCCATCAAGAAGAAAGGATAATCTCGATACCAGATGTCTCCCGCTGCCTCCCCTTATCTCGATATGCTCATGCATGCTATCCGAGGAAAATGGAATGGAATCTCATACCTTTTCAGGATGCCCGTCCAGGAAAGATTTATGTGAAGAAGGGGTCTGACAAGAAAGACATGTTCTACAGCTCTTCAGAACGATATAGTGTCTTGCTCAGAGGTGTGAAGCCCGGTTGTATTCCGCCAAAAAATTCTTCTTTGTTATTGCCTGTGAGAGTTCCAATATTCGCGAATGAGTTCGCGAAGGTTGAAGGGAGGTATCCAGATCAAGACCTTAGATTGACTGGACTGGTGAATCCAGACTTTAAGAGATGGAATTGTATAGCAAACTGTATTTTGACTAAGTTTGAAGACAAACTTCAACAGATCAACTTGTATCAAGCAGTGCATGCCACTGTTTATTGTTTTGCTCCCAATTCGCGTTTATTCCTGGCTCTAGCAGAGAGATACAATTACAGGACAGGGACTTTTATGACTCCCTGCGAAGAGATTGGGTTTGCCCTTCACGAGATGCAGTACATCTCTTACTTGACGATGGGGGATGCCCCGTATGAGGAATTTGTCCCAACTAATGATGAATTGGACAAACTTCGAAAAGAGAACGCAGAGATGGTAGCAGTCTTCGAAGAACTACTATGTCATTATAAAATCTGTTCTCTGTTTTACGAAAGTGGTACATCCAATACCTGCTATTCATCTTAATGGTTGCCTTATCTGTTCCTCAACCATATTAAAGAAAAGAAGACCAAGGAACATGATAAATGCTATACCGACTTCTTTAAACCACTGAGCAGCAGTGAAGTGGTGAAGTTGATGGAATTAAGTGGGGATTTGGATGAAAAGATCAAGGACGATTATCAATGTCCTCCTCTAAAGAAAAGAGACACTCTCGAGAGTTATATGAGAGTGGGATATCGATTCATGTCAAAAGAAGCCCAATTAGCAGGATTTCTGACGTACTGGCTCCGTCGGTTCGTCGTCCCTGGATCAAGTGCCGTAGACCGCTTCCATCGCTGTGTTCTTTTTGTCGCCGTTCGATTAGTCTTCGGCTACAAGATGGACCTTTTATCGGCAATGACTTGTAGATTGAACGTCGGTCTCTGCCTGTACGTCAACTTGATGCTGAAAGCTAAGGGCGAGAAAGAGTTTCCTCGGCTAGAATTGCTGTATACTTATCTGTTCGGGTGGTTGCTTCTACACCATCCTACTTTGATGGACCCCAAAATAGGACGAGTCGGTGGCAGCTTCTTGCGAAGATACTCCCAAGGTAAGTGGAAATACACTTCTTTGAGAGATTGCAGATATGCTTTGAACCTTGGTAAAGGGTGGAACTTTTATTGCACTTATCCTCCTGCCGGATATGAACAAATGCCGACCAACATAGTTGACTCAAAGATGCAACCTTTGAGTCGTACAGCTTTTAATTGGTTGAAGACAATTCGTACATCCCACCCGGTGTATCGATTTGAAGAAAAATGCTTCTTAGAGCCATATCTTCCCAGCCGGTTTGCTCGACAGTTTGGATATGACCAATTCTACGTAGGTAATGCCATCACATGCTTACAAGGAAAATGTTTCTTGATAGATGGAGCCCGAGCTTGGGCTTATTACAACGCTCGAGATACGAAAGCAATGTTCTCGATGCCGGTGAACAGTAGTCATGGCCCTTGTACGCTGTTTACCTATTCGGTGTTCTATACATCAGCGAACACTTTTGCAGAGAACTTCAATCTTGCGGATAGCTTCGCGTCTGCAACAAGATTGAGGAAGGAAGGAGTCATCATGTCACTCCTAGGTAATGATAAGGTGCACGAGCCAGTGGATGCACCCTTAGAAGTTTCGAGGGACGCTATGTTCCCTGAAGAGGTTAACGTGCCACTGCGTATTTCTTTGAAGGTTGCTAAATCTCCAACCAAGAAGAGAAGGAGAGAGGAGCCTTCCGTCCCAGTTGCAAAGAAGAAACTGATCTTGGATCATTCTTCGAAAAAGATTACTACCAGATCTCAATCTCGGCAGCTGTCCGAGATAATTCAGCAGAAAGAAGCTGCCACACCGACCTCTGTTCAAAAACAAGTCGAGACAATAGATGCAGAGAGTCCTGAGAGACCTCTGCATAGAAGGAAAAGATTGGTCCGCAAAAGACAAGTTTTATCTTCGATCGTGGTAGACGCTGCAGCGGGACTCACCATGCCCTCTCCCACTCATGTTTCTGAGTCTGGGAATAAAACTCCCAGTCCAGAGCAGAGAGAGGAAATTAAGTAGAGGAAAGAGCTGGATCAGAGAAATGAGGCTGAAGAGCCTAGAGATAACATTGTGGAGGAAGAGCATAATGTAGTACGATCTCCTTTGCCAACAACAGCAGAAATCCATCTTCCTGCCACACCGGGAGCGACTCTTGCTAAAGAAGATCGTTTAATGATCGACACTTTATATGACTGTGACTTCGGTTATCAGGAAGAAGTTGATCCTGCCGCTGATGCTGCCAGTGAAGAGGTTCCTGAGGACAGTGAGAACAAAGAGAGCACCTCATCAGAAGCTGCTAATGAGACACAAAATCTGGAAGAAAATATTGATATCCAGACATCCCCTCGAGACACTCTGACTCCTAAAAATGAGGCTGAGGTGCCGAGATCTCCGGAGAAGATTGCCGATGACGAGGTGGATGTGGAGAAAACTCCAGTTGCTGCTCCCGAAGGTATTGTAATGAAATTAGCGATCTTCTTTTAATAAGTAGTTTGATAGCTAACATCGTTACTTTTATTTATACAGAACCTGGATCTTCTTCTGCTCTTCCAACATGTATGGATATAGTACTGGCAACGACAATTGCCAGTGGCAGCCGCCATTTATCTTGTGGCTCTGAAGCAGGAAGTAGCCAGGCCGTAGCGTCTGAAGCTACTTCTTCTCAGCTAAAATCTGTTCCTGCAGATGATAGGCTCATTGCTGGATCCACCCATGGTAAGACTGTTTCACTTTTGATTCTCTTTATCAATAGCCAATGACAGGTAAAGTGACAGTATTCAATTTTGCAGAGGAACAACCAAAAGGAGCTACCAACTCCACTTTGGTTCCGTTATTCAAAGAGCCTGCAGTTCAGATACGAGATATTGAGCGTCCTGCTGCTTCATCATCAATAGGAGTAGCTGCGACTCCTGGTGCTCTGGCGACTAATCAGCTTGTCATCCAATCATTCACTAGATGCTTCTTCGAGTCCTTGGGACCTTTGATAAATAGAATGATGGACAAAGTAGACGCTGATTTCTTTATGGTTAGAGGTCCAACCTCTTTCTTGGTGAAGGCCATCCGAGAGCAAGGCGATGAAGCTCAGGCCACTTTCCTTGATCATATCTTGAATGAGCTGGAGATCTCCATAAAGAATTATAAAGATCTCAATAAAGGAGAAGTAGAGCCTTTAATGCAGGCAGAGTTTGAGCAAATGGCTCAGGCAGCTGCGATTGAAAGAGTGAATCTCCAGAACCTCTTGGACGCTTATACTACTAAATCTGCTGAATATAATTCCAAGTTGGAATCAGTGATCTCAGCTGCTGAGAGGAGAGAGAGAAGGATTACTGAGCAGAGGGCAGAGATTGCTCGTCTCGAAGAAGAACTGGAGAATAAAGTTACAGAGCATCAAACTTCAATCCAACAAATTGATGCTCTAACTCAGGAAAGAAATGAGTTTGTAGCAGCTCATGATGCGGAAATCTCTCGCCGAATGGTGACCATGCCCATTTTTAATGAAGAATTTGGGATGGAAGAGGCCAGAAGGAGAGTGATGACATCTCATGAAGAACGGTTGTAGATTCTGAAGCAGCAAATTGCTAATCTGATAATGCCTCCGTCTTAATAGAAAGAATCTTTTGTATCTTCTTGTCTTTCTTTTGCTATGTAATGTCTTAAATTTTGATCAATAAAAGGCATTTTGTTGTGGCTTTATTATTTCTTGCATATCTTATTCAGATATAAAATAATAGCGATAGAAAATATATTCAGAGGTGCAAGACATGATATATTTCTTGATGTTTTTGTAGAAAATAATTATATTCATTATATCTGCTCAGAGGTAATATGGACGTGGCAGAATATAATTTTGTTGAATATTTTTATTTCAATAGATAACTTAATCAAGGATGATAAGTTACTGATGTGGATGAAAATAAACGAAAATGAATCGTCATAATGAACGGATAGACCGTCGGAGGATGATGAACGGATGAACCGTCAAGTGATAATGAATGAACGGGCGAATCGTCAAATGGATGTAAATGAATGGGCGAACCGTCGGATGAATGTGAACGGATGAACCGTCAAGTGATAATAAATGAACGGGCAAACCGTCAGGTGATGATGAATGAACGGATGAACCATCGGGTATTAATGAATGGATGAACCGTCAGGTGATGGATGTGAATGAACGGATGAACCGTCAAATGAATGTGACATTTTATTATTTTGAGAATCTCTGTCTATAAATAGAACAGAAATCTAGAAGGAACAATTATTTCCACTTTTTAACATAAAAATGTCGTCCGGAGATGCATCTAAGAAGGTCGAAGTCGCCCCAAAGGTTGAAGCGGGCATTGAAGAACATCCGGCCGAACTGGTCTAGCCAAAGCAGGCAGAGGCAGGCGAAAGTTCATCTGCACCCAAACCACCGCAAGATATCCTGGACTTCCTGCTTGAACTAGGAAATACTGAAGAGGAAGAGGCCATGAGAATGGCTACCTGCAAGTTCCTCGTGAGTTCTAGCGAAGATGTTCTCAGCTTTTTTGTTGATTATATCTTTGATAAGGACGGTAGTGGTCCTCGTCTTAAAGTCGAAAAGGATGACAGTGATCTTCCTTGATATCATGTACTTGTCATTCATGATGAAATAAAATTTGAATTTTATTTATGAACTTGAACTTGTCTGATTATTTACAAGCATTTATATTTATACATAATACTTCTTAAGGAATTTACCATTGATAGGCATCATAGCAATTCGACCATTGAGCTCTGAGAGTTGATAGGCTCCGTTTGAAAAGACTTTACTGACAACATAAGGACCTTCCCACTTTACGTCGAATTTGTCTTTGCTCATATGCATCATAGTCATAGGACGCCTGACCGTTAGAACAAGTTCTCCTTGCTGAAAGGCTCTAACTTTAACTTTACGGTTGAAAGTCTTCGAGATGCGGGCTTGATATAGCTCAATATGTTGCTGAGCCATTAATCGCTTCTCGTCAAGTGCCTCCAATTCTTGAAGTCGAAGAAGGTCATTGTTCTCTATAGTGAGCTCATTGGCAATGGCAATCCTTAAAGAAGGAATTTGAAGTTCTAGCGGAAGAACTGCTTCACAACCATACACCAGAGAGAAAGGTGTAAAGCCTGTGGGATTGCGGACCGTAGTTTGGTAGGCCCATAAACATTCACCAAGGTTTTCACTCCAATTCCGTTTGTTAGTGGATACAAACTTCTTAAGGAGCTTGATAATAGTTTTGTTAAAAGCTTCGGCTAATCCATTAGCAGCAGGATTGTAGGCTGTCGAAGCGACATTGTCAATTCGATGATCATCACAGAATCTTGTGAACTTTTGGCTGATGAATTGTGGTCCGTTGTCATGGATAATTCGTCGAGGTACACCAAATCGATAAATGACATGGTGTTTGACGAAGTTGATGACACTGCTGGTCTTGACTTCAACCAAAGGTATAGCTTCAGCTCATTTAGAGAAATAATCGGTTATTGCTAATATGAACCGATGTCCTTTAGAAGAAGGAGGATTAATAGGACCGATGATATCCATGCCCCAAGCTTCAAAAGGCCAGGAAGCAGCCGTCGGATGCAGAAATTCTGAAGGTTGATGAATGAAATCTGCGTGGATTTGACAAGCTCAACATTTTCTTGCATATTCGATGGCATCAGATACCATAGAGGGCCAGTAGTAACCCATGCGTCGGATACGATCCTGTAGCTTAGGAACAGGTTGATGTGCTCCGCAGACACCGTTATGAGCTTCACGCAGTACTTATTTTGCTTCATCACCAGCTAGACAGCGTAGAAGAAGACCGTCATGAGTCCGCTGATAGAGAGTTTTGGTGGTTTGATTGTAGTAGAATCGGAGAGATCTTCGACGAATACTCATGGCCTCTTTTGGATCTTCAGGGAGTATGTCAGGGACAACAAAGTCGATGAAGGGAGTTCTCCAATCTTCATTGATAACATTGACTTCAGTAAGATTACTGAATTCAATATTACGATTGTTTTCAATATAGAATAGTTCTCGATTAGAGATGACTACTACTTGCTGTCTTTTGATGGGGATGGCTAAGACTGCTGCAAGATTGGCCAAGGCAACTGCTTCGGTATTGCAAGCTCTACGAACATAGTCGATAAAGAAGGCTTTGAATGACGTAGCCATGTTGATTGCTGCTTCATGATAAGGCACCAGATCTTGATGACAAACTTCATATGTTCCTCTCACTTGATTAACAACCAGCTTAGAGTCGCCATAGACTTCAAGATACTCGACGTCAAGTTATTTGGCTAATTGAAGGCCAATGAGTAGAGCATTGTATTCTGCCACATTGTTGGAGCATGATTCATCTAGAGAGTAGGCTCTTTGGATAGTTGATCCGTCTGAAGAAACGAGAACAACTCCGACACCTGCTATAATGGCACCATTGGGTCCGATTCTGGATGCTCCGTCAAAGAATAGACACCAGGTTGAAAATTCTTCAGAGATCATGTTGACTTCCAACGTCTCATTTGGAATTTCATCGTAGAGTTTGGACGTCTCTGGAACAGGATGAGCTTCTAAAAAATTCGCCAGTGCTTGACCTTTGACAGACTTTTGTGGAACATATACCATGTCATATTGGACTAGCAGAATGGCCCATGTAGCCAGCCGAGAGTTGAGCGTGCTAGGCTTCATCATCATTACCCGAAGAGGATTGACTCTGTATATGACATGAATGGTTTGACCAATGATATAATGCTGAGTCTTTTGAACAGCAAACATGAGAGCTAGGCATTCTTTTTTGACTGGACTATAACGGTGTTCAGCACCAATCATAGTACTACTAAGGTAGTAGATAGCCTGTTCATGGCCTTCTTTATTCTTTTGGGCTAGTAAAGTACCCAATGAATGGTCCATGGCACGGACATACATTAAGAATGGTATGCCAGAGATTGGTGGCACCAAGACTGGTAGATTCATGAGATACCGCTTGATGTCGTCAAATGCTTGTTGACATTCTTCGGTCCAAACAAAAGATACACTCTTCTTCATGAGTTGAGTGAATGGTCTGCAGCGTCCAAACAGATTCGAAATAAATCTCCTAATGTACGCAAGTCGACCTTGTAGTCCTCGTAGCTCTTTTAGATTGCGTGGAGGACGCATCTCTTGAATGGCTTTGATCTTCTCGGGATCCACGTGTATACCCTTAGAGGTAATGGCGAAGCTGAGAAATTTGCCACTAGAGACACCCAAGAATGACTTGGTGGGATTCATTTTGAGTTGATGTTGGCGCATGAGATTGAAGATAGTTCTCAAGTCTTGGATGTGATCTTTCTTTAGATGACTTTTGACAGCAATATCGTCAACGTAACATTCGACAGTTTTACGCAGATGATCTTGAAAGATGGTACTCATAGCTCGTTGGTATGTTGCACCAGCGTTCTTGAGACCAAACGGCATCACAGTATAACAATAGACTCCACTAGAAGTACGGAAAGAAGTATGCTTTTCATCTTCAGGATACATCCGAATTTGATTGTATCCGGAGAATCCATCCATGAAAGATATTCTTTCGAACCCGCAAGTGTTATCAATCATGACGTCCGTGATAGGAAAAAGAAATTCATCTTTTGGACATGCTTTGTTAAGATCCCGAAAGTCGATGCAGACTCGAACTTTGTCGGTTTTCTTTAGAACTGGGACGACATTAGCTACCCAATCATGATGCTGCTCTTCTCTGATAAAGCCACAAGCTATAAGCTTCTTAACTTCATCGTCGATTGTGTCCATCATTTCTGGCTTAAAATGCCGTTGTTGTTGTTTGACCAGTTTTGCATTCGACAAGATGTTCAGTTTGTGAGTAGCGACTTTAGGATCCAGTCCTGGCATGTCTTCATAGCTCCAGGCAAAGACATCAATATATTCTTTAATCAGAAGAATTAACTCTATTTATCCTCTTCTGAAAGGTTCTTACTGATGAATATTGGACGAGGTAACCCGTTCTCTCCGACATCAACTTGAACTAATTGATCTTCGGTAGGAGGTTCTCTTTGTTTGAATCGGAGTTTCCATTGGGAATCCATTCGTTGAGCCCAAGGATCTGTTTCAAGATTTTCTTCAATGTCCTCGTCATAACCTTCTGGAAGTTTGGCGGAGACCATATTAGAAGACACAGTCAGCCGATGGACTTCACCAATACTGGTGTCAGAATCCCATGATCTGGAATCAGAAGAGTTAGAGCGTTCTTCACTATCGGATTCAGAAACTACTGGGATAATATTGGAGGAGAAGCATATCCAAGACCTCTTTTGGTCTTGCTGTAGTACATCTCTGACTTTCCTTTCGGCACAGTCGTACGGATAGGAGTTCTCCGTCCTTTACCTTCGTTAAGGCCGTTCTTAAAGTCGTAACCCATTTTTCGGATGATGTCTTTTGATTGTTGGTTGTAACGCCGAAGCTGGAGATGTCATGTATCGTTAAGTTTACTATCATCCGTATAACTGAATTGTTGTTCCGGTCCTTTACTAAAAAGTATTGGACTTTCGTCCTTCTTTCGAGAAGGGACAATACGGTAAGAGTCATCTGGATCTTCAAATAAGACTTCTGTTTGAAGAGATTGTACAACTCCCATTATGAATGATTTAAAGCTATCTAACATATCTAAATAGCATTTAGTATAATAAATGATATCAGTATACTGGAAAGTAGATGCTTTTTTATTGATCTGTACATTTGTATTTACAGCAGGACCTTTAACCTTAGCAGGCTTGGTCAGATTGATTACAAGAGGGGGAGAAGAAGAACGTGGAGGTGGCTTGTTATGACGGAGGTCGATAACAAGTGGCTCAGAGGAAGTGAGCTTCCTTTTTTCCTTGTTGTGAGTTAAATCAATAACAAGTGGCTCAGAAGAAGTGAGCTGCTTTTTGTCCTTATTACAACGTAAGTCGATAACAAGTGGCTCAGAGGAGGTGAGCTCCCTTTTATCTTGATCGCCATCAACCAGTTTCTTCTGAATTGGCAGGTGAATAGCCAGTGGTTTAGAAGACTGGGGATGATAAATTCGCCCTTTGACAGGTATGATGAGAGTGTCATTGGGTACTACTTTTGGTCTTCTTCAGTATCGATGGCCAATACCACTTTCATAAATTCTTCCTTGTACATACGAGCGTCGTTGCAGTATGCTTCGACACCCTTGAAAGGATAATGGTCTGCAATCTCCTTATGAGCTTCTCCTTTGTCATCGACATATTTAAAGCATTGATGAAGAGTTGATGGAACAACATTATGTTCATAGAGGAATGGTCTTCCCAGAAGAGCCTTGTAAGAACAACCATGATTATCGATGATATAGAAGGTCACCTTTGTGCGAAGATTGCCTATTTGGAGTTTTAGGCAAATCTTATCCAAAGGTTCACTCCTTCCTTGGTTGAATCCCAAGATAGTGGTGATTGTGCTTGAAAGACTATGCACTGGTATCTTCAATGCGTCTAGCATCATCTTTGGCATGATGCTGAGAGCAGACCTTGGATCTATCAGGATACGATCGACTTTCATCGAATCGACATACCCTGTATAGTAGAGAGGACGATCATGTCTATTATCCTCCAGAAGCATATCATCCTGGGTGAAAGTGATGTTTGGAATCAACTCTAATACGCTGTGACAATGACGACAAGAGATCGGTTCTGCTTCTGGTTTTCTTAGAAGAGTTAGGCAAGTTTCAGCCTGCATCAGGGCTTCACTTTGAGTTTCTCGAGTCTCTTTGGAAAGACGCAAGAGCTCAAAGATTGATAGCCTAGCCGGTGTATTAGCTAGTTGAGCCAATATATCAAAATTGTACGGCTTTTCAAGTCCTGTAGGAGATGATTTCTTCAGGGGTTTGTCAAAGCGGACTTGTTGCTTGCCTTTGTCAGCAACCACCGGCTTGGGAGGAATAGGTACTATAACTGGTGAGGATGTGGAAGGAATCTCTTCAGTGGAAACAGGCTGTGCTGGAGCAGGTTCAGAAGAAGAGGCAGGATTCTCTTGAGCTTCAGGATACTCCTTCAAGTAGGCTTTCCCTGATCTGGTGCCTAGCAGAATTTCTTCGTCAACTATGGGGTCAAAAGACACCATGTTGCAAGTCTTTGTCTTGCTTTTGGAGCGGTCTTTCTTCTTAAAAGAAGAGGAAACTTCGAACTCTGAAGCAAGATCTGGATGGATCCACATAACTTCGCCATTGTCAAGAGACAAGGGAATGAGACCCCCATGTGGTGGAGGAGGGAGATTCTCAATCTCAAGAGTAGCTTTGGGAATAGGAATGACACCGTGCTGTACCATCTGCGGAGGGAAGTCACCAAACTGGACTGAAACCATATTTGCAGTAACAGTCTTCTCGTCTTGCTGCAGAGTAACGACACCAGCATTGACAAGCTCTTAAATTTTTCCCTCGAGCACGTAGCATGCTCGAGTAGGATGTCCAATAAACCTGTGGTAGACACAATATTTAGGATGATCTGTCTTACCGACTTCATCAGGTTTTATTGGGTCTGGGAGCTGAATCATGTTGCTTTTGAGTAAGCAATCAAAGATACTTGCAGTGTCATTCTCATCGAAGAAATATTCTACTTTCGGACGAGGTTTCCTCGGTGGAGGTGCAGAAGGAGTAGAAGTGGATGTAGGCCGAGCCACGTTGACAGCCAGAGATTCTTTATTCTTGTTCAGATTGATGTTCAAAGTTTCTTTTATTTTGCGGTTTTTCTGGCGGTTGCTACCACCTGATGTCTGGTGTTCATCCCGGTCGGGGTTAGACATTTGTACCCCTAATTGCTTAAACTTGTCAGCGCTAACTTCAGCAGCTTTCGCGTTGATAATGAAAGAGGGCCAATCTTGGAACTGAGTAGATCCTGTCCACATACTGATGATAGGCAAAAGATTTGCCTTGCAAGTATCGATAGTGACAGCAGCTGGAGTTCCGGGAGGCATCTTCAAGGCTTCACGGCGGAACCGTTCGATAAAACTCTCAGCAGTTTCATTGTATTTCTATTTGATTTTGTTGAGAGCCGACATAGTTATGTCGTTGAATCCTTCATAGAACCGTTCCAGGAAGATTTGCTTGAGACCTGAAAAGGAAGTGATACAACCATCGGGCAAACTTTTGTACCATTCGTATGCTACGCCGGCTAAACAGCCGACGAATACTCTGGTAAGAAGAGCGTCATTTGGCTGGAGTTGAACGGTCATTACCTCAAAATGATTGATGAACTGGCTTGGAGAAGTGCTGCCATAAAACAGAGAGATTGTTGGGATTTTATATTTAGGAGGAAACGGGACTTCCTTCCATTCAACTGGGTATGGCTGCTTGATCCCCAGTCTTTGTAAGTTGTCTTTCTCCTTAAAAGCTTCGAACTGAGTTCTCAAGAGTTTGACAGCTTCATTGGCATATTCTGATGATGAAGAAGGAGCAGGTAGAATCTGAGTGTTAGGAGGAGGAACTGCATGGTAAGTACCACCCCCAGTATCTGACTGACTATGTGTAGGTTGAACTTGTACAGAGGGTATTTGAGGAGATACCACCTCCAACCCAGCATTGACAGGTACCGAAGATGCTATAATTTTAGGATTTACAGCAGGTACAGTCGGTGGTATGGCATGTTGTGCCACAATAATAGAATGCATACTGGCGACCATTTCAGCCATGGTCTTCAGTTTGTCTTCAAGTGTAGCAATCCGTTGTTCTTAATTTGCTGAGGTTGAAGCATCTGGGTCCTCATTGACAACATAAGCTGTCACTTCTCTTGGTACAGTAGAGGACACTGTCTGTTCAGAGCTTTCGCTGTATGCATCGTAGTCGGAGAAAGAGTCGTCTCCTGATTAAGAAGTAGGAAGATGACCAGAAGGATCTTGAAGAAGATTCCTTTGACCGATTGTGTCTCAGCTTCGGGACCGGGTATGTCGAAATACTCCTTCAGAAGTTTCTTGAAGTAAATCTAGATACCGCTGCCTTGGTTTGCGAGGTTTGCCGTGCTTAGAGTACCTTCTACCCCCAGTATCTCGGGAAGTCATGTTGACAGAAGCGTACAACACCTCTTCATTCTCTAACATAGCTTCAGAGTTTGCAAAAGTTAGACGATCGAAGACAGATCTTTTTGTTGTTTGACAACAACATTGGATGATGACTTTGTGATTGCAATGATGATCAGATGATTGGGAGGGAGGTGTTGAAACATTGTCCCATTTTTGTCTGAGATGTTTTCGGAGATCGGGAACAACATCAGGATGAGAAAAACTCTGAAGGATTCGTTCTTTGATAATGTTCGGAAAAAGATTCTGATTCTTCAAATATTTTGTCCCTTGAGTATACAGGGAAGTGCTCACTTCATTGGCATAGGTGTCGGGATTCTTAACCCTGGAGATTTGTTTTTAATGATGTTTGGTTTTCGGTATTGGCTGTTTGCGTTTCACCGAAGTGGGTCTATTAAGATAAGTTCTGAGATCAGCAAATTCACCCCTAGTAGTTTCTGTCTGAGACACCAGCAATTTTCCCTATCTTGAGCGGGATATCTTGAGAGTTGGTAGGTCTTGGAACTCTGCTACCGGGGTAGGCAGAATACCTCTTTGATTAGTACAAGTTCTCTTATCATGAAGGAAAGAAGAACCCTTATTTGAAGGAATTCTTCTACTGACTAGTGCCGAGGCACGTTCAGATTGATCTTCTACGGTAAAAATCGAAGGAAAATTGAGAAAAGACCAAAGGGCCCTTTCCTTTGTTTTGTAGAGAAGGATTAGCTAAAGAGCGTTTCCCTCTGTTGTCTTCCAAGTCATAAGACAATGGAATTCTGAGAGAAGACCAACGGGCCTTTTTCTTTATTTTGAGGAAGAAGAGGAATAGCCAAAAGACTACCCCAGTGGATTGCGCAGGAGCAACAGGGTATTTGAGAGGAGGAGCAGAGCTTTTCTCTTTGTTATGAGAAGAAGAGAGTTTAGCCAAAAGGCTGTCACTCTTAGATTGTGCAGACATGATTTGCGCATGGGTTGATGGTGCACTGGCCATTTGCGTATCAATGACTTTGGCAGGAAGTGTACTAATTTTGGCCACAGAAACTGTGGTTTGCGCATTAGGAGTTCTTGCCACAGAGTGCATAGGATGGACTCTGGTTGCTGAAGTGTTGTTTTGCGCAGGAAGATTGGCAGCCAACTGCGCCAGAGGCATAGGAGTCTTGTACTTAGCCAGGACAGCATATGAAGTCTTCTGTGTACTGGCAACAGCAGATTGTGCAGCAATGACAGAGACAGATTGTACAGCAAGCTTGGTGACAGAAGCCTTGGACTGCGCAGCAGTCTTGATGGCAAACTGCGCAGAAGTCTTGCTGGCAGAAACTTTGGACTGTGCAGCAGTCTTTGGGACCCACACTGGGTGCACTTTGCTTGTGGCAAAAGTTGTTGCAGTACGAGGAGTGGTCTTAGAGTTGATCATGGCTTCGTAGGCTGTCTGGTTGATCTTCACAACCAGCGTCTTCTGCGTCTTTCCGATAGACGCTACGTCACATCGAGTTGTCACTTCCTCGTCGGAGGAGAAAGTCGTCCCCAGCAGAGTCGCCATTTTGTTTGCAAAAACAAAAGTATGAAACTTTATTGATACAAACTTTGTAAAGATTACAAGAATTATAGGAAAGTACAACTGTAGGAATCCAATCTAGAAGACGATTGCTTTATCCCTTGGACGATGTGAACTTTGAAGACGGTAGCCTCTGAAGTTGACTTGAAGGCAAAAGCCTCGAAGAATTGAAGGCAAAAAGCCTCGGAAGAATGCAGCAGCACTTGGGCAAGAACTCCTGGACTCTCTGATAATTCTGATCTGTAATCTCTGAACTATGATCTATGATCCCCTTGAATGGAGACTTGAAACTCTATTTATAGAATTCTGGAAATAACTAACTTTTAGTTATTTTAGACTGCACATGATGGATTGCACATGCATTAGATTGCGCAACAGTGGACTGCACAGGCAGTTGTCTGATCATAGGCCAAATGTTTTGGACACATGGAATCGTTTGATTAAATGCGCATGATCGTGCATAGACGGTTGCCACGTAATGAGCAATTGATGGCATGAATGCCACGTATATGTTGTCAGTGGTGTTGATAGAGCGCGCAACCTAAATTGTGCTGGCTTTGGATTGTGCAGGAATGGACTGCGCAGGCATGGATTGCGCCATTATGGATTGCGCATCAGATAGGCTGGCCGATTGCGCTGCCAGCTATCCTCGAGCGCCGTGCTGCACGATTAAACAAACAGTCGCCTCGTTCTCCGCACTATCAGCTGTTAGAAGATTTGATTGTGTCAGGCAATGATAATGATTTACCACGTCAGCCTGCACGCTTGAGAGTGTACGCAGTCTATTGTGCACAATCTGTATGCTGCGCAATCTAATGTCTGCGCAGTTCATTTAAAAGATACATTTCTTGATCTTCATGACTTTGTTGGTGTGTGCAACTTGATTTTTAGGACCTATAAGGAGCATCATACGTGTTTCTTTGTAGGTGAAATGCCCATTACGTTTGCTGCCAGGCTGATGTCATGCTTGGGCTTCAATATTAAATACCTCAAGCCATCGCTTCCTTAAGTTTTGATCATGACTCCTCGTTTCTCGTGAACATTTATCACGGCCTTTTTCTGAACCCACGTCGTTTTGAGGGTGAACGAAGCGTCTTGCCTTCTTTTGTTGACGTTGCATGGCTCTTCCTATAAGTAGGAATATTGGAGGAGAGAGAAAGGCTTTCTTTATTTTCACCTACTCCTTCACCGAAACCTTTGTCAGAGTCTTCTCATTCTTTCAAACCCTAACTTTTTCCACCATGGCTCCCAAGAAATCAAGAATTTCAAAGGCCTCAGCGGCGAGCTCCAGGAGGCTCGTAGAGCATCAGCCAGCCCCCACCCGTGTAACACCTTTAAGGGCCAGTCCCCGACAGGTTGTAGAGCCCCCGAGGCCGTCTAGAATGTCGTTCGTGAGGCGAATCGGAGAGGCTACGTCGAACAGCCGTCAAGCCAAAGGGAAGCAACCGGCTTCTGGGGCGGATCGTCATTGAGCAACCTCCATTGTAGGGGACGTATAGCCACCCGTTGCGGGTACATGTCTGATTTTTTTTGCATTCTTGGCTTGCCATTCGTACATGAGCATCGACTCTTAGGAGCAGTTGTCACGAAGGAATGTCGTCGCTTTGTTGTCTTGACTTATATAGCCATTACTTCGTTTGTAGTAAGGCTTATAGATGCTTTTAATATCTACTCCCAGTGTCTCATACTGAGTATCTGTACGGTTTGCATGTTAGTCGATGCATGGTGCACTCGATAGTGTTTGCGCGGGTGCTCTGCAAGTTGGCCACCTCAGCCTACTTATGGTGCTGTGTTTCCGTTTTGTTTTTTTGATACCCTTTATTTATGTGTAGTTTCTATGCCCCTGACTCTCTTCGAGGATATTCTTCTTGCCTTCATAGTCTCCGTCGGAGGTCCTGGTGCTGAGGAGGCACTCGTCACTTCTACTACACAGCTGGTTGCTTATGGACAGCCACAGAGTCACCTAACTATGATCCAAGAACAACAGCTCACTTACTTTCGTCGCATGATGGATCGAGGCCGATTGTCTGGCCCATTGGATAATGTTAAGATGTTGAAGCCTCATTTTCTCTTTGGTGATGGGATGGTGCTACAAAATGTCAAGCTCTTAGGAATAACCGAGGGCTGGTATTTCGAGAACTATGGCATACCTTTGTTCGTGCCTTTTGTCGGTCATCATCCTCTACTTTTTGTCTTCTCCTGTTTATCTGAAGCGCTCCTCATGAAGTAAGATTTGACCCCAGGACGTGATGGTTTGATGATGTAGTGCGCCGCTCCGTGAAGGTACTAGATAAACAAAAGATCGGATTACTGGCTCTGCAACAGAAGACGATTGATCTGGGTGAGTGGACGAAGTCTCATTTGCTGATTCGCTTACGCCTAATAAGAATCAGATTTTTTGATTGAATGCTATTGTTAATAACAAGATAGTAAATCATTGAGTATGCTTATAAGAGAATCCACATGTTGCCATACTAAAAACAAGAAAAGAGATAACTTGTACGCTAAAGAAGAATTGTTGCCTGCTAATAAGAAACGAACTGATGCCTGTATGCCAAAGAAAAGCTTGTTGCCTGATAAAAAGAAATGAATATTTGCTATGTTAAATCAAACAAGATGCCTGCCATGTTAAATAAGTTAGAGATATTGTCTCAAAAGAGAGAACTATTGCCATGCTTAATAAGAAAAGAAAAGAGATTGCTCACATGTCCTGAATTCGTATGCTTACAAAGAAAGAATGTTTATTCTTAATCTGAAAGAAGGCAGAGTCATAGCTCTCTTGTTACAAAGAGAGAAGACAGAGTCATAGCTCTGTTGTTATAAAGATTGATATAGAGAAAGATGAATCATTGCGCCTCAAAAGTTTATCTGCTAGATGTTGTATTCATACATTGGTCTCGAAAAACTTGTATACAAGGTCACTAGATCTCTCGATGGTTTCCAGGGCACTGGGAGCTGATCGGCCTAGGGAAGATTGTCTAGATATTATGAGGTACAAGGGCCTCGGGTGTTGCATCAATGTCCTTAGCGACGAGCTGAACCAAAGAGTCACAACGGCTAATCATAGGGTTTTCCATGGACCATCATATAGATATGTGTAGATTGGTACAGAGCTGAGCCGGAGAGTCTCAGCTACCAATCGGTCTACATGTGTCTATCATATGTTTTGCTAAAAGCTAATGATACAGAGATAAACATGGTACAATGTTGGTTTTATCATGTTTATGCTAATCCTTGTCTTGTACAGGGATTGACCGCCGGCTATGGTAAGAGTCACTGAAAAGTAATATACATGTGTTGCTTAAGTTCCTATATAAATACTTACAGAGATTAACCTTTTGCCATGAATGATATGTCCCACTAAAGAAACGATAATGTATCATGCTTGTCATTGACCCTAGCAGTTGCTCGAACAAAAGAAATGAATATGCTCATGAAACATGCTGTGCACTCCACAGATATGAACAGTCATAGTGCTTGAATTGAATAGTCCGTTGTATGCTTGATATGAAATGAAACAAATGTTGGCTTTTCGAAGATGTGTTTTAAAAGAATGTAAATTGACTCTGTGTGCATGAAATGGATATAGGTAAAAGTAGCAAGATCACGTCACAAGAAATATTTTCTCACTAAATGAACAGTGATCATTTCAGACATATGTAGCTCTTTGTTCACAATCACCAGTATGCTGATATACTGAGCCACCATCAGTCTGCATGCATGTGCACTATACATCGAGAAGGATAGTCCGAAGCGATAGCCCGAGCCTCATCCTCAAGAGCCAAAAATCAGAAGAGATGCCAAGAGATGACATCTGTTGCAAGTTTGGTTTTGTATATAAAGGGATGTAATGTATGGGAACGGGATCATTAAAATCTATAAAGTTATGAGAGAATGTAACATTGTATCAGAGAAAATTGAGAGCTTGTAATCTGTTCAAATGAAATCAATAAAGAGAATTGTTTCTTGTTACCATTCTGTTCAATGCATGTATTATAAAATATGTCCACTGCTGCTTCAATTATCTGCGATACGTTCTGCTGCATATTGTCAATCTTGTCTATCTTGTCTTACTTCTGATCTTGGCCTTGTGCAAGCGCAACTTACGCTTGCACTGCATCACGCCTTTGCGAGGACAAACAATCCCAAAAAGCCGAAGCGAGGATGAAAGGACTCTGCGGGATCGGGGTACGACAGAATGGTATTAGAGCAACACGATCCTCTGGCTAATTGATTCAATTAAATTCAAACATGTTCTTCTGATCAAAATTTTCTTGCCTGCTTGATATCAATAATGAGATGAACGTTCCATACAATAAGTTCGTAAATATTTTTTTATGATGCCGGCATATATTTTATCGATTTAATGGATTGAGATTGAAATGCTTTATTGAACAAGAGTTTTGATATGATCTGAATTGTGATTTCATGGATTGATGATGGCGAAGGATGAGGACTATCGCTGCTAAGGATATCGTAAGTTTCTTCTTAAGTTTCGAGGACGAAACTTCTTTTTGGTGGGTAACTATGTATTGCTCCGCTCAGCGAAGGCACTAGATAAACAGAAAGATCGGATTGCTGGCTCTGCAACAGAAGACGATTGATCGGGGTAAATGGACAAAGTCTCAATTACTAATTCGCTTACGCCTAATAAGAATCAGAGTTTTTGATTGAATGCTATTGTTAATAACAAGACAGTAAATCATTGAGTATGCTTATAAGAGAATCCATATGTTGCCATACTAAGAACAAGAAAAGAGATAACTTGTATGCTAAAGAAGAATTGTTGCCTGCTAATAAGAGACGAACTGATTCCTGTATGCCAAAGAAAAGCTTGTTTCCTGATAAAAAGAAATGAATGTTTGCTATGTTAAATCAAACAAGATGCCTGCCATGTTAAATAAGTTAGAGATATTGTCTCAAAAGAGAGAACTATTGTCATACTTAATAAGAAAAGAAAAGAGATTGCTCACATATCCTGAATTCGTATGCTTACAAAGAAAAAATGTTTATGCTTAATCTGAAAGAAGGCAGAGTCATAGCTCTATTGTTACAAAGAGAAAAGACAGAGTCATAGCTCTGTTGTTACAAAGATTGATATAGAGAAAGATGAATCATTGTGCCTCAAAGAGTTTATCTGCTAGATGTTGTATTCATGCATTAGTCTCAGACAACCTGTATACAAGGTCACTAGATCTCTCGACGGTTTTCAGGGCACTGGGAGCTGATCGGGCTAGGAGAGATTGTCTAGACATTACGAGGTGCAAGGGCCTTGGGTGTTGCATCAATATCCTTAACGACGAGCTGAACCAAAGAGTCACAGCGACTAATCATGGGTTTTTCATGGACCATCATGTAGATAAGTATAGATTGGTGCAGAGCTGAACCGAAGAGTCTCAGCTGCCAATCGGTCTGTATGTGTCTATCATATGTTTTGCTAAAAGCTAACGATGCAGAGATGAACAGGGTACAATGTTGGTTTTATCATGTTTATGCTAATCCTTGTCTTGTGCAGGGATGGACCGTCGACTATGGTAAGAGTCACTATCAAAGTGATATACATGTGTTGCTTAAGTTCCTATATAAATGCTTGCAGAGATTAACCTTTTGCCATGAATGATATGTCCCACTAAAGAAACGATAATGTATCATGCTTGTCATTGACCTTAGCAGTTGCTCGAACAAAAGAAATAATATGCTCATGAAACACGCTGGGCACTCCACAGATATGAATAGTCATAGTACTTGAATTGAATAGTCCATTGTATGCTTGATATGAAATGAAACAAATGTTGGCTTTTCGAAGTTGTGTTTTCAAAATAATATAAATTGACTCGGTGTGCATGAAATGGATAGAGGTAAAAGTAGCAAGATCACATCACAAAAAACATTTTCTTACCAAATGAACAGTGATCGTTTCAGACAAATGTAGCTCTTTGTTTACAATTACCAGTATGCTGATATACTGACCCACCATCAGTCTGCATGCTGGTGCACTATGCATCGAGAAGGATAGTCCGAAGCGATAGCCCGAGCCTCATCCTCAAGAGCTAGAAATTAGAAGAGATGCCAAGAGATGAAATCTGTTGTAAGAGTTTGGTTTTGTATATAAAGGGATGTAATGTATGGGAACGGGATCATTGAAATCAGTAAAGTTCTGAGAGAATGTAACATTGTATCAGAGAGAATCGTGAGCTTGTAATATGTTCAAATGAAATCAATAAAGAGAATTATTTCTTGTTACCATTGTGTTTAATGCATGTATTCTAAAATATGTCCGCTTCTGCTTCAATTATCTGTGATATATTCTGCTGCGTATTGTCAACCTTGTCTATCTTGTCTTGCTTCAGGTTTTGGCCTTGTGCAAGCGCAACTTAGGCTTGTATGGCATCACGCCTCAGCGAGGACGGTTCACAATGAGTCCGAAGCGAGGGCGAAAGGACTTTGCGGGATCGGGGCGTGACAGATGACTGGTCTTATTAAGGAGGAAGGGCGCTCCAATCAGAGAGATTTCTTCAAGGGTGTGCCTGATGGTCCACCCGCCGCGCTGCGGGTATTGCTCCCTGGTCATCTTCCTGATGTGTTTGCCTCTGAAGTACATCCCTGTCGTACCTCTCTATTTGCTAATAGGATGTTGGCTACTTGCCATACTTATCCAAAAGGTGCCTTATATGTATCCGGTTGGATCTATCCCGAACCAGAGTGGAGGGAGTTGTCTTTATGGGCGGTAGGGAGGTACCAACTAGATCTGAAAGGTATAGGCCTCAATTGCAATATTAATACCACTGTGCAAGGGATCGAGGTCAACCGGCCTCTCTTTCTTGTTTTGTTGGAGTTGTTTAATCGTCATACGGGGACGTTCTACACTTCTTACAGAGAGATAGGCCTGGCACTTCACGAGATGCATGCTATCTCAAAGCTGCCATGGGGGATCACCCTTATGAGGAGTACACTCCTTGCAGTGAAGAGTTTTTTAGGTTGGAGAATACATACCCTGAGATGATGACTATATATAAGGAGTTGTTTTGCCATTACTAGGTGTGTAAGTGCCAGGACGGGGCACAAGATCAGCCATATATCAAGGCATGGACCGATTATATTTTTATGAGGCTTCCATCAATGCCAGGGCAGGCTTATTTTACATCGTGTCGGGAGTACACTGCTGACGAAGTGGACGATATGATGGCCGAGGCCGGGATGTCGGCTCCGTCAGTGGATGCCGAAGGGAAGCCCACTTCAAAAGTCCATAATTTCTTCTGTCAAAGTTTGACTACCCTGAGCCATAAAGCGGGCTTAGCCCCCTGTTTGATGATATGGCTGCGAAAGGCCGTGGTTCCAGGAGGTTTGGGGCGTATTCATCGGATTAGTCAGGATTTGATATTGCCCGCTGTAAAGCTCGCCTTCAGACATTCTTTGGCCTTCTAGCCGACCATGGTATGTGACATCTTGTGCGGCCTACGGGTGTTTTCTAGAAGAATAATCGAGCATGGAGGGAGGGATGGAGATTTTCTGTCAGTCGAACTCCCCTACCACTACCTGATGGGTTAGTTAGCCTTGCACCATCCTGGTTTGATAGCTCCCAATACCCTCTTGGGGTATGAGGCAGGGGATGCGATCCTACGCAATTATGAAGCTACGAAGTGGATTGATCATGAAATTCCCGCTTGTAGATGGATGCTTTGTAGATTAAGAGAATATGCCATCCGCGTGGTTTCGCCTTCCTATAACAGTTTTCTTAGAGATGAAGTATCAGTGAACACAAATCTAACCCTTGGGGATTTCCATTGGATGTAGTCCATCCGCCCCTCCCATCTGGTGTAATGAAACCAAAATCGGGTGTACTTGGAGCCTTACCTGCCTAGCCACTTTGCACGTCAATTTGGCTATAGCCAGGTCATGATGGGTAATCCAAGTTCCTATTTTGGTTAAGAGGGAAGCCTCCTGGATGGTGCCAGGGCATGGCGTTATTTCAGTGATGGTCGTACCGGTACAGGGTTTACCATTCCTTCGATGCATGATGTGACGCTTCTGTTGTATTCTACCGCGAAGTTTTACTATATTGCGAACAACTTCTCGTCAGAGTACAACCGCCAAAGGAGCTTACTTGAGGAGATGAAGTTTAAGGCAATTTGGTCACCTTCACGGCATCCTCAGAGGCTTGTTTCTTTGGAGAGCAGAACCACAGATGGTTCTAGCTCGTCGCGGGAGGGGACAGAGGAGGAGATGCTCTTGAGCGACCCGCAAAAATGTCTAATTTTTTTTCGGGCGAGCTTTCCTCCTATTAAGAGGGCGAAAGTAACTTTTGTGCCTTTGTGGAACGCATCGTCCCGATAGCCTTTCGTAGAGCCAAATGCCCTTTTTGCTGGGTCTTCTTCAAGGGTAAGTCTGGGTGTTTTGCCCTTTCAAAGTTTTTTGTCTATTTTTTATGCCTTATCATTATTTGATTCATGTAAGCAGGGCTCTCATGGTCAGAAAGGCTTAGGGAACTTTCTGAAGAGCCTGCGCCCGATGTTCCTCGAGCCATTGGGACCGAGGGAAGGACTACGACTGTTGTTTGTTCTAACTCGGAGGATGTCCCTCCTTCCGCTCCATTCGTGTACGAGACTCAGGGCCCCTTGGAGCCATTGGCTTCATTCCTGCAGGACCCTGCGAGGTTACCTACAACTTTTGTGGAGCTAACCGGAGGGGAGGTAAATGCGGAAGCTGAAGACTTTATCCCGGATCCTGTCGTTGCCTCTCCTCCTAATTTGAAAAATGACTCTGTTGTGCCGGATGAGGCAAAGGATCGTCCGATAGAGGGGCCGACTGAGGATGTGGAAGAAGTGTTGCCCGGGCAAGCCGCCGACGGGTCCACCATCGGAAGGTTTGTCGAAGAGATCATCCAAACAGTTGCGGTAGAGGCCATTGAAGGGTTGGCTGATGGAGTCCTTAGAGAGACGGACGAGGAGGCCTCAGTAAGACCCGTCGATGTGGATGCCATTATCATCACTGTAGAACTGGTCGAAGATGCGACCGACAAACTGGTTGATGAAATACTGACCAAGGATATCACTTTTGAGTCGGCCCCGGTTATAGGAATTGTCGAAGAGCTGGTTGCGCCTCCTACGTCATTGGGTGTCCTACCGGTGGCTCCTGCTATCTCGATCTTAGTATCCGGACAGAGTTTGGAGATTTCTGATGTCCTGGCTTCTCCCATGACCTCAACGAGTTTAGCGGATAACAAGTATTATTCGAATCTTCTCTTGGGTACCATTCGTTATGCTCTGTTGTATGGTTTGGAGGGCATCTTACAGCATAATGACTCACTCAAATGCGTCTGCCTTATTGTTGATGGTCATCTGTTGCTTCTGCGCCATTATCCTGAATGTTAGACAAATTCAGATGCAATAGCCAACCTAATGGCCGAGTCAGACGCCATTGCCTTCGAGCTACAGAATCTCGAACGCGATATCTCGACTCTGATTGCTATAGTGTTGAAGAAAATAGCTTCTAAAGTATCCCAGTATGAACAACGACGTTAGGATTTGCGGGCCCGTTTTACAAAAATCAAGGTTGCACTCAAGGAGGTGACCGATGCTGATAAGGTTCGGGCCCGTCGTCATACAGATACAGAAGAATAATACAGAGACCTCCGAGAGCAGATTCAACAATTGGAGGAGACTCCAGCCCTTGCTGAGAGTGACCTGAGGAAGTCAGAGGACAAGAAGGAGGTCTTTCGCCAACTTTCCGAACCTGTAGCTCAAAAGAAGGAGAGCATTGGCATTTGTCAGGCCGAGTTGGCCCTTGCGCACCAAGCTATGTCCTCTGTCGAAGATGAAGCTGCTCAGCATTGGGAGGCTGAGCGGAGGGCCCAAGCATTGGCTGAGCATTAGAGGGATCGTTTGAGGAGCCGGTTAGAAGAGCTTAAGAACCAATCTTCTCAATTTTGACTTCTTTCTTTCTTCTTCTTGCCTCTTATTTTATGGGAGACTATTTTTGTAATAGAAAACACCATCTCATTTATATATGAATCTTGTACAGAGGTAAGAATTCTTTGTTTGTCTTCGTGGTTGCGAATCTTGTACAGAGGTAAGAATTCCCTTAGATAAGATAACTCTATTAGAAAGGGTGTTTACTCGGAGGTGATATAGACATGGTAAACACGGGACTTTTTGTGGAGATACTTTCTTTACTCAGAGGTAATATGGACATGGCAAGGATAGAATCTACAGAGGTATAGAACGACTCAGAGGTAGTATGGACGTGAAGGGTTCTATAAATAACAGCTATGGGGGATTATCATGGAAGGGTTGCCTACTCAGAGGTAATATAGACATGGCCGACATCCTTCACTAGAATAACAGTTCAGAGGTAATATGGACATAAAATGTTTTCTAAAGAATTATGATAACCCAAAATTATCATAGAAAGGGGTGACTACTCAGAGGTAATATGGACATGGTAGACACAGTATAGAAGAAAAGGGTGACTACTCAGAGGTAATATGGACATGGTAGACACAGTATATAATAACACTTCATATGTGATATGGACGTGAAATATTTTCTACTAGGGAGAGGAATAGATGGGATGGATTCTTTTAACGGAATACATAAACACTTACTGGGATAGGGGAGGTTTCTACTGTTCGAAATGCCATTCTTATTGAGATCCTAAGCAATACCCAGGGTTCATCTTCGAAGTATTCAAACATCTGGTCTTCCTCCTCGACCGGAGGATTTGTAGAGACCATGTTAGCAGACAGCATCTTTTTGAAGACCTGATCGGTATTGGTGTCAGAGTCCCAAGTTGAGGAGTCGGAAGAGTGTGAATGCATCATGGCTTCCATCTCTGAGTCTTCTGAAGTTGAAGTGGGTGTAACATAACCCAACCCCCGGCGGGTGCGCTGGTAATAGTTTTGAGCCTTTCCCTTTGGAGCTCAAATCCATAAGTGAAGGAGCTGACCTTTACCATAGTTGAGTCCTTTGTTGATGTCCAAGTCGTAACCCATCCATTGGATGAGGTGTTTGTCTGGAGTAGAGTAATGGTAGAGTTGCATCTTGCCGTTTTCGGGTTCTGGTTTTCCTGGAGTTAGTCGCTGAGGATGCTCCAATCGACCAAAGATGTTGGATACCACCTCCTTCTTCCTTAATGGAACTAGGACGTAAGAGCCCCAAAAAGGGACAACTCGGCTCCCAAGCTTGGCGGTTATCACTTGTGTTTATAGCATACATAGAGAGTTGTCTAAGAAATATCTAGTGTTCCAACATGCACAAGAGTAATTCGAAGACAACTTTCTATTAGTAAAATAAGAAATTTTATCCCGAGGGATTATATCATCTAAAGAGTGTGCTTCGGTATCGACATAGATGTAGTCTTCCAACTCTACATCGGTGAGGTCTAGGGTTGTCGAGGGAGGAGGGGGAAGATGCTTCTCCTTTATCTTGACCACCACGGGGGATGCGGTCGGAGGTTCCTGTGCCTTCATGGTTGGCTTTGGGGACCTTCGGGATAGCGTTATTCGTGTAGGCTCCTGGCCATCATTTGACATCATCGATGGCGAAGATGGCGCTTCGCGTCGGAGATTGACGACGAGGGGCGCTGATACCTTGGGGGATTTTCCCTTCAGTCGAACATTTAGTGGTTCTTCAGTAACCGCTGCACTTTCTGAGGCCGTCTCTGCCTCGTTGTCGGCATCATTGCTCTTATCGTCCCATGGGACTGACTTATAAAGATCAACATCCATACAGTATGCTTCAAGTCCTGGAACGGATTGATGTCAGCGAATTCGGACTTCATAGTCCCATCGCTTGCTACGTACTTCATGCATTCATGAAGAGTTGAAGGAACGATCATGTAATCATGAATCTATGGTCATCCCAATAACATTTTGTAATTTATGTTAACATCGATAAAATAGCAAGTCATTTCAGTATGGAGGTCGCCTATTTGGCACTTCAAGCAAATTTTGCCCAGGGGCTTGATCTTTCCTACGTTGAAGCCGCTGATTGTTGTGCTCGATGCAGTCAACCGATTCATCAGGATCCCTAGAGTTTGGAGCAAACTCCTTTGGATGATGCTGAGAGAGGAGCTTGGGTCGATGTGGATACGATCGACTTTAATGGCACCTATATACCCTGTATAGTACAGAGGTCTGTTATGCGGGTTATTCTTCAGCAGCATGTCTTGCTAGTTGAAGGTGATACTGGGGATCACTTCGACCATGCTGTGACAATGTGGGCAGGCCGTAGGGTCTTCCTTGGGTGGTCTCACCTGAGTATAAAAGGATTCGACATTCTGTAAGGCTTCGCTGAGCGCATCTCGGGTCTCTTTCGAGAGATGGAGGATCTAGAAGAGTGACATTCTAGTCGGGGTATTAGCTAGCTGTGCCAGTATGTCAAAGTTGTAGAGTTTGATAGGCCCTACTACCGAGTCTTTTCTCAGAGGTTTGTCGAAGTGAACCTCCATTTGCTTCTGTCTATCTACGATAGGAGTCTGAGACGGGCCTGCTTCTGATGTATCAGGAGAGGAGGTTTTAAGTTGGTGGAGGTGCTACCTCCTGTGGACCTTGGTTCTCGTTTTTCTGCCGCGCCAAGCAAGTGGTCACCAGGGTGTCTTCGGGTGATGCCGAGATATGCCACATGTCCTGACCTTCTTTCCTTTGACAGAGGGGGTTGTAGGTGCCATCATGTCGGGAGTAAGGTCGGGGTGGACCCATATGACCTAGCCTCGTGGTGTGGAGAACAGGATGAGCCCTTGAGGGTTGTTACACACTGGTAGAGGAATGACTACTTTCATTGTCTCCCTCGGGAAGGGAACGACCCCGTCTTGTGCCTTCGTGGTTGGAAAACTTCCAACCTAGAGAGTAACCATGTTGGCCATGACAGTCTTTTCTTTATAGTCAAGTGATATGACTTTGGCGTCAATGAGGCACTGAATCTATCTTTTCAACACGTAGCAATCTCGTGTCGAATGGTAGACATATTGATGATAATGGTAGTATTTAGGGTTGTCCACCTTTTCCACTTTGTCGGGGCGCTTTGGTGTTGGGAGAGACAGCTTTCCACTCTTCGTCGGTATATTGAAGAGTTCCAGCGTATCCTCGTCGTTGAAGTAGTAAGTCTCCCTCGGCTTCTGCGCTTCTACGGACTTGGGGTTCATGGTTACTGAACCTTTGGAGATGTCGACGGTAATGGCTTGTTTGTCGTTTCTATCCTTGGTGTTGTTGCTAGACGATCGTCTCCTCTTGTCCTCGAGAAAATAAAAGTTTAATCCCAGGAGCTGCGCATCTTGGGATTTCTTGTGCCACATCCGCCTCTGTAATAAAAGGCGTCCACTCTGTGCAAGGAGCACTGTGCCACAATTTTATTGCACGTAACATATTCTTGCAGCATGAGTCCATAAGCATGGGCTTGGACATGCCAGGCGGTAGCCTCAAAGCTGCCTGGAGGAAGCACTCGATGTATGCATGGACATGCTCTTTCTCTCTCTGGATGACCTCCATAAAAGTTGACATCATCATGTCCATCCCTCCATCATAGAATCGATCGATGAAGAGAGTCTTCAGGTCCTCGAACGATGAAATGCAGTCATCCGGAAGACTGCAGAACCACTCTTAGGCTACCTCATACAGGGCTCCTATGAATATGTTGGTTAGGAGGGCGTCGTTCTTTGGTAGGTACTACCTCAAGTATCGTCGGGGAGACTCCTTTCCATCGAAGGGCGTGAGCGATTGAGAACCCTGTGCCGTGTTGCACGTAGCAACACAGAGTTCATCTTCGTCTGCGCTTGACGACCCCCTGTCGAACCTCCAACGTTCGGTTGACATCAGTTGTAGTCTTTGGAAGACGGAATGCCTCCTCGGCGGTATGGTGGCTGCCTGTTGACAGCAGCAGTTGATGGTGATCTAGGTATAAGGATGGCTTGATTTAGGTGTGCCCTGTGCCACATATTTCTCTTCTGCCTTGGGCTTGTGTGAAAGCGTCAAGTCCTCCACCTCTGTACCCCTATTATACGCACAGGGAACTGCGCGCGGGTACGATCAAAGAGGGTCTGGCGAGACAGACTCCTATTATGCTTATAGGAAAGTTGCTTGCATGAGTCCTTCTCTATGGGATGTACCCCCTGGCTTGCATCACGTACAGGAGTGCTCAAGCAACAAAAGGTTTTAGCTGGTCGAGGCATCGAAGCACGGGAACCAATTTTGTACAACTTTCCATTAGCTACACGTGTGACTGTCAACGTAGGCCGTTGATTGTCATTGGCATAGTACGTTTGTTGCACGAGGCATGTACTGCCTTAGATTTCTTTCTACTACCCCCAAGGGGTGCATAATATTCTGAATCCAATGAGGGCTTCCCTGATGGAAAGGCAATTATGTCGAAGACATACCTTCTCGTCGGTAATGCTTCCTTTGTGGGGGGTTGAACCGCCATGCACTTCCTTCGGTGTTGTGCCCTCATCAGGCCCGCCATAGGGATACTGTCCTTCTTATTTATTTTCCTAAAATGGGAATCGAGTGAGATAGCATGGCCGCAGTAGCCAAAATCTTTTCCGGGGCTTCAGCATTTAGAGGGTTCTGGATCGCAGTTCCATCTGTCGTGATGCTCGTCACCGCCGCCTTGGACACCCAGACACGTCGAGTCTTCTTTGGTTTTACGAATCACTTTGAAGGACTTAACTTCTATTCAGAAAGGAGATCTTCAAAAGCTTGTTGGTCAAAGCGTACGATCAACATCTTCTGGGAAGATCCCAGCAAGTTGACGTCAGATTGCATCACCATCTTCTCGTTGAAGGAGAAGGTAGTCCCCAGCAGAGTCGCCATTTTGTTCGACGTCACAAAAGGTTATACAAACTTTTTTGTTTATTGAACTTGAAAAAAGGTACAATCAATTCCTATGCGAGGAAATCTAAGTACAAGAATTCTGGGAAAGCGTAACGGTGGAGATCGAGCACAGCAGCGGCTCCTTTACTCCGTTGACGATCTGACTACGAGTTAGACTTGCTTTGGCCTTCTGGTACCTTTGATGGAACTCTAGGATTACCGATCAAGAAGATGCTGGAGTTGAAGACTTCGAAGCTCTACCTTTTGCCTCCTACTTATTTTCGCTCTGCGTGGGTCCTCCTCTTCTTTTTGTTGAAAGGAAAACTCCTATTTATAGAGGAAAGGGGATGCATATGCGTTGTGCAATCAAATTTTGAGATATGAAGTAATCTGCTGGCATTGTACGGTGCGGGCTTCTACTGAGCTGACACTTGACAAACGTCGAGATTTCTCTCTAACGAGATCTCGGGTGGTTATCAAAATAACCGAAGGAGGTGACACATGGCGCATGTCTATTGTTGGGGTTCCTATGTTTAGATGAAGCCGAGTAGATCTTAGATTTCATCTCATAGTAGGATTCTGTTTGATCTTCAGGAGGCTATCGGTTTAATCAAACCGACTTGATACGACCTTTATTAAAAGATCAAACTTTGTCCTTATCTGAGTTTTAAACAAATTGATAAGATATTTGTACTTATCAATATGATCAACCTCTATCATATCTTTGAGAGTGGCAGTTTAAACAAACCAATTGGGTGGAACCATACAACCTGCACCTCTAGCGAGGTCTTAGTGCTGCTGTGCTTCTGGTGCGATGGTAGACTGTTCTCCTGGAGACAACGGAGCCTCTTCGCTTTCAGGCGACGAGTGGACTATGTTTCAAAGATGACGGAACCTATGTGCGTTTGAGCAACGAGTAGGCTGTGTTTCGAGTGGTAAAGTCACCGTGCTTTAGGGCGACGAGTACGCTGTGCTTCAGGCTAACGAGGTCACTGTGCTTTTGGAGAGGCATGCGGACTTGTGTTGGATGCACTAGTATTTTCCAATTCTTTGATGAAGGTGGTTGAGCTTCTGGGTTGAAGTAGAGGTCCGTACGGTTGAAGCTGGGATGATGTGAAGTCATAACCAGTCTGTGCCTCCTGCTGGCGCGGGATTGTAACTGCACTTCTGGTTTGAAGAAGCTGTCTTTGAAGTCTTCTTTAAGAGCAATTAATGACCGCTCTTTAAGAAATGACTCCCACTTGATTGTTACCGTTACTTGGGGAATTTTAAGGGATCTTTTAATGGTCTAAGGCTTAGTCGAATGAACCTATTTAATGGGGTTCATCGTGCTGAGTCCTATATTCATCCCATTAATATAGGAATTTTGACCGACGGCCCCGTGGCCTATGTCTTGGACTACTCCTGCCCGATATAAGGGTGAGTTTCTTCCGAAGGGTCACGTCTTCCTCTTTTTGTCCTTCAATACCATGCTGGATCCAGACTTAGCTTCGAGCGGCCGTTGGCCATGTCTAAGTCAGATTTTGGTTGAGGATCCCTTCATTCAAAGGAGCTATGCCTTCGTAGAAGAACTGTTGATGAGCTTCGAGATGTGCTGGAATGCTTCTCATGAGGAGTTCGAACTTGAACGACATCTTGGAGGTCCTGACGACCGAGTTTGGTCTGGTTGGGAACATGAAGCGTCGCAGGTTGTGCTCTGTCGTGCTCATTGGCGGTTGCGTGCCTTCGTTAGGCTGGAAAAACCTTAGAAGCTGATGCACTTTTGAAAAGGGCCTCCAGTCGTGTTGTGGACTGAATTCTCGCTCGGGCCAATAGCTGCTTCAGGAAGAGCTGCGCATCTGAGAGAAGGATGCTGTGGTGGCAGACTTTGATAGCGACTGTATTCACATCTTCTAATCACAGTCTCTCCTCTCATGACGATTACATTGTGAAGATGAACCCCACCGTAGATCCGTAGGTGTTTTTAGTTCAACGTATGTAATCACAAATACTTTGTAACAGATCCTTGTAATTAGGAAGTCTTCTTTTATGTAATCGTGACGGATCTGTAATAAACTCTTGTAGACATGATTTAATAAAAATAACTTTCCTTGAACTTTTCAGCTATTTTTTGTGAGTTTGCCTTTTCTGTTGGCATACTTGACAGCCTGTGCTTCTGTGAAGCTGGGTTGGTAGCGAGAGTACGAACCTACGCCGTTCGCCATCTGCACCTTTGTGAAGATGGGTGGGTAGCGAGGGTACCTACCTGCACCTTTTGTCATCCTGCGCTTTTTCATGCTTCTACCGTTTGGACATGTGATAACGATATACGGATGATTAGGTTGAGCGAACATATATTAGGATGGCTTTACTGAATGACTCGGACCCTTAGACTTAATGCTGCAAATGCAATAGCAGAAATCTATGATCGAAGTTTAGATATCGGAGTAATGCGAGCTTGGGTAGAAAATCTCGTACTATCAACTTTGGTTTGACCTTAGGATTGGGGTCAGTGTTTATATTATTATTTGGGAACTATTATTCCAATACTGACGGATGACTTTAGTCGAAGAGAGGTAGCCTAGCGGTTAGGCAAGACGTCCCTGTTTCGAGAGTTAGTATCAGTACGATTGATCTTGAGGATTGATAGAATTGGATACTGGTGGATAGAATGATTCAAGAGTATGAAAATACCACTCACGAGGCTTGGCTGAAATGCATACATTTTAGGGATGTCTGAATATGTGCACGATCCGACTCGAGTGGAAATGAAGGATTCGCTATCACGAGGCTTGGTTGAAATATGTATTTTGGGGACGCCTAAAATATGTGTACGATCCAACTAAGTGATATGTCGAATTCAGGTAAGACTAAAGGAACGAGACGTTATTGAGGATTTTAAGATATTGTTGTTCGGGGTAAAAAAAATAAACATGGCACGATCGTGGCTCGGATTGAAGAAACACATAGACAAAGTTGTGCAAGAATCATTGGATGTCGAATAAAATGATAAGTCGAAGAGTGTGTACTCAGTAAGTTTTGAGGACGAAACTTTTTCTTAGTGGTGTATGTCACGACCCGCACCCGCTTTTTTGGATACGAGACGTGTCCAAGCCAGCCTACACCGCAGAGTCGGCGGTAGAACGCTGTCACAGTCAAGATGCTCAAATCACAAAATATAATATTTGCTGCTCATTCACATTTCTAAAATTTATTATAACAGTTACAAGATTTATATTTGAAGAAAATACAAAGTTCTCACATTTAATAAAAATGATACAACTGCTATCTATTTCTAGATTTTTGTCTGCAAGTACACCCGTATCTCCCAAGCTAAGTGAATCCATGGCTAACCTAAAAAATGTTGGTTTCCAGTCAGGAATGGAACAAGTACACAAACCGACGGCAATGCGAAAACACAATAGAATTAACAAGGCATGAAAATAACATATGAGAGATAAAAACTAGAAGGTAACTGATGACATGGCACAGTGGAGAAGAAAAGGGAAATAAATAAAAGACAACTACCTATGTGATGCGAAATATCCGTTTCGACATGTGAACGGCTAGGGGGTAAATCTGGCACCTGTACGTGTCGTGTACAGGTGCTATTGTTCACGAATGGACATCATGGGGATAATTCTGGGTAGTCCACATGTCTACTAAGATATTTCCCCTCCCGACTACTCTGTGTGACGAGCATGTCAACAAGCAGCAAGATATATGTATAAATATGAAATGAAAAGACTACTATGAATCGAAAGCAATCAGAAAGTGCACTTGCCTGAGGTCCTTTGCGGGTGAAACCGACAATACAATACTACTCAGTGAGCCACAACAATCAAATTCGTACAACAGTCTCCAGATGATGAAATAAACATTACCAACATTCTCAGAATAGTCAAATTAGCTAGGATTGCCTGTCCTTAAGTCTAATTCTGGACACAGGGGCAAAACGGTAATTTTGGGCCAAAACGGTGTCCGTCGTTGGACCCGCTTCGCACCGAAAAGCATACCAGATTCAATGGTCTCTAAAGTCATCAAACTACATGTCAACAGGTCTGGTTTTCTGATATGAACCCAACCGTATGTCCAGAGTTGGATTCCGGCGGGCCGTGCACAAAATTGCCCGTTGAGTCGGATCGTGGGGCCCGCAAAACGGCGGTCCAATTCTACTGTCTCAAAATTGGACCAAACTTGGCGTACAAGATCAAAAAAATGATACGGTCCTGTTGGCACAAGTTTCGTCTCGATCTGACGAGCGTACACAAAGTAATTGAGGAATTTGCACATAGGCTGATACGGTAAATTTCGACGGATACACATTAAATTCGTCGCGCACACGCCACCAATTTGAATTCCGTCAAAGCCCACACGTCCACGAAGCTGTTACGCACCTTTCGATGCTTTCGGTTCGTGACCACATCGCCCGTTTGGCGGGACGCACATCGTATCGAAGGATTTTTCCTATTTTCTATATTTTTGAAAAACAGATTTTTGTTGAACTTCACGCTCGATTATCTTGCTGAAAAATAAACAAAATCAAAAAGTATAAAGTGTGTTCTAGTTTCCTATAGGTTGTCTTCAATCCTGTTTACTTATATTTCAAAAAATCGATTTGGATTGGCAGGTATTTGGCTTCCAATATGGGGTGCAAACTGTGAATACAGAACATGTGTTCTGTGGTTTTTCTTCAACTTTGCGTCGATTTTTGAGTCGAATTCGATTCGATTTCCTTCGAAAAAATCCTATAGGGTTGAAGGGGGATAGGTTAGCTTCGTACCTGTGTAACTGGTTCGACGGACGATCGAGAGTCGTGAACAAACTTCCGTCACGAAGTTGCTCTCAGAAAGTCGGCCTGCTGTTATTGCCGTTCGCGCCTGTGCGCGCGCGGCCTCCTTGGCCGCCGTCCGGCGGTCCCCCGGTGGCGCTCTGGTGTCGAGGTGGCCGTCCATGCGACTGGGGAGACACTGGGTGGTCGCACGGCGTTAGGGTTTCCCTTCTTTGCCATTCTCGATCTCTCGCTCTGCTATATATAGGGTCGGGTCTTCTTACGTTCGGCTTGGATGGTACCCAGTAGCTCGGGTCTGAGCTCTGGATGCTACTGCTTTATATAAAAGTTGTGGGGGAGAATTCACAGTCCATGTGGGCTGTGGGCCGGTTTGGGATTACTATTATTTCTCTTATATTAATATGTATATATTTACATATATATGATTATATGTGTATATATATATACATATATTTACCTTTATATTTATCTATATATACAAACATATATAATTATTCGTATATACACATTTATATGTATATACTTACATAATACTATATATACACATACTTTATTTTATAATTAATACCAAGAGTATATATATTTATAATTATTTAATAGGCATCAATATCCCTATATATTTATATATATACCAATATAATATTTTCCATAAAACATAAGTAAACCTCTATATATTATCTATTCCTAATGACTATATATAATAATATTTATTGATAACAAAATAGATATAACCAATATTAGTAAATAATTTTATATAAATAATAACCTCAATAATAATGATAATAATAATAATACTAATGATAATAATAATAACAAAATTCAATAAATCATTATGGTGTATATACCATTACGTACAATCTACTAACCCCAAAATATACAAGGACCTAATGTATACAATTGTCACTGCATAGCAACTAAATAATGATAATTATAATATTTAATTACGAATACTAGAAAATATTTATTAAATTATTAAAACAAATTACAACCGACTCATACCAAAATACATCAACACGAATGTCGTTGGACGTGCTGCATGACTACATGGGCTTGGGCTTGTTTTGTGTCCAATCTGGACTAGTTCGGTACAATCGGGTCCTCTAAAACTCAATAATATAATAAATAAATAAATCTTCGGTAATATTTAAGTCGCATCTTGGCCTGGTTTTCCTAGTTAGGACATCCCTATGGCTCGGCCTTCCCTACTAGGGCTAATACACTAGTCAAAGCACGCCACTGCACTATCCATGCCACGATTTCTAATCAACTTGTACTCAAATTCCTAACAATGACTAAAATCATCAACTATAATAATAAACTAAATAATTATCTATAAAATCTAAAAAAATCATCATTCAAATAAAATATATAATAATAAAATATTTCTAAATTTTCGGTAAGGGGAGCTACAAATCTACCCACCTTAAAAATAATTTCGTCCTCAAAATTCTAATTCATAACTATTCTTAAATTCAAAAAGGAAGTCTACTATAACCTTAATCTCCTTAAATTTCCATTCTTGAAAATAGTTTGTATCCTCCTCCTAGCCATTTGTAACTACATAGTCTCTAGGATTTCTACCAACCTTTGGTCACACTACTCCTCAAACTAAATCTTATAATCTTCTGACTAGTTGCTAACACTCCTACCAACAGATATCTAGGCATATGGTAGCTATAATCCTCTCCTATTTATCAAGCACCCAAAATTTAATAAGCGACAATTTACACAAGTAGCTAAGAAATATTGATAAATTCTAATAAGCATGACCACTCGTCGCTCTAAAATATGAAGGACAGACAGATAAGAAAAATAATCGAGAGCAGTTATGAAGTTTCAAGAACTGTAAAGAGTATCCTATGATGCAGATAGAAAAAAAGTTTATGAACCATCAACTTATTTGCTAGATTGGGCTACTATAGTGTAGCCATTTGCTAAATCGAAGAACTCTTCGCTTCTTAGGGGGGCATTTAATCTATGAAATACAGACATTCCATTCTCGAAGTTAATCTAAGTAAGGTTCCATAATGGAACAAAATTTGAGAAATCAAGATTGTGATCTTTCCCGTGATTATTTAAACACACGAGCAAGGGATATAGGTGCACTACAAGATCATCTCGCGACTTCCAGGTAAGGGTTACGAATGACTTCATAGTCTAAGAGGTGGGGACTACATAATAGGTATAGGGACCTATTTCAATTAGTTCGGTCTTATAGTCCAAATACGGTGGTATGCATGGATGGGTTCTACTGGTTCTTAATGGGTTCTCTATTTTGGACATCACTCGCTGGTTGGATGAACCTTGGATTTTAATCTTTATTGACTGAACAAGATCCCAAGATAAAATTATGTCTACTAGGTTAGGTAACCTAGAATAGGATTTCTTCCAAGTGGTTGAGCTAGTTGCTAGTCAAGTGGGTTAGCTAGGTCCACAAGCCCAAAATGTGCCTTTAGTGACTTTTGTGTTTAAGGAGCACATGAGACCTCAATTGGGTGGCACACTAGTAGCATGTGCGTAGTGGGCTTCGAGTAGGTCACAACCATATATTGGGTCGTAAGAATTGAGTCAAGGTTGAGGCTCTAGTTGAAGTCGGGAAGTATACCGGTATTATGGTAAGGGTTATAACTAGTCCTTTTAACCTGAAAGTCGTAGCACAAAAATAGAGTACAAGGGGACGATTTTGGGTGGAACATGATATACCTGGATGAAGGTGGACTTGTCTAGATCTTGCATATGAAATTTGTTAGAAGGTAATAGCTGGTCTCGTGCTCCGAATGTCAATGACACGACCGGGGACACAAAATGATCTAAATGGGAAGTGGGAGTCCATGGGGCACTAATTATCATCCTAATGCGAATTATTCCGATCAATCAGTAATATTCATATGTCCCAAAATTTTAGGGCTTACAATCTATCCACCTTAGAAGCTAGGATATGGTTTTAAGAATAATGAGATTAGAAAAATTCCAAAGTCCGGATAGTGTGCCTCGACTCTTATTAATAAAGAATAAGGCATGGCGGAACGGAGTACAGTAGATATAAGTCAAGTCGAGGATCGTTCCTTAATAAATGGAAAATGAGTGTATACAATGACACATAGTCGATAGAATAGAATGATCTATTCATCCATGGTATACAAGAGTTATCGACGGGGTAACCAACTCTAAGGCACATCATATGAAAAGATTTCTAACAACTGAGTCGTGAAATTTTATTGTGTCAAGCCTACTAGACTATTATCACATGGGTTCTAGTTAAACCAAGCTTCAAACAATTGATTAGAGGCTCACAACATTTGGTCTCTTGAGAATAGGTAGTCTCCAAGGTTGGCATTTGATCAAGGGAAAGATCCTAATCATTCTCGGACTCCAATGGCTAGAAGATCAATATAGTAGGTTTAGTCTCGAAGGGAGGTCGAGTAACTCAAGGCAAGATTCTAGTCACATGGCTGCCCAATGGTAGCTATACTTGTGTATACAACTATCGTAGCCATAGGGACACACGACATCTATCTATCAATTACGAGCTTTCGTCTTTCTAATCAGTGAAAGACAAAAACAATAAAGAGTTCAAGAGAGATGTCACTGACTACAATTACGTGATTCAAAAGCGAACGTATAATTCAAGAGAAATTGTCAATACAGTCGTAGGTGAGATCCTGGATACATCTACATCTCAATCCACGTAGGTTAATCGGAGGAAGAGCGAACCAAATGTATCATGGTTGATCAGACCGTAATACAATGATTCTGATTAGACAATATGTTAGCGGGCGTCCCCAATAAATATATTTCTTGAATCAAGCTCGATAAAAGAGTAAGCTTGCAAAAACTAGACTGTAATAGCAGCATTGGTCAAGAGAGTCAAAATATAAATATGTAAGGTTTTTGAAATGAGGCACAATTGGTTCGAGTTTTGAGAGAATCAAAGCCTTACCTGGTGTTCTTGCTTATATAGGCATCCCACTATCTTCTATGGTATCATAAACTTGTAATCCCGTCTGAAGTCATCTTACTAAGGATTATGCCTTGCAAGTATATTCTGGCTGTGGAAAACCCTTGGTTTCGTGGTTCAGACGTAATCAGCTATCAGGTACTCTACCTTATATTGACACAAGGGTATCTAAGATCTAAAGAGGTCAACGAGGACATAGTTTTAGCAATGTTCCATAAACTATGGTTCTTCGAAATGATTTCAATTCTGTGGATTGTGCCTTGCCAGTGCGTTGCTGGCTGCAGTAAATCCACACTCTCCGCTCTCAGGTAATTGGCGATAGTGCGTTGCTATCTAGTCATCACAGTCGTTTAATTACTCCAATTATATTTCTAAGACTTCAAGGAGCTGCCAGAGTTTCAAACTAGTTGACTATGATAGAAAGTGTAACATCTGCCTATAAGTATCAATCCTTAAAGTAAAAGACTGGTCGGAAGAAATATTTGAAGACAAGTGAATTAAGAACTTCCTAACCTTTATCTCATATATATTTCAAATGGATGAGGGAAAACTTTGAATCAAATCTAACTCAGGATTCATACAGGAATAACAGAATCAGGAATTATAAACCAATTCCTTACAGCAAAATAGAATTTAAAACAGGCAATTCCAACTTACGATATAAGATTTATATCTAAATAAAAAAATTGAACAGTTTATCAAAATTAACGCCTTAATTATAGGCAAGCCTAAGATACCAAGCGAATAGTATATCCATATTGGATCACATTGTCATATCAAAAGTAATAGTGTACCTATAGGGATCTAGGAATCCATCTAAATTGCATGGCCTATCTAATAACCTTAACTACCCAACGGTCAATTTGAACAAGGGATTCCTAGTCCTAGTCATTCTTTTAAATCAATTTAACCTAAGTTGTGAATCAGCATTTTCTAGTCGCAGGTTCGCAAAGATACGACTAACTTAAGTACCATCACGAGTTTGCAATCTTTTGCGAAGACTGACCTGCATAGGCCACCACAAAAACTTGTCACGACCGGAACCCGCTTTTTCGGATACGAGACATGTCCAAGCCAGCCTACGCCACAGAGTCGGTGGTAGAACGCTGTCACGGCCAAAATGCTCAAATCATAAAATATAACATTTGCTGCTCATTCATATTTCTAAAATTTATTACAACAGTTACAAGATTTATATTTAAAAAAATACAAAGTTCGCACATTTAATAAAAATGATACAACTGCTATCTATTTCTAGGTTTTTGTCTGCAAGTACACCCGTATCTTCCAAGCTAAGTGAATCCATGGCTAACCTAAAAAATGTTAGTTTCCAGTCAGGAATTGAACAAGTACACAAACCGATGGCAATACGAAAACACAATAGAATTAACAAGACATAAAAATAACATATGAGAGATAAAAACTAGAAGGTAACTGATGACATGGCACGGTGGAGAAGAAAAGGGAAATAAATAAAAGACAACTACCTATGTGGTGTGAAATATCTGTTTCGATATGTGAACGGCTAGGGGATAAATCCGGCACCAGCACGTGTCGTGTACAGGTGCTATTGTTCACGAATAGACATCATGGGGATAGTTCTGGGTACGTAGTCCACATGTCTACTAAGATATTTTCCCTCCCGACTACTCCGTGTGACGAGCGTGTCAACAAGCAACAAGATATATGTATAAAAATAAAATGAAAAGACTACTATTAAATGAAAGCAATCAGAAAGTGCACTTGCCTGAGGTCCTTTGCTGGTGAAACCGATAATACAATACTACTCAGTGAGCCACAACAATCAAATTTGTACGACAGTCTTTAGATGATGAAATAAATATTACCAACGTTCTCAGAATAGTCAAATTAGCTAGGATTGTCTGTCCTTAAGTCCAATTCTAGACAACGGGTCAAAACGGTAATTTTGGACCAAAACGGTGTCCGCCGTTGGACCCGCTTTGCACCAAACAATGTGCCAGAGTCAATGGTCTCTAAAGTCGTCAAACTACATGTCAACAGGTTCGATTTTATGATACGAACCCAACCGTATGTCCAGAGTTGGATTCCGGCGGGCCGTGCACAAAATCGCCCGTTGAGTCGAATTGTAGGGCTCGTAAAACGGCGGTCCAATTCCATTGTCTCAGAATTGGACCAAACTTGGCGTATAAGATCAGAAAATGATACGGTCCTGTTGGCACAAGTTTCATCTCGATCTGACGAGCGTGCACAAAGTAATTGAAGAATTTGCACAGAGACCGATACGGTGAATTTTGACGGATACGCATACGTAACGAATTTGAATTTCGTCGCGCACACGCGACCAATTTGAATTTTGTCAAAGCCCACACGTCCACGAAGCTGTTACGCACCTTTTGATGCTTTCGGTTCGTGACCACGTCGTCCGATTTGGCGGGACGCACGTCGTATCGAAGGATTTTTTCTATTTTCTATATTTTTGAAAAACATAATTTTGTTGAACTTCACGTTGGATTATCTTGCTAAAAATAAACGAAATTAAAAAGTATAAACTGTGTTCTAGTGTCCTATAGGTTGTCTTCAAACCTGTTTAATTATATTTTGAAAAATTGATTTGGATTGGCAGGTATTTGGCTTCCAATATGGGGTGCAAACTGTGAATACAGAACATGTGTTCTGTGGTTTTTCTTCGACTTTGTGTCGATTTCCAAGACGAATTCGATTTGATTTCCTTCGAAACTATCCTATGGGGTTGAAGGGGGATAGGTTAGCTTCGTACCTATCTAACTAGTTCGACGAACGATCGAGAGTCGTGGACGAACTTCCATCACGAAGTTGCTCTCAGAAAGTCGGCCTGCTGTTATTGCCGTACGTGCCTGTGCGCACGCGGCCTCCTTGGACACCGTCCGGCGGCCCCCGACGACGCTCTGGCGTCGAGGTGGCCGCCCATGCGACTGGGGAGACGCTGGGTGGTCGCACGGCGTTAGGGTTTCCCTTCTTTGCCATTCTTGATCTCTCGCTCTGCTATATATACGGTCGGGTATTCTCAGGTTCGGCTTGGATGGTACCCAGTTGCTCGGATCTGAGCTCTGGATGCTACTGCTTTATATAAAAGTTGTGGGGGAGAATTCACAGTCCATGTGGGTTGTGGGCCGGTTTGGGATTGCTATTATTTCTCTTCTATTAATATGTATATATTTACATATATATGATTACATGTGTAAATATATACATATATTTACCTTTATATTTATCAATATATACACATATTAATATATTCGTATATACAAATTTATGTGTATATACTTACATAATACTATATATACACATACTTTATTTTATAATTAATACCGAGAGTATATATATTTACAATTATTTAATAGGCATCAATATCCCTATATATTTATATATATACCAATATAATATTTTCCATAAAACATAAATAAACCTCTATATTATCTATTCCTAATGACTATATATAATAATATTTATTGATAACGAAATACATATAACCAATATTAGTAAATAATTTTATATAAATAATAACCTAAATAATAATGATAATAATAATAATACTAATAATAATAATAATAACAAAATTAAATAAATCATAATGGTGTATATACCATTACGTACAATCTACTAACCCCAAAATATACAAGGACCTACTTTATACAATTGTCACTACATAGCAACTAAATAATGATAATAATAATATTTAATTACGAATACTAGGAAATATTCATTAAATCAGTAAAACAAATTACAATCCACTCATACCAAAATACATCAACACGAATGTCGTTGGACGTGCCGCATGACTACATGGGCTTGGGCTTGCTTTGGGTCCAATCAGGACTAGTTCGATACAATCGGGTCCCCTAAAACTCAATAATATAATAAATAAATAAATAAATCTTCGGTAAGATTTAAGTCGCAACTTGGCCTGGTTTTCCTAGTTAGGACATCCCTATGGCTCGGCCTTCCCTACCAGGGCTAATACACTAGTCAAAGCACGCCACTGCACTATCCGTGCCACGATTTCTAATCACCTTGTACTAAAATTCCTAACAATGACTAAAATCATCTACAGTAATAATAAACTAAATAAATATCTATAAAGTCTAAAAAATCATCATTCAAATAAAATAAATAATAATAAAATATTTCTAAATTTTCGGGAAGGGGAGCTACAGTGTATTATATAATGTCCCATCCTGCTTAGTCCAACCGGAGGAATCAAAATGCCAACAGCATTGGACTTAGCCATGCAACAGCATGCTCAAAGTCCTGCTCGGTCGAGGAAACTCCTCGCTCAGGTGGGTGGCTTCGGTGAACTTGCCTCATCTTGGACTTCACACAAATAAAATAGAATATGTTTTTAAATGCACAAGTAGGCTTGATAACAAAAGAGGCGAATCCACGTAGCTAAGAAAAATATTCCAAGTTGAATCGAATTGAGTTAGAATATGGAAAGGTCCCACGGTCGGCTTATAATCGTGCACGACGTGCTTTTAAAATGACAATCATTCCTTTGTCCCATGGCTTGGGAGAAGTAAATTTGGTCTATGTTGCCACAAAGCTATGAACTTAGCATAAGTCATAGGCGTCGCACGTATAAATCCTTGATAAAGCATGCACTGTCCAATGTTTGTCTTAATAAAGTGTCCCTCAAGTCTGAATGCACGTTTCAACGATGCAAGGCTTGGCATAGCCTTAGCTCGTCCCACGGGTTAAGTTATTGCACGATTGAGTTAGAGAAAAGTTATGTCGGGCTATCGAAGTCATAGCAAGCACTATCCCGCATTTTCTGCTGTTGTCATAGCAACATAGTCCCATGATCTCAAGGCCCATCATATAAAGTATGACTTGGGTGGTAGTATCGCATAGAACACAAGTTGGTTTAAGGCACGAGCCACGGTTGGTTTAATAAAAAGTTAGCCACGGTCTATGGCACCTAAAGAACACATTTTGTTCAAGTTATACTCGAAGGCTATCATTTAGCCATTCATGAGTTGAGTAAATAAGAGTATGGAAATACTGGAAAATATGTGGGGACTGTAGGTCAGTCGCCCATGCGACCATGGTTTAGGCTATATAAAATAAGTATGAAAAGTAAAAAAGTGAAGCAAAGGAAGTAAGTTGCGATGGTTAGGCTATGCATTTACGTTAAGTTTAGAAGTTCTCGTAGGTGCATGGTCGTGGATAACTTGTGCACAAGGTTTCACATCCTCGATTCGGTAGCCTGGGGCCACAGGACCGTATTGGCCTAGGAGGGAAGCAAGGTAGTTAGGCAAGAACACGCAACGGTGATTCGAGGACTTAAGCAGGGCTAGCTATCCTTAACTGCATGGGTCTCATCTACACCACCTACATGTCCAAGATGGCTTGAATTACCAGTGACCTTTCTTATAGACAAGTTGGTGTGTTGAGCGGTAATCTGCATGTACGGTGTCGGTTGAATTAAAGTAAGTACAAGCATGGCACGAGTTGTGTCAGAAGGGGTATGCATGGTTGCAACACCAGTATGGAGCCTAAGATTTGGCCAAGTAAAGACACGTGCTTCGATATGAGATGCGGCATCGAGTATTGATTCGTTTACTCAGAGTTACATTAGTCGAATTTGAGTCTTTCGAGTTAAGTCCAGAAGGGCCGTAAGGCAAGTTGGGTTAAGTCATATTGAGTTGTGAGGCACGGTCTCGATATCGAAGCACGAATAGAGTTTATGGCATGGCCATGTTGTTGCGTCTCAAGTATGTGCTGTTAGGCAAGCACGATTTGGTACATTGATGCCGCAAGCACGAAAATAGCATAGAGGCACAACGATAAGTAAGTTATCAGTGCGAGGCACAGTGATGGTCAAGAGACATAAAGGAGGTCGGGCGTCTATATCCTAAAACTGATCCTAAAGCAAGATTAGAAAGATAATCGAAAGGATATGTTGCACAAACTAAATGAACGTGTTGGTTTTGTATGGGTGGGCAAGGAGCTTACTCCACCAGTACGGTTGTGTTTTGACACCCACACTGTTTGTATGTGCAGGTTGTAAGTACAGGCTCATCGAAGCATAGCTTACTTGGATGCACTAAGGCATGGAGTTCCTTGGCATTTCGAGGTGTGCGGCCGCATTGAAGACTTCATCTATACGGGACATAATGTATGGACATCGTCTATTTGAAGCATCAGGTGGCTCGTCAAATTATATTGAGAGATGAGAGAAAGCTGAGTAATTGTAATCAGAGAGAAAAGTGAGCTTGAGTGATTGTAACTTGGCTTCGCGCCTTTGTAATTTTATTTCAAATATCAATAAAATATTCTGATTTTGTTTCAATACTTGTGTTGCCTTGTCTATACAATATTTCTGTTTGAGACTTCTCTGCGATGACCCCGTCGCAAGCTGTATGAATCGGCCGTTATGGAACCCGCCTTGCTCGAGCGCAACCTAGGCTCGTGCAGAATCATGCCTTAGCGAGGATGAACGACGCTATGGGACCGGGAGTGACATAATGGTATTAGAGCACGGCTTTATGTCCTTGGACTTCTGATTTAATTTTTTTAACTTTGATGGATTCGTTCTAAATATCGTTTTCGCAAGTCGATATCGTTGGGCGCTCTCTCTCAATGTTCCACGGGATGTCATACAATAAGTCTATGTAATGTGAAAATCATATGAGAATAGTTTTTGATAAAAACAAAAGATGGTTCACGTATGGCACGGTTGGCTAAGTTGGGCTAGGCATATACACCAAGAATTGCGTCGACCTTAGAAAAATTATGTGCGTGATGTGAATCATCTCGAAATAGGAATGAGTTTGACTTGATTCATAAAGTGTGGGATGAATATAGAGGTGCCATCGAACGACATTATCCTCGATGCGATATAGGTAAATCGTGCTTGGATTTTGAGCAATGGTTCGAACTGAGATTTGAAATAATCGGTTGTGATTCAAAACTTGTTTCGAGGATTTGTCGAATGACTTCATCCCTGAGTGGTGTATAGGATAGCCTCGGGGATGTCGATCGTTAGAGGATACGAGATGCCAAAGAGTTTATCAGCAAGTGTCGTAATATACAAAGCCTTAGATTGAGTATCATTGAGTAAGTTGTAAATCTTGAAGATTTTGTCGAGTTGATTCGAACGAATTAGAAAACAACGTACACGGGATTGGGATTACACCATGTATGAAATGCAAAATAATAAATAATAAAGATTGAATCGAGGAAACGTTTAGGTGTAACGAACGGATGACTCGAACGAGAAAATCGATATGAATCGTGTACGGAAAGTTAGCACGATGGAAAGATAGCATGCATGAAAAAGTTTGATTTTGAAGTTACGAAAGTGACTTTAAGTGTTTGGGATAGATGTTTCTCGACGATTTGAGTTAGCATAGAACGATACAAATTGAGGAAATAAGTTGTTCGATGACTAAAGATAGACAGATGAATGTATGTGATTATGGGTTTGAACGAATTGATCATGTGAATAGTTCGAAGATTATTGATCGAATTTTCATCTTGAATATCAAGAAGATTATTGTATATCCAATTCGATGATAGCATCAGTTGCACGACTCAGAATTCATTACAAAGGAAGATCGTCAGGTCATGCACATCATCGATGGTATTGAGGCATATTAAAGATCGATGTGCGATAACTCGAGTGTACTCTAATTCGAGGAATGAAGATCATGTAAAGTGTTATTGTTTTGATGGATGTTATACTTGGAATTTTGATAGAAATGAATGTTTGAATGAAAGGAGTGTCTTGATTGTTTGGTGATCACCACACCATCGACGATCTTGTCTTGCGCGAGCGCAACTCCAGCCTCGCACATTCGTCACATCGGATTTGGGGCGATCGTTTCGCATGAGCGCAGACATGGTGATTCATGTCCAGTGGGAATGATCAAACTGGGGAGTTCAGGGCATGGCAATTTGGTTTACTTTGACATGTGGTTTGATGCGAAGGTGAATTCGAGGATTGGTCGAACTTGTGATTGAAGATTAAGTAAATTTGAGAATTGAGTAGATCTAATCTGCGTATCAAGAATGAATTAGTCTAGACTCAAAGCAAGAGTTACACCCCGATGAGGACGATTATCCTGCGGAAGCGTTAGCATGGTGATTTCATGTCTACCATGGATAATCAGACTTGCGTGAAACTGGAGCGTGACATATTGCTATGCTAGACGACCTCGTGATCGAGTATGTAAACTGTTGTAAACAACTTATGAAATATGGAATGAGAATTATGGTTTAGTGACTATTCGTTTAATGATGCACTTGACTTAGATAGGATGGATAAGTGGATCATATCAATAATATTGTCATGACCCGCACCCTAGAATAAGGGTACGAGAAGTGGGTACTTCCAGCCTACGTCGCAGTGTCGGCGGTAGAATGCTGTCATAGGTCTCATGCATCTAACAGTATAAGGTTAAACAGTTTATACTCCCTGAATGGGGGTGACATGGCAGATACAGACTCAATCACATCTAAGGTAGAGCATGATAAGGATAGATAAAACATGAAATCCAAAAGAGGTACAACAGAGAGAAATCTAAGTGTCTAAGATAAACAAATCCAGAAATACATCTCAAATCTCCAAACTCAGATACAGTAATCCATAAAGTAAATACAACTCCAGACAAATGAAATAACTATCTAAACAACCTCTAATGTGTCTCCTCTAGGCTAGCAGGTAACCTCCAGCTATCTGTAAAATTTATCAACAGGTCCAGTCAGGACGGGAACGAGCACATATCTCTAAAACATTTCATAGCAGGTTAGGAGTATAAATTATGCAATAGAGTAAAATACAGGAAGTGCTGAATAGGATCTACGAGTAAACATGAGATATTTTGTACCTGAAAGTAAATACATGATAGTAGAGACTATAAGTGGCTACGTGATTTAGAGCACAATGGTTATGTAAACGGCTTGGGGGCACATGAATACAAATAAGGAGGCACATGAATACAGGTATTGGGGATAGTGATCACATAACCAATTCTACTCACCCCGCCCCAATCAATACACAAGGATCCGTTCAAGTTATGTTATAAGCACATGAATACAGCTAAGATACGTGAACTCATGTAATGAGTAGTACATGAGGCACATGATAAGCACATGAAAGCACATGAAGCACATGAGAACATGTAAAAACATGAACTAGTACGAGTACAAGGAGTTCCTGATGCACATGATAAAGTACATGAACATGAAATACCCGATGCACCCGTAGAGGGATAACATCTCAGGAAAGGATCCATATAATACTAATCCGTGAAGATACGTGTCAGCATCAAGTAGAGTAATCTTGAGCAAGAAAATAATCCAGGTAAGTATAAAAGATCAGAGAATCTACTCGCCTCCATAACCTGAACAGCTGATAAGTATAGGGGTCCAACTGAAGCCACAGAGTCCTATTTAAAGCAACACAGGTTACAAGGTGTTCAAGTTGTAATAAATAAATCTTCAACAAGCAATCTATTTAATACTAGGTTCTTCTAAGTCAAAACGACTCTAGGTCAACTTCGGTCAATAATCTAGTCAAACTAGGTCAAGTGTTGACTTATAGTTGACTTTGGGTCAACTGGTCAACTCTGGTCAACAGGGTTAATTCTAGTCTAATTATTATAGATATAAAGTGTACTTCGTTATTCATACATCGAAACTTACAACACGCAAATCGAGATAAGATGATTAACTGTAAAGTTAATAATCTTATTATAATGTTTCACGTGTCCATCTTATCAATTTCAGCGATGTGAGATTACTGGAATTGACTGATCTCCGTTTCGTTGTACTAATCCCGAAATACGAACATTATAAGAATTAATTATTAATAATTTATAAAAAGGTTAAACTCAAAGAAGCTATAAACAAACATTGTCGGACGATAAAATAAACATCGCCAACGTGTCCAGAATAGTCAAATTAGCTAGGATAGCCTACCCATCGGTCCAATTTGGATACAAGGGCAAAAAGGTAATTTCGGGTCAAAACGGTGTCCGTGTCGGAGCCGTTTTGCACCGAAATACGTGCAAGAAAAAAGTCTATAAAATATAACAAATTATATGTCCACGAAACCAGAATGACGATAAGAACCCAATGGTATCTCCAGAATTGGATTCCGTTGACCCGATCTCAATTTGGTCCGTTGAACAGAACTTGGAATTCCGGTTTGTACAAAAATGCGTGTCGAAGCCAAAGTTCTCAAAACTCAGCAAACTACATGTCAATGAGTCCAGAATGACGATACGAACTCAACGGTATGTCCGGAATTGGATTCCGATGAGCCGATCTAAAAATGAGTCGTTGACCCGGATAATGGTATCCGACTTGCACCGAAATGCGTGCCTGGTCCAATGTCGACCAAAATCTAGCAAATTATGTGTCAACGAGTCCAGAATGACGATACGAACTCAACGGTATATCTGGAATTGGATTCCGATGAGTCGACGTCAAAAAGTTCTGTTGACCCAGAATGTGGAACCCACTTTGCACCGAATAACGTGCCAGGGCCCACGTTCTCCAAATCTAACAAATTTTATATGAAAACATGCCAGAACGATGCCACGAGTCTACTGGTGGTGTCAGAAAAGAAATCTGGAGTCTCGTGTTCAAAAATGAAATTTTACAAGTTGGAAATTACGAATTCGGACGGCCAACTTTGTCGTCGAATTCAACCAATCAAACAAGCTCACAATAAAACGAAACTGGAGGCGTAGCAAGAGGGTTATACCAGCTTCACACAGGAACTGGTAGCGCGCCAAACGGAGCTGCGGTGGAGGAGATACAAGCTGACGAAGTTGGCCCCGTGAAATTGTCCAAATTTAATACAATTTAAACGGTCAACTTGGTGGCCGGTTTTGATGTATCAAACGATAAAATTAACGGACGAAAATTGACAAGGATGAAGGTGGATATACCGAGATTGTGATGGAGTGAAGAAATCGCCGATCCAACGGTCGGATTTTCGGAAAAATGTGCACGAAGTTGCTATGATGGAGCGCCAAAATGAACTTGATTTCCCGCGCGTCACGACGGGACGTCGTGCAAAACGCACGAATCGCCTCAATGGCGCATCCCGGAGGATAGTGGTCGTCAGGGGAGGACTCGCCAGAGTGGGGCACACCCACGGCGAGCCACGGTGGCCCACACGGCGACGCGGTGGCGCACGACGGTGGCCCGCACGCGCGCGGGCGTACGCGCCTTTGTAGTGGTGTAGCCACTGCTGCTGCGCGCTGGTGGCGCAGCCGTGCTCGGCCAGGCCGGCGACGACGGGCGACGCACGTCCCAGCACAGCGATCGGCTGTCCGGTGCAGAGGTGGTGGTGGGTGACTGTTATGGTGGTGGCGGCCATGGTGAAGTGGTGGTGATGGAGTTGCATGGTGGTGGTGGAGTTTATTTGAAGAAGGAGGAGGGAAGGAGAGGAGGTGCTGTAGGAAGAGGCCGACGACGGCGGAGGCCGGTGGCCGGCGGCGAGGCCGGGCCAGGAGAAGGAAGGGTGGTCGGGTGGTTGGGGTGTGAAGCTCGGGTGCAATGGTGGTGGTGTTAGCTGCTGTGAGAGTTTGTGGGAAAAAAATATTGGTTTAGAGAGAGAGAAAGAAGGAGTAATATTAAATGAGAGGGAGGAAGAGAGAGAAATAGTAGTTTGGGAGTTAGGGCCGGCCAAGTGGCTGCTATGGGGTTGGGAGGAAATTGATGGGTAGGATTTAATTAGGAGGATCAAAAGGCTATGGTTAAATATAGGGAAAAATATGTTATTCCTATAAATTAAAATCAATAGAAATTTTCAATTAATATTAAAAAATAGGTAAAATGAGTACTAGGTATTTTTGGGCAAAAAATATGAGGGCGTCATGAGAGAGGAAAAATGAAGCTGAGGTTGGGTTCAGTGGAGCCGGATTGGATCCAAAATCGGACATTATGCAAAAAATCGAATAAAAATAGGTGTTGATGATCATGGGTAAATAAGTAGCACATGGGGATTCCAATAAATGGGACACAAGTGTCGGATGGGTAGTAGGCTCAATGTGGGCTATGTCCATAATTAGGGCTGACAGGTTTTGGTCGACAGGGGACCCACAAATCAAGTTGGAAAAATGAATGTGACGCCGTGGAGTGAAATAAAATCGGGTCACGTGTCAGGAAAGTTGTGCGAAGCAAATGGAGCACAAAATGGCGTGTCTGAGTTAGACACGAAGGTCAAGGGTAAAGAGCGTCTCGAGTAGATCATCAATGAGAAGTTGTTTTCAAGAAACTAGCTGGTCTTGCGCTCCCAATTTAAAAGTCACGATAACGTGCTGAAAATGGTCAAGGAAAAGAGTGGAAAAATCAATAATAATCAAATGGTCTAAATCGACCCAAAGTTCTGCGAAGCAAAAAGAGCACAAAGAAATAAGTTTGGATGGGACACTATATACCGTCATGAAGGCAATCATGTTCACTCCAAAACTTGTGAAGAAGATTTCCAGAGTTGTACATCCCTGACACTCCAAATATCAATGGCACGAAAAAGTACACTAATAGATAAATAACCAGAATAAATCATTTATTAAAACTAAATCAATCAGAAAAAATTAAAAAAATTAACCCGAAATTCAGGGTGCACACATCCTACCCACCTTATAAAAATTTCGTCCTCGAAATTAAAAATGTTCGTACTCCTTCTAGGTCAAACCCCCACAATCAAATCCCAGAACATAGACAAGGCATACCATCAAATGGGACATCATTACAGGGTCATGGCATATGGTGGCAGTGAAAGTCTCATCTAGGTATACTAGTCATGCTAACCGAAACGGTCATAGGGTATCAAAACACACAAGCAATCTAGGGTGCTAAGCTAGAAAAGATACAGAAATAACAAATCATCAAAACTGTAAGGCAGTCTACTATCCTACATGAAACTGGTACTCATAAAAAAAAAGTAAAGATAACTACCAATTATCCATAAAGGGTTATTATTCAAAAATCAAAATCAGAAGTTAAAAAAAATGAAAGTCAATTGCATGGAAATCAAATCACAATATATATATTAAGAATATTTAGTTTCGATACGATCTAAGTTGATCAAACTGGGAAAATCAAGATTGGGCAATATGGAGGACAGTTCAACAAAGTCTGAGAACAAGCATACAAGGATGAAGATTCAGGTCATAATCAATTTTAATTCAATTGAGTACAACCCAAGATATAAATATGATAAGAAAAGGTGATCGAAGTCGATTTGGTCGTGATTAAGGAAACTAGGATTTAAAGATATTGAAAAACCCTTTTGAGAAAAATAGGAAAAGATTTCATACGAAGTCAGCAAATCATCTCTCTCTAATACTATCAGTTTACCATTTGCCAATCATATTTTCTCACAAATTCCAGTATGAAAATTAATCCCTCATATGACTATCATCGAAATTTTATAACCTTCAGTCATCTAAATTTTTACCATGATCACCATAGAAAAAAAATTTCAAACTTCTAAAACATTTCCCACGAAGCATACCCCTCTTAATTAGGTGTCAACACTTATTCATTTAATCAAATTTCTAAATTTCTTCACCTTGTCCTAAATTAATCCGAACCTCTAAATCCAGTTTATGAAATCCTTGTACTTGTTTAAGTCAAGTCTCGTATTTACTAAACTCCAATACCACTATGTCACAAAATTTTTTTATTCTTGTTTATAAATCAACCTTCATATTTTCTTCAACGTTCACCTTCAAATGTTATCCTTTTCAATTCCACAATTTCTCCCAATCATCTAAAAATAATTCCTATAACTTAAAATTCTTGTGTTCTCTCTGTTTCTAGTCACCCTCTTACAATATCTAGTTCAACTTCGCATGATCATAGAATACAATTAAATCCTTCTTTCCATCTCTAAATTTCTACATAGCCTTGTAATAGTTCCCAAGAATCAATAACCAAGATTTTCTAAGTTCTCAAAACTAGGTTGACCTCTGATATCCTCATTAGTTTTTTTTGAAATATATCCATGAATTTCTTGTAACCCAAAATTTCTGCGATTGTTTCCAAATTGATAACATTTATCACTCGATTCTATTCTAAACTTTTACCACATCTCCCTCTCAATTTTTTTTTCACACCCAACATTCTGATTCCTACAAATCATCCTATGATAACCAATTACGCCATTTTTGACCTAGATGATTCACGTCACTTTCTCAACATTTCTCAAGCAAAATGATATGAAGATTCAAGAGTTTTCAAGGTATGGCTGACAGAATTATATACGAGATAGGGAATTGATATAATCATGACAGGTATATAAGACAAGGAATGATTGGAAATAAAAAAATATTGGCAGAAAAATAAATGATAATAGAATTTGTTCTGCTTATCTGTTTAAAAGAGGAACCCATTTTGAAATCAGACCTATAATAACAATCCAAAATAAGGTCTAGCAAAATCATTGATTCATTATATTAAGAAGAAATTTGTAAGAAGTTACACAAGGGTTTATAAAAACAGCTAAAGCTACTACTAAATTAAATAATGAGAAGCAAACAAACAAACAATTAATAATTCTTTTTTTTTGAAGGACTGAAATAAAAGTAGATAAAACATGTTCGAAAATATTTAAGGTACAATCTTATAATCATATGCGTCTATCCAAAATCATGGTGTTCTAAATCCTCGTCATACTAGTAAGCAAGGCTACGATAATCACAAAGTCCTCGACTTAGGCACATACATCTAGAATCGTGGTATTTAACATTTTCGTGATGCCGCTAGCTTGGCTGCGAAAGCCTTAAATTCTCACACCCGAGAAATATATCCAAGTCAGACTATATATCCTTACCATGCTGACTAATGTGACCATAGAAGACTAGATTTCCATAACTTAGATGACCTAGCCCATATAATTTTATCTTGACAAAAATTAAATTAAATCAACAATGAATACTCATAATCAAATCAAATTTATCCACGAACATCAAGATTCAAAAATGAACAAAATCCTTCAAATCATATAAATACAAACTCGGATGCTACATATAACATCAAGATTCAAAATTTAACAATCTTCCATCAAAATCAATAAATACAAACTCAAATTCAACAATCTTCCATCAAAATCAATAAATACAAACTCAAATTTAACAATAATCTATCAAAATCAATTTCGACAACAGAAAATAAAGATAAATCAAATCAAGGAAAAGAGAATTTTCAAATCGAAGTTAAATAAGATTCTCAAGGGTCGTCCCAGGAATCTCTCAAGGGATCCTAGCTGCGATTGAGTATCTTCAAAATATATCATATTCCTACTGCAGGCTGTAGTGGTACTCTAGTTCGAATACCACTACATAAACTCGACCTGCATGGGCCACCACTAAAAACGTGTCATGACCCGCACCCTAGAATAAGGGCACGAGAAGTGGGTACGTCCAGCCTACGCCGCAGTGTCGGCGGTAGAACGTTGTCCTAGGTCTCATGCATCTAACAGTATAAGGTTAAACAGTTTATACTCCCCGAATGGGGGTGACATGGCAGATACAGACTCAATCACATCTAAGGTAGAGAATGATATGGATAAATAAAACATGAAATCCAAAAGAGGTACAACAGAGAGAAATCTAAGTGTCTAAGATACACAAATCCAGAAATACATCTCAAATCTCCAAACTCAGATACAGTAATCCATAATGTAAATACAACTTCAGACAAATGAAATAACTATCTAAATAACCTCTATTGTGTCTCCTCTAGGCTAGCAGGTAACCTCCAGCTATCTGTAAAATTTATCAACAGGACCAGTCAGGACGGGAACGAGCACATATCTCTAAAACAGTTCATAGCAGGTTAGGAGTATAAATCATGCAATAGAGTAAAATACAGGAAGTGCTGAATAGGAAGTACGAGTAAAGAGGAGATATTTCATAACTGAAAGTAAATACATGATAGTAGAGACCGTAAGTGGCTACGTGATTTAGAGCACAATGGTTATGTAAACGGCTTAGGGGCACATGAATACAAATAAGGAGGCACATGAATACAGCTACTGGGGATAGTGATCACATAACCAATTCTACTCACCCCGCCCCAATCAATACACAAGGATCCGTTCAAGTTATGTTATAAGCACATGAATACAGCTAAGATACGTGAACTCATGTAATGAGTAGTACATGAGGCACATGATAAGCACATGAAAGCACATGAAAGCACATGAAGCACATGAGAACATGTAAAAACATGAACTAGTACGAGTGCAAGGAGTACCTGATGCACATGATAAAGTATATGAACATGAAATACCCGATGCACCCGTAGAGGGATAACATCTCAGGAAAGGATCCATATAGTACTAATCCGTGAAGATACATGTCAGTATCAAGTAGAGTAATCTAGAGCAAGAAAATAATCCAGGTAAGCATGAAAAGATCAGAGAATGTACTCGCCTCCATAACCTGAACAGCTGATAAGTATAGGGGTCCAACTGAAGCCACAGAGTCCTATTTAAAGCAACACAGGTTACAAGGTGTTCAAGTTGTAATAAATAAACCTTCTACAAGAAATCTATTTTATACTAGGTTCTTCTAAGTCAAAACGACTCTAGGTCAACTTCGGTCAATAATCTAGTCAAACTAGGTCAAGTGTTGACTTATAGTTGACTTTGGATCAACTGGTCAACTCTGGTCAACAGGGTTAATTCTAGTCTAATTATTAAAGATATAAAGTATACTTTGTTATTCGTACGTCGAAACTTACAACACACAAATCGAGATAAGATGATTAACTGTAAAGTTAATAATCTTATTATAATATTTCACGTGTCCATCTTGTCAATTTTAGCGATGTGAGATCACTGGAATTGACTGATCTCCGTTTCGTTGTACTAATCCCAAAATACGAACATTATAAGAATTAATTATTAATAATTTATAAAAAGGTTAAACTCAAAGAAACTATAAACAAACATTGTCGGACGATAAAATAAATATCGCCAACGTGTCCAGAATAGTCAAGTTAGCTAGGATAACCTACCCATCGGTCCAATTTGGACACAAGGGCAAAAAGGTAATTTTGGGTCAAAACGATGTCCGTATCGGAGCCATTTTTGCACCGAAATATGTGCAAGAAAATAAGTCTATAAAATAAAACAAATTATATGTCCACGAAACCAGAATGACGATACGAACCCAACGGTATCTCCAGAATTGGATTCCGTTGACCCGATCTCAATTTGGTCCGTTGAACAGAACTTGAAATTCCAGTTTACACGGAAATACGTGCCGGAGCCAAAGTTCTCAAAACTCAGCAAACTACATGTCAACGAGTCCAGAATGACGATACGAACTCAACGGTATGTCCGAAATTGGATTTCGATGAGCCGATCTAAAAATGACCCGTTGACCCGGATATTGGTATCCGACTTGCATCGAAATGCGTGTCGGGTCCAATGTCCACCAAAATCTAGCAAATTATATGTCAACGAGTACATAATGACGATACGAACTCAACGGTATATCCGGAATTGGATTTCGATGAGCCGGCGTCAAAAAGTCCAGTTGATCCAGAATGTGGGACCCACTTTGCACCGAAAAATGTGTCAGGGCCCACGTTCTCCAAATCTAACAAATTTTATAAGAAAACATGCCAGAACGATGCCACGAGTCTACTGGTGGCGTCAGAAATGAAATCTGGAGTCCCGTGTTCAAAAATAGAATTTTACAAGTTGGAAATTACGAATTCGGACGACCAACTTTGGCGTCGAATTCAACCAATCAAACAAGCTCACAATGAAACGAAATTGGAGGGGTAGTAAGAGGGTTATACCAGCTTCGCACAGGAACTGGTAGCGTGCCAAACGGAGCTGCGATGGAGGAGATACAAGCTGACGAAGTTGGCCCCATAAAACTGTCCAAATTTAAAACAATTTAAACGGTCAACTTGGTGGCCGGTATTGATGTATCAAACGATAAAATTAACAGACGAAAATTGACAGGGATGAAGGTGGATATACCGAGATTGTGACGGAGCGAAGAAATCGCCGATCCAACAATCGGATTTCTGGGAAAACGTGTACGAAGTTGCTGCGACGGAGCGCCAAAATGAACTTGATTTTGCGCGCGTCACGACGGGACGTCGTGCAAAACGCACGAATCGCCTCGACGGCGCGTCCCGGAGGACGGTGGCCGTCAGGGGAGGACTCGTCGGAGTGGGGCGCACCCAAGGCTAGCCACGGAGGCCCACGCGACGGCACGGTGGCGCACGAAGGCGGCCCGCGTCCACGCGCGCGTGGGCGCCTGTGCAGTGGTACAGCCGCTGCTGCTGCGCGCTGGTGGCGCAGCCGTGCTCGGCTAGGCCAGCGACGGCGGGCGGCGCACGTCCCAGTGCGGCGGTCGGCTGTCCGGTACAGAGGTGGTGGTGGGTGACTGTTATGGTGGTGGCGTCCATGGTGAAGTGGTGGTGATAAAGTTGCATGGTGGTGGTGGAGTTTATATGAAAAAGGAGGAGGGAAGGAGAGGAGGTGCTGTGGGGAGAGGCCGACGGCGGCGGATGCCGGTGGCCGGCGGCGAGGTCGGGCCAGGAGGAAGAAGGGTGGTCGGGTGGTTGGGCTGTGAAGCTCGGGTGCAATGGTGGTGGTGTTAGCTGCTGTAAGAGTTTGTGGGAAAAAAATATTGGTTTAGAGAGAGAGAGAAGGAGTAATATTAAATGAGAGGGAGGAAGAGAGAGAAAGAGTAGTTTGGGAGTTAGGGCCGGCCAAGTGGCTGCTATAGGGTTGGAGGGAAATTGATGGGTAGGATTTAATTAGGAGGATCAAAAGGCTATGGTTAAATATAAGGAAAAATAGGTTATTCCTATAGATTAAAATCAATGGTAATTTTCCATTAATATTAAAAAATAGGTAAAATGAGTACTAGGTATTTTTGGGCAAGAAATATGAGGGCGTCATGAGAGAGGAAAAATGAAGCTGAGGTTGGGTTCAGTGGAGCCGGATTGGATCCAAAACCGGACATTATGCAAAAAATCGAATTAAAATAGGTGTTGATGATCATGGATAAATAAGTAGCACATGTGGATTCCAATAAATGGGACACAAGTGTCGAACGGGTAGTAGGCTCAATGTGGGCCATGTCCATAATTGGGGCCGACAGGTTTTGGTCGACAGGGGACCCACAAATTAAGTTGAAAAATGAATGTGACGCTGTGGAGTGAAATAAAATCGGGTCACGTGTTAGAAAAGTTGTGCGAAGCAAATGGAGCACAAAATGGCGTGTCTGAATGGGACACAAAGGTCAAGGGTGAAGAGTGTCTCGAGTAGATCATCAATGAGAAGTTGTTTTCAAGAAACTGACTGGTCTTGCGCTCCCAATTTAAAAGTCACGGTAACGCGCTGAAAATGATCAAGGAAAAGAGTGGGAAAATAAATAATAATCAAATGGTCTAAATCGACTCGAAGTTCTGCGAAGCAAAAAGAGCACAAGGGAACAAGTTTGGATGGGACACTATATACCGTCATGAAGACAATCATGTTCACTCCAAAACTTGTGAAGAAGATTTCCAGAGTTGAACATCCCTAACACTCCAAATATCAATGGCACGGGAAAGTACACTAATAGATAAATAACTAGAATAAATCATTTATTAAAACTAAATCAATCAGAAAAAATTAAAAAAATCAACCCAAAATTTAGGGTGCTCACAAATATTTGAAGAGATAGACAATTTGCTAGTTTGGACGTGCTATAACGATATACTGAGGATTAGGTTGAGCGAACTTATGGTAGGATGGCTTTGCTGAATGACTCGGACTACCAGACAGAATGTTGTAAATGCGAATAGCAGAAATTTATGCTCGAAGTTTAGATATCGGAGTGATGCAAACTTGGGTAGAAAACCCCATACTATCAACTTTGGTTTGACCCTAGAATTAGGGTTAGTGTTGATACTATTGTTTGGGAACTATGATTCCAATACTGGCGGATGACTTTAGCCTAAGAAAGATGGCCTGGCGGTTAGGTAAGACGTCACTATTTTGAGAGTTAGTATCAGTACGATTGATCTTGAGGATTGATAGGATTGGATACTGGTGGATAGAATTATTCAAGAGTATGAAAACCACTCATGAGGCTTGGCTGAAATGCATATATTTCAGGGATGCTTGAATATGAGCATAATCCGACTCGAGTGGAAATGACGGATTCGCTATCACGAGGCAAATTTTGAGGACGAAACTTTTTATGAGTGGTGTATAATGTAATGCCCCGTCCCGCTCACTCCAATAGGAGGAATCAAAATGCCAACAACGTTGGACTTAGCCATGCAACGGCCTGCTCGAAGTCTTGCTCGGTCGAGGTCACTCCTCGCTCAGGGGGGTAGCTTTGGTGAACTTGTCTCAGCTTGGCCTTCATACTAATAAAACAAAATTTGTTTTCAAATAAACAAGTAGGCTTGATAATAAAAGAGGCGAGTCCACATAGTTAAGAGAAAAATCCCAAGTTGAGTCGGATTAAGTTAAAATATGGAAAGGTCCTACGTTAGGCTTAGAATTGTGCACATCGTGCTTTCAAAATGACACTCGGTCCTTTATCCCATGGCTTGAGAGAAGGAAATTTGGTCTATGTTGCCACAAAGCTATGAACTTAGCATAAGTCATAGGCATCGCACGTGTAAATGCTTGATAAAGCATGCACTGCCCAATGTTTGGCTTAGCAAAAGTGTCCCTCAAGTCTGAATGTACGTTTCTATGATGCAAGGCTTGGCATAGCCTTAGCTCGTCCCATGGGTTAAGTTTTTGCACGATTGAGTTAGAAAAAAGTTATGTCGGGCTATCGAAGTCATAGCAAGCACTATCCCGCGTTTTCTGCTGTTGTCATAGCCGTATAGTCCCAAGATCTCAAGGCCCATCATATAAAGTATGACTTGGACGGTAGTGTCGCATAGAACACAAGTTGGTTTAAGGCACGAGCTACGGTTGGTTTAATAAAAAGTTATCCACGGTCTATGATACCTAAAGAACAAGTTTTGTTTAAGTTATACTTGAAGGCTATCAATTAGCCATTCATGAGTTGACTCAATAAGAGTACGAAAATATTAAAAATATGTCGGAACTGTAGGTCAGTCGCCGAGGCAACCCTGGTTTGGGCTCTATAAAAGAAATATGAGAAGTAAAAAAGTAAAACAAAGGAAGTAAGTTGTGATGGTTAGGCCATGCATTTGAGTTGAGTTTAGAAGTTCTCGTAGGTGCGTGGTCATGGACAACTTGTGCACAAGGTTTTGCGCCCTCGATTCAGTAGCCTGGGGCCCACAGGACCGTATCGGCTAAGGAGGGAAGCAAGGTTGGTAGGCAAGAACCCACCATGATGATTCGAGGATTTGAGCAGTGCTAGCTACCCTTAGCTGCAAGGGTCTCGTCTTTACCACCTACATGTTCAAGATGGCTTGAATTGCCAGTGACCTTTCATATAGACAAGTTGGTGTGCTGAGTGGCAATCCGGATACAAGGTGTCTGTCGAATAAAAGTATGTGCAAGCACGGCACAAGTTGTGTCAAAAGGGGTATACACGATTGCAACACCAGTATGGAGCCTAAGATTTGGCTAAGTAAAAATACGTGCTTCGGCACAAGATACGGCATCGATTATTGAGTCGTTTACTCAAAGTTACATTAGCCTGATTTGAGTCTTTCGAGTTAAGTTAAGAAGGGCCATAAGGCAAGTTGGGTTAAAGTCATATTGAGTTGTGAGGCACAACCTCGATATCGAAGAACGAATAGAGTTTATGGCACGACCATGTTGTTGCGTCTCAAGTATGGGCCGTTAGGTAAGCACGAGTTGGTACATTGATATCGCAAGGAGGCGAATTGCCTAGAGGCACAACGTTAAGTAAGTTATCGGTACGAGGCACAGAGATGGTCTAGAGACACAAAATAGGTCGGGCATCTATGCCCTTGGCGTTTCGAGGCATGCGGCCGCATTGAAGACTTCATCTATACATGACATAATGTATGGACATCATCTATCTGTAGCATCCGTTGGCTCGTCAAATTGTATTAAGAGATGAGAGAGAGCTGAGTGACTGTAATTAGATAGAAAAGTGAGCTTGAGTTATTGTAAATTGGCTTTGCACCTTTGTAATTTTATAAAAAGTATCAATAAAAGATTCTAATTTTGTTTCAATGCTTGTGTTGCCTTGTATATTTAATATTTCTGCTTGGAACTTCTGTGCGACGACCCCATCGTAAGCTGTATGAATCGGCCATTACGAAAACCGCCTTGCACGAGCACAATCTAGACTTGTGCAGCATCATGCCTTAGCGAGTACGAACGGTCCTACGCGATCGGGGCGTGACATCATCTACCAACCTCCTGAGTTCTTACACCCCACTGTGGTCGCCTGGCCCTTTGAAGCATAGGGAATAGATATCATCGGGCCAACCAGCCCTCCGTCCTCCAAAGGACACCGGTTTATCCTTGCCATCACCGACTACTTTTCCAAGTGGGCGGAGGCGATACCATTGGCTGAGATAAAAACCTCGAACGTGATCAACTTTATCAAACATCATGTTATCTACCGCTTTGGAGTTCTACGAAGGATTATTCACGATAATAGCCCTCAGTTTGTGACCCATGCCTTCCATCGATTTTGTGATAAAAACCGGATACATAATGTAGCATCGACGGCCAACAATACTGCAGCGAATGGGCTAGCTGAAGCATTCAACCAAGTCAATTGTTAGGTTACTCGTGAAGGTCGTATCTTCCAGTAAGCGTGACTAGAATAAAAAAATAGCGAATGTCTATGGGATTATCGTATAACCGCTTAGACACCTACTGGCAACACGCCATTCTCTATCGTCTACGGGAGTGAGGTGATACTCCCTCTCGATATCCAAATCCCGTCTCTACGAGTTGCCGTCACCAACCAGCTGGCTGACGAAGACAATCAACGTCGTCGGCTACAAGTGTTGAAAGCATTGGACGAAAAGCGTCTGCCAGTTCAGCAACGTATCGAGCATTATGAAGCTCGGATTTTCGGGGCCTTCAACAAATAAGTCAAAGAAAGGACATTCAATGTGGGCAATCTCGTCTTATTAATTCAAAGATCGATGGTCATGACTAACAAGACTGCTGGCAAATTTGAACCCAAATGGGAAGGACAATTCGTCATAGAGACAGTCTATTCTAATGGTGCTTACCGGCTCGCCAAGCCTAACGACGATTTGCTACTAATGCCGATCAATGGCAAATTTTTAAATAAATATTATGTCTGAGGTATAAATTATCATATATTTCCATATCCCCAACAAGAAAATCTATGAATTTGATGTTCGAATTCATCCCCCTTGATTATTATATGCCTCTGGATCCCAGTTGCCCCAGGGCATTCCCTCACCCTCTTCTAGTAGAAAACATCCAAGTCCATATCTCCTCTAAGTTGTTTTTCTACACCCCAACAAGATTAATGTCTGCCACATCCATATTACCTCTGAGTAGACATTTTTCTATGGCAAACCATGTGTTGTCATATCCATCTATAGAACATTTCACATCCATACTACTTCTGAGTTGTTTTATACATCCCCACAGAATCTATTCTTACCATGTCCATATAACCTCTGAGTAAGGAAAATTCTACTATAAATTTTGTGTTTACCATGTCCATATTACCTCTGAGTAAACATCCCATCCCCAACGGAGTTACGCTATTGCAAAGAGTTCACAATGTGTGAGCAAATACAAAAGGGCGACTTTTTATTCATAAAAGAAGTTCTATTACATCAAAAGGAAAAAAGCCCTCAAATGGAGGGGGAACAAAAAGAAGACATCGAAACTGTTGTCTATATGGGCCGGTGCATCAACTGACTAATTCGACCCCGCGGGAAGGCAACCTTGTTCCAACACGCTTTGGCTCTGCGCTCTGCTTCTTTACGACTGGCCGCCTCGTCCCTGAGCCGGAACATGCCTTGGTATGCAGTTTCCAGCTCTGTCTGTCGGGCACCTGCACTTTCCTTCTGCTGAGCTAAGGCTTCGGATCGCTGACGAAGGGACCCCTGCTGCTTCTTCGGTTTTTCCAGCTCACTTTCAGTGAGGGACAAGGTCTCTTCCAAATGCCTAATTTGATCGCGAAGGGCTTCACACTGCTCTTCCAGGAAAGCTTGGCGACAGACATGGGTTTCCTTGACGGTAGTCACTTTGTCGATTTCTGACTTGATCTCAACGATCATGTTGTCAACAGCTTCTTGCTCCTGAGCATGAAGGAAGAATTTAGCAGCCATTTTCCCTAATTTCACATCCGCTATGGACGAGATGCTACGCTCAAGGCCTTGAAGATCCAGGGTAGTAGCTTCTAACTTTACCAGAGAGGCTAGCCTCCAGGGCATCATCTTTTGCCTCATATCCATGATACTCGCACAGTGCCACCAACTGGGCCCTTACGGTAGATCGAGCCAGTGTAAACGTTCCATTTTGCTTTAAGACAACCTCTATACTGCACTTAAAAGCATTATAAATGTTGTTGAGGATTAGATTGGTGAAATAATCACCATCAGCCACAGTCATTGGGGTCAGTAGAGTCGCTGTGATAGAAGGCTCTGAAACAGCAGCGATAGGAGCAACAACAGCTGCAGTCATTACACGATCAGAAGGTGCCGCGGCAGGAGTACCATCGTTAAGGACGAGCCCGCCAATAAAATGACAGAACTAACTCCAGTACCACCATCTCAGAAAAAGCCGCGTGTGTGGCTCCACATGAGACATAGGCAGGGGCGGGACTTCTCGGAGGAGAAGGCCCCTCCATTCCAGAGCCAACTTCTATTTCCTCGGCCGCCAAGGGTGTACCTACTACTGCAGTAGTCAGCTCGTCAGTGGTCTTCCCGACCGTCTTGTCAGTAGTCTCCCCAATCGACTCGTCAGTGATCTCCTCGACCGGCTTTTCAGCAACCGGCTCGTCAGCAGTCTTCTCGACCTGTTCTTCAATGGCTACCTTGACCACCATCTCAGTGGCTGGGTCGACAGGATCCTCATCAACTGGCCCTTCGATGTCTAAGTCAGCCTCCTCGGTAGCTGTGGTTCCTACAGAACTTCCAGAAGTGCAGCCCCTTCACAGCTCCTCAAGAGTTACATGAAGTGCAGCCCTTTCAAGGCTTCTTCAGAGTTCCAAGAAGTGCAGCCACTTCACGGCTCCTTTAGAGTTCCAAGAATTGCAGCCCTTTCATGGCTCTTTAGATTTTCCAAAAGCGCAGCTCTTTCGCAGCCCCTTTACGCCTCCTTCACTAATCTCTTAGAGTTCCCATAAGCGCAACCCCTTTATGTCTCCTTCACTGATCTCTTAGAGTTTCCAAAAGCGCAGCCCCTTCACGGCTCCTTCACTGACATATCAGACTTTCCATAAGTGCAGTCCCTTTACGGCTTCTTTACTGATCTCTCAGAGTTCACAGAAGCACAGTCCCTTCACGACTCCTTCATTGATCTCAGAGTTCCCAGAAGTACAGCTCCTTCAGAGCCCTAAGAATCGTAGTTCCTTCATAGTTCCCAGAAGCATAGTCACTTGTTGCCCCAAAAGCATAGTCACTCTTTGTATCAGAAGCGTAGTCGCCTCAACACCCCCAAAAGCGCAGCTCATATAGTGCACAACATAGCACTTTGCCATATGGCCAGTATGATAGCCGTATTGCTTAAGATGCAATCAGATATAGTTTGTTCAAACAGTCGTATCTTTCCAGATACAATTCGATCTAGGTTGTTCAAAAGTTGCTCCTTCGATAGAGTCGAGATCCAGTTTGTTTAAACCGAACAAGATCTTCGAGCTACGTGTCATTGAGGATGAGTGGTGCCAACACCATAGTTCCTTCGATAGAGTCAAAATCTAATTTGTTCAAGCTGGACGAGATCTTTGAGCAGTATATGCATGCCACATGCCACAAAAGATGAGTAGTGTCAACCGCCAAACAAGGAAATTGCAACAACTACCATGTATCAGCTCAGCAGCAGTCCCCACAGGGCAGCTACAACAGATTCTCCTGAAAACTTGCACAAGTAGCGCTCTTGTGTGCGAAAACCCCTTAGCACATCGTACATGTACTCACCTATAAATAGAAGAAGTCTTCCTTCATTCAGGACTTCGATGCCTTCTTGATTGGAAACCCATATTACTACTCATTGGCATCAAAAAGTTAGAGAAAGTTCATTTCGTCGTCAGATCGTCAACGGTGTAAAGGAGCCACTGCATTGCTCGTTCTCCACCGTCACACTTTCCTAGAAACTTTTGTACTTAGATCTCCTATTTAGGAATCTCTTGTACACTTTTCTTGTTTGTATATAAAAGGTTCGTATAACTTTTATCATGGCAAATAGAGAAAATATGATAAATTACTAAAGTAACCATTCACCTTACCATCAGTGGATTCCAGCTTTCCTGCATAAGATACAGGATGATAATAATAATAATAATACTTACCGTCCTGCACAAGATATTGATTACCATGCATCGTTACAACATAATCACTAGTATTACTCCACCATTTAGGACTTTTTTCATATACGACTTCGAGGGTATGCGACGCGCCATTCAAAATAGGTTGCAAGCCTGAATGAATGTCCCGATACCTCGTGCCACTAAAGCATGCTTTCGTTTTCTCTTAAACAGAATTGGTCCCAGTGCCTAGGTACCGTTCGAGGAAATTCATTTATTTTCTTGTGCACAAGTTGTCCATGACCATATAAATGCGTGTCCAACTCAATAAGCATAGTATGCATGATAAATTTTCTAAAAGTAATTAAATAGGCAAAATATTTGTTCTCCCATTCATCGTATCATCACATAGTGATTATTCTATTCCCAACATTTGTCTCATCAATTCATATTGCATCAATTCGTTACATTGTAACATTCATCACATCATTCAGTTCTCATAGGATCATATAGCATTTTATTCATTCATTTGATGTTATTAGCATAATCATTTCATTCAATGCATTCATTACACTAGCATCTTAGTGGTATCGACTTGTGGTATTACAAGCATCATGTTATCGATCAATGAATGTAGCAATGCAACAAGTGAATTCAATTAATTTGTATAAAGGAGTAGCGAAGAAGGGTCAAACCACCATAGAGAATCCACCACACACCAATTACAGGATTGCTGAGAGAAAAAGGAACACTTGTGCGATTAGACTTCAATCATGCGATCGCCTGCAATAGCACCAACAATTTGGTTAATACTCTGTCTTGTTTGTGTTTCTTTCTCTCATAATTCCTAAGAATAAAGGTAAGAAAAATTGATAAAAATGGGCAAGAATCAAATCATCGAAAACTATTCAGAAAAGCATCCATTAAAACCAAGCAGCAAAACATCCAAAGAAAACAATTGGACTCATTTCAAGAGAAATCGATCCATCAATTGGAAAAGGTTCTTATGTATTTGTCCGTGATCGATTCGATGTCGATGGTAAGTTTCCCCAATAATCTGTTCTGACCAAGTCTATCAAGCCACAAGCCTTACATAGTGGACCCCTAGGAGCGGGATACTACATAATATACCACTAAGAAATAGTTTTGTCCTCTAAACTTAAAACAAAGGCCGTACCCCAAGGTTATAAAAAAGTGAAGGGTATTTCTCCCTTAATTCATCTTCAAGTTCCATCGTAGATTCTTCGACAGCAAGATTCTTTGACAACACGCGAACCAAAGGCACCATTCAGTTTCGTAAAACATTTTTTTGTCCAAAATCTAAACTGGTTTTTCAGTCTATGATAGGTCAGCGCTCAGTTGCAACTGATCAAAGTTAACTACAAAGCTTAGATCATGCACGTACTTATGTAGTTCAGACACATGTAAGACGTTGTGCACTTCAGCCAGAACTAGAGGTAGTATAAGCCGATGAGCAACTGAGGCCACCCTCACATGAATCTCGAAGGGTCTAATAAATCTTAGGCTCAGTTTTCCTTTAACTCCAAACCACATCATACTTTGCATGGGTGTGACCTTCAAGAACACATGATCACCTACTATAAATTCCAAGTGTCGTCGATGAACATTCGCATAGCTCTTCTGTCGGCTTTGAGCAACTTGAAGCCTTTCTCGAATCAAGCGGATCTTTTCAATGCCGTGCTCCAAGTTTGGTCCAAGCACTTGTCTCTCACCCACTTTATCCCAACATATTAGTGGCCGACATTTTCGTCCATATAAGTCCTCATATGGGGCCATCTGAATACTTGCATGATAACTATTGTAATAGGAAAACTCTGCCAATACAAGATGTGTGTCCCAATTCATCTTCAAATAGAGCACGCACAGTCTCAACATATCTTCAAAGATCTGATTTACCCTTTCTCCTTGCCCATCAATCTGCGGATGATATGTCGAACTAAAATTAAACTTAGTGCCCATTGCTGACTGAAGACTATTCCAAAAGCTCGATAAAAACCGTCCATCTCTATCTGATACTATTGAAACTGACACCCCATGCAATCGGACAATTTCACTAATGTAAATCTGAGCCAACCGGTCAACCCTCTATGTTATTTTGATTACAATGAAATGAGCCAACTTGGTTAATCTATCCACGATCAACTAAATCGCATTATTTTCCGTTGAGTCTTCGGTAAGCTGACTATAAAATCCATGCATATATGATCCCACTTCCCACTGCGGTATGGCAAGGTTTTGTAGCTGCCCTTCAGGACGCTGATGTTCTGCTTTCACATGCAAACAAGCTAAGCATTGTGCCACGAATAAAGCCACATCGTTCTTTATGCCATGCTACCAAAATATGGAGTGCAGAACCTTGTACATTTTGGTGCTTCCATGATACAAGGAGTACTTCACGAAACAGGCCTCGCCAATATTTCTTTCTTGAGTTCCTCACCTTTAGGAACACACAATCTTTCCTTGTTAACGACTGTGCCGTCTTCGTGTATCAAAAAATTGGTCTCCTTTCCTGCTAGAATCAACTAGCGTATCTTCTGCGTAAATAGATTGTCCTTTTGAGCGGTTTTAATCTTTTACTGGATGCTCTGCTGCAGTTGAGCCAGCTGCACATAATGAGTTGAAACTCTAAATTTGATGCCCATGTTTTCTAATTCTCGTAGTACTTCTTTAGCCACTAACAATGTTCTGACAAATTTCTGACTCAAGGCATCAGCTACCACATTCCCTTTACCTGGCATATGAGAAATCGTTAAGTCATAATTTTTGATCAATTCCAACTAACGTCGTTGCCTCAAATCAATTCCTTTTGGTAAATATGTACTACGAGCTTTTGTGATCCATAAAGATCACGTAGGACACACCATAGAGATAGTGCCACCACAATTTCAACACGAACACAATCGTCGCCTATTCTAAGTCTTCATTCGGATAATTCTTCTCATGCAACTTAAGTTGTCTCGATGCATATGATATTGTCTTTTCATGTTGCATAAGAGCACATCCCAATCCAAGTCTTGATGTGTCACTATAAATCTGGAATCCTTTGCAACCTTCCAGAAGAGCAAGAATTGAAGCCGTGATGAGCCGTTGCTTTTCTTGAAAAATAATCTTACAGTCGTCACTCCACTTAAATGCTACTCCCTTCTAAGTGTGATGAGTTAGAGGCGACACAATCTTCAAAAAATCCTTTATGAACCTACAGAAGTACCCAGCTAAATCAAGAAAACTCTATTTTTCACTAGCAAACGTAAGTTGTTTCTGATCTACCACTGCTTCAATTTCTTTAGCCAATGACAACACCTTTCACCGAGACAATATATCCTAGTAATGACACGTGTTCATCCAAAACTCGCATTTACTTAACTTCGCATACAATTGATATTCACGAAGCATTTGCAGTACTATTCTCAAGTGTTCCTTATGTGTCTCTTTGTTCCTCGAGTAAATCAAAATATCATCTATGAACACAACGACGAACTTATCCAAGGAATACTCGGTTCATTAAATCCATAAGGGCTACCGGAGCATTAGTAAAACCAAATGGCATGACCAAAAACTCATAGTGTCTGTATCTCATACAAAATGTGGACTTTGGGACATCTTCGAGCGTCATCTTCAACTAACGGTATCCGAAATGAAGATCAATCTTTGAAAGTACGGTCGCTCCCTCTAACCGATCAAACAGATCATCTATCCTTGGCAGAGGATACTTATTCTGAATAGTTGCTTTATTCAGCTTTCGATAATCGATACATAGCCGCATCGTCCTGTCCTTCTTCTTTACAAATAATACTAGTACTCCCCGCGACGATACACTTGGGTAAATGTATCCATGGTCAGTAAATCCTATAACTACACTTTTAATTCATTCAATTCTGCTGGAGCCGCTATGTACGGTACTTTCTATATCGGGCAAGTTTTCGAGAAAGTATCAATCATAAACTCGATCTTTCTATCCAATAGCATTCTAAGTATCTCATCTGGGAACACGTCAGGGAATTCTTCCATAACTTTTGTTTGATTCAAGTCTGTACCCTTCATTCGAGTGTCCCGAACAGAAGTGAGGTACCCTTCACACTACGAATATAACATGTGCCTTGCCAGCCGATATCACCATTGTCGCCTTGGTGGTCAAGCCGCACGTGTAAGAAAACTCTATTACTCTAGGTAGGTAAAATACAACTCTGTTCTATATGCAGTCGACCATCGCATGACAAGCATTGAGCTAATCCATCCCCAAGATAATCTCATTCACTTTGATGTCAAGTACAATAGCATCCAATGATAAAGTTCTGCCTCCAACACTGATGTAATCGTCCCTCTAAATCAAACTTGCAGGCATATCTACTCCCGAAGGACCGATAACACAAAGAGCCATCTTTAATAGAGTCATACATAATTTGTTTTTCATTGCAAAATCAGATGGTATGAAACAATACGTAGAGCCAGAATCGAATAACACCCGACCAGTATACCTTTGTACAGTAGCATACTTGTTATAGCATTCTCTAGAGCAAGAGCTTCTGCCTGAGTCAAAGCATAAATCTTTCCTTGCACAGCTTGTTGTTGATTTGGTGCATTCCCGATTGGTGCTGGTAAAGCTTGTGGTGCTTGCCCACGCTTGTGATTGTACTACTAATTATGTGGAGGATTTTGATTCCCTCCCCTGCCTTTGTATTTTGCCACCCTATGGCCAGTATTACCATATCTATAATACCCACCATGGAAGTCTTCTGTTCGATGTCCCAATCGGTAACACTTATTACAATGGGACAACTGTTGAGGTCCTCTATTGTCACCTGTATTATGACACTTAGGTACATCATTCCTTCCAGCAGCCAAAGGTTATTTATGATAATTGCCTTGACTGCCCTATGTTGTCCTACGACCAATGGGCTGATGGAACTTCTACATCTCAAAAGTTGTCTCATACACCTCTTTATAAGACTTACACTTTCGACTCAGAACATTGTATTGTAGGCCCTCATTCAAGCCTTGTACAAATCTTTCCCGCTTGGCATCATCGTTCGACACCATATAACCAACAAATTTGACTCTTTTTATACATTCAGTTTCGTGGTCCTCCACCGACATATTACCTTGTTGAAGCACTACGAATGCCTTCCTTTTTCTTGACAGCAGGAGTAATGAATTTTGCGATAAAAGCCTCCTTAAAAGTCTTCCATGGTATCTTCATATCAGGATTATTATCGCAGAGTGCCTTCCTCTGAGAGTTCCATTTGTTTTGGGCCTTGAGACGAAGCTGCACAGCGGTACAATCCACCCGCATACTACCTTGTATATCTAACATATAGAAGTAATCCTCCAATGTATTCAGAAATCCTATCACACCATCTGGTTTTGCCCTTCTGTTGAACTCAGGCAGGGGACAGTTCTTGTATTCCAAGAACTTAAAGCTCAATTTCTTCCACGTCGGTGTTTCAAGTCTATCCATCGTTGCCGCTACGATATCGATCCCTTTCTCCTGTACTGCGGCTGCCGAAGATACATTGTTGTCAGCCATCAGCGTAGTAATAATCTGAGTCAAATTGTCTACTTATTTTTGCTGAGCATACAGTTGCTCTTGGAACTGGTATTGAAGTTTCCCCTGAAGCTGGCGATGTTGAACCTCGCTCAACTTCTTTTGAACTTCCATTGGTTTCAGTAATTTCTCCATAGGGTCAGACGATTAGGTCGTCTATAAGCTATCACCCTTTGTCATTCTACAAAAAAATAGTTCTATTAGTACTCATAAAATAATTATGGGCTTATTGTATGGAATATTATTTCTTGCCAGTACTATCGAACCATCAACCAAAAAAATTGCATCAAAACTTTTATTTGAAAATATTTTCAAAATCCGAGGAATTGAAATTGTGCTCTGATACCAACTTGTCATGCCCCGACTCCGTAAATCTTTCGTCCTCGCTTCGACTATACTGAATCGAGCATCCTCATTGGACGTGATGCCATACAAGTCTCATGTTGCACTTGTACAAGGCAAGAATGTACATATTTGTGTCATTTTAAAATATTGAAACACGGCCACTTAGTAGAAATATTGAATACACAGTATAGAAAGAAATAACTCATTTTATTGATAAATAGCAGCAGGTACAACTTTCACGGTACTCTTTGGAAATGTTGTTCCAGCTTACATGTGAAAAGAAAATAACTGATAGACTGTCATCAAATAATTTTCCATTCCATACATTATGCTTCTTTATTACAATAAAAATCTAAGCAAAAAATCTTAAAAATCCTGCAATACTTTGTGCATCTTTATTCGAAAGTATCTTAAAAATAGTAGCAACAAAAGCCTTATCTCTCATGTGCGCCCGCGCCTTATCCAGTACCTATAGAAGAGGGGTCAGCACATTATAAACATGCGTTGGTGAGTCCCTTTGACCCACTCAACTAAACCAACATTTGTGAAAATTAGTGAAAGAATTTTAAAGTGATAATGAGGCAATATGATAACTTATGAAAGTAACCATTCACTTAACCATCGGCCGATTCTAGCTTTCCTACATAAGATACAGGATAATAATAATAATAAAACTAACAACCTTGCACAAGACATTTATTAGCATGCATCCTTGGAACATGATCACTAGTGTTACTCCACCATTTAGGACTTTTTCCATATAGGACTTTGACGGTATACGACACGCCATTCAAAACAGATTACAAGCCTGAATGAATGTCCCGATATCTCATTCCACCAAAGCACGCTTACGTTTCCTCCTAGGCCGAATAGGTCCCAGGGGCCCAGGTACTGTTGGAGGAAATTCATTTCTTTCCTTGTGCACAAGTTGTCCATGACCATTTAAATCCGTGTCCAACTCGATAAGCATAGTGTGCATTTTAAAAAAATTGAAAGTAAATAGACAACATATTCATTCTCATTCATTGCATCATGACATAGTGATTATTCCATTCCCAGCATTTATCTCATCAATTCATATTGCACTAATTCGTTACACTGTAATATTTATCACATTATTTTAGTTCTCATAAGGTCATGTAGTATTTTATTTATTCATTTGGTGTTATTAGCATAATCAATTCATTCAAATGTTCATTACATTAGCATCTTAGTGGTATGACTTGTGGCATTACAAGCATCATGTTATCGATTAACGGATGTAGCAAGGCAACAAAAGAATAAAAATGATTTGCAGGAAGGAGTAGCGAAGAAGGGTCAAACCACCACAGAGAATCCACCACTCACCAAATATTGGATTGCCAAGAGGAAAAGAAATACTTGTGCTATTAGCCTTCAATCACGCGTCCGCCTACAATGGCAGCAACAGTTTGGTTAATACTTTGTCTTATTTATGTTTCTTTCTCTCAAAATTCTCAAGAATGAATGCAAAGAAAATTGTTGAAAACGGGCAAGAATCAAATCATCGAAAACCATTCAGAAAAGCATCCATCAAAACCAAGCAGCAAAACATCCATAGAAAACTCTTGGACTCATTTCAAGAAAACCGATCTATCAGTTGGAAATTTTTTTATGTATTCGTTCGTGATCGATTCGATGTTGATGGTAAGTTTTTCCAATACTCGATTCCGACCGAGTCTATCAAGCCACAAGCCTTACATAGTGAACCGCTAGGAGTAGGGCACTACAAGGCACTACATCTACAGCATGAAATAAAGCATTGACGGCTCTAATATCAAGACTGGCTTGCTTATTTTCTAAGTTCGTGTATCTATCATTAGGCTTTCTACTATGTTAATATCTATAATATTCTGGATGGCTTTTTGTAGCCGTCAATAACAATTGACAAGAGATCAAAATCTAGAGACTTGAGATAGAAACTCATTCGTATTTTCCAATAAGGATAGATTTCATAGCTGCCATGTGTTCTGCTCTTAGGATGTTAAGCCTCTAGAAGAGAGTCAAGCTCTGATACCAATTAAGGATAACTAGGCAACTATAGAGGGGGATGAATAGAGTACAACATAATATAATCCCCTATTAAAATCTTGAACGTAGTGTACCAACAAAATAATAAAGTAGTAAAGCAAAGATATATGAAATATAAACAGAGTTCAGAAGATCAAACGTAAACAATGCAATGTATACAGGTTTTTTCTCGTAGAGGACTAATCCAGTCTCGAGAACTCTTACCCGATGTTGATCTACTATATATAAAAAAGTATATGTTTTGATCCGAAGGTTTGCAACTTCTTACAGACACATCGTAGTTTGATCCTAAGGGCACAACAACTTCAACATCAAGCATTTGAAATAAAAGCTAACTTGGACTATTCCAAGTTTGTACAAATCTAAAAAAACTTCTAGTCGACTTGCAAGTCAACACTTTTAGAGCAAAGGAAGTTGTTTTCAGTAGATAGGAAGATTTGTAGCTTAGAGAGAATAAATAAGAAGAATGACTTTGAATGGTGAAAAACTCATATATTTGTAGGATTTTCTGATACCGAGTTCGGGAGGAGTTTAGTCGTCAAACGTTTCAAAATTGTAAAATTTTGAGTGGCACCCCACTTGGTTGGCCTATTTATGCGGTGCACCCCACATTTTTTGCTATATGTATAAGTAGTCCCACATCTGACGGAAAATGTCACTTTTGACGGTCAACGATGTTTGACCATTAAAAAAGACAAAAATGCCCATCTTCCTCTTTGTCTTCTTCTCCTAACAAAATTTCTTCCCTCCCCCTCCTCTCCGGCGAGCGCCCCCCCTCCCGGTCCCTCCTCACCCCCGCTACCAGCAGCCACTGCTGTTGGCTGCCGCCGCCGCTACTGCTGCTGCTGCTGGTTGCCGCTGCTTCTGCTGCTGGATGCTGGGGGGGGCAGAAGGGTGCAGAGCAAAGAGGGGAAGGGGACGGAGGGTGGAGGAGCAGGACGGAGGAGGGGGCGGAGGGGTGAGAAATGGGACGGGACCGCAGGGGCAGTGGTAGTGTTAGTGGGGGTGGTGGTGGTGATGATGGTAGTGGTGGTGGTGGTGGTGATGGTGATGATGGTGGTGGTGGTGCTGGTAGTGATAGTGAAGGTGGTGGTAGTGGTGGTGGTGGTGATGGTGGTGGTGATGATGAACGCGGCAGCGGCGGGGTGGAGGTGGGGGTACGACAGCGGTGGGGCGGGTTTGGGTTTGGGTTTGGGAGAAGATGAGGGATTTTCGTCATAAACTATTGGTTAAACCCTGTTGACCGTCAAAAGTGACATTTTCCGTCAGATGTGGGACTACTTATACATATAGCAAACAATGTAGGGTGCACCGCATAAATTGGCCAACCAAGTGGGGTGCTACTCAAATTTTTTTTAAAAATTTGACTATTGTAAGCCGAGTCATCAGGAATAGATGCTGACCAGGGTTTCTGTTTTAGACAATCGAGTTCGGCCATAGTTCAACGAGAACTCGGTCTCAGTTCGGTTTTCCTAATTCCAAGAAGTTTCTTGTTTGGTTTGTAGCCTATTTGAGATTGGGTTCAAGTCATGATAGGATGTTGGGTTAGGTAGGCAATTTTTTAGTAGGCTTTGAGTATTACTGAAACTGTCGAAGTGCAATATAACTCACAATAAGTCCTAAACTCAATAAGGATAAAAATACATAGTAAAAGTAAAATGGTAGTCGATTTCTTATGATGTAGAGTCTCATATACAAGTAATCTTTTGAATCGAAGCATGTTTCTGCATGTTGCAATGTATCAAATCGTAGTTTTGTTAAGTATTAAAATTGGATCGACTATGACCAAATCGACCAGTAAGTTGCAGAACTTCGTCATCCCATAATGGAAGTGGGACAATATTGCCATAGATTTTATCGTGGGCTTCCCGAACACGTCGTAGGAGAACGATGCGATTTAGGTCATTATTGATAAATTGACCAAATTTGCTTATTTTATCATGATCAAAGTCACCTAGAGCAGCGATCGGTTAGCGCAGAATTACATTGATGAGATTGTTTGACTACATGGAGTACCGGCCATGATCGTTTCAGACAAAGACGGGTGATTTTTATCGCATTTTTGGACAAGCCTGCAAACTTGTACTGGGAATCAAGTAAAATTTTAGCACCGTATACCATCCCTAGACAGATGGCTAGACAGAGAGGGTGAGCCAGATACTAGAGTACATGTTGCATCTGTGTGCTACAGATCTGAAAACTAGTTGGGACACACACTTTCTACTAGCAAAATTTACGTATAACAATAGTTATCAATCGAGCATTCAGAAGGCACCATACAAGGTGCTCTACGGGAGGAAGTGTTGATCACCAATATGTTGGGATGAAGTCGAAGAGAGATAGGTGCTCGTGCTAGAACTTGTGGAACAAGCCGCCGAGAAGGTTCGCATGATTCAAAATAGACTTTGCATTACGTAGAGTCGATAGAAGAGTTATGAAGACACTCATTGGCGACAACTAGAATTTTTAGTCGGGGACCATGTGTATTTAAAAATAACACCAATACGAAGCATTATACAGTTCGGAGTTAAGCGCAAGTTAAGTCTAAGATTTATAGGTCCTTTTGATATCCTTGAGAGAGTGGAGGTTGTAGCTTATCGAATTGTGCTACCCATGTCCTGGCTGAAGTGTACGATGTCTTCCATGTTTCTTAACTTTGGAAGTATGTGCATAATCAAAGTCACATGAGTAGCTTCGATCAGTTGGATCAACGTGCAGACTTGTCGTACTCGGAGGAACCTGTTCAAATTTTGGACCGTAAGGAAAAGGTCCTACGGAATAGGTCAATGTACTTGGTTTGCGTTCTGTGGTGGAACCATTCAGTTGAGGAATCGACATGGGAACTAGAAATAGAGATGAAGGAGAAGTACCCTTCATTGTTTGTCTAATTCGAGGTAAGACCCTTGTTCTTAACTTTCAAGGCAAAACTTTTTCTTAATGGTATATTATGTAGTGAGCCATTCCCGTTGGGGGTGTACTATGTAATGGGCTCATGGCAAGTCAGACTCGGTCGGGAGCTTAGATGGCTAGTTTGACTAAGTCAGCAGCTTGATATACGAAACCTTTTATGGCATCAATAAAATTAATTTAAACAAATGGTATGAAAACCTTTCCAACTAATGGATCAGCGTCTGTTAGAATAAGTCCTAGATGCAACGGACTATATCTTGGCGAACGAGCTCTATATGAAAGTCCCTTTAACGGGACCTACTACAAAAAAATGGCCTTTCTTGATGGCCTTTCTTGACGGTCGATATATTGACTTATAATCAAAACCGTCAAGAAAAGCAGTTTTCTTGACGGTTTTAGACATACATCAAGAAAACACACGTTTTGTGTTAATTTAGCAACATTTTACTATAATACGATTTTAGAGGAACCGTCAAGAAACACCATTTTATTTATTAACAATTTTGGTGATAACCGTCAACTAAGGAATTTGCAAAAAAATTGTCATGCATATTTTAGCTGCCATTTTAGTAATTTTTGAAAAAAATTATTGTAGGTTCTATATTGACGGTTTGGTGGTCTATTTGGTCGCATAACCACAGACTCTTATATGTATTTTTTAAATTTCTTCCCGTGCCTCTCCTCTCTGATCCATTCTCGAACTCTCGCTTCACCTCTCGTGTTCTCCTCCTCCTTCTGCTAACACTAGCTGCGTTCACTCTCCAATGGCAGGGTGGCCTCGACGAACCCTCCACCCGCTGGTACCATCATCAGAATCCTATAAATTCCAACTCTCTTCCTCTTCCGTCTCTATTTCTCCTTCTTCTCTTCCCCTAAGTTTGTCTATATCTCCTATATGGCATAATTCGTGTCCATTTGGTGTCCATATCGGACACGTATCATAGTGTATATGTAGGTGTTTGTTAAAATGTCACATATTACTTTATTTTTTATTTTTGAAAAACTAATTACATGGATACATAGATCTATATGTGTACTTAAATGTTTGTGAAGACTTAGTTGCTGTTTGTGTCGGGTTCGTGTCATAATTTGCTCTGGACACACAGCACGAGGGCCTCGGCAGGTGTCCTGCTACCCGTGTCCAAGTACTCCCTGGACACAGCACGAGAGGACACCAAATTTTGCGTGCACGTAGGGGAGATGACTGACACTAAGCCTATAAAGTTTTGTAGGATTTTATGGAGTGGTATGGGAGTTATTCGACCCGCACCGATTCCTCACTGTCGTACACGTATTGTACATGCGCAGGAAATCACTCAATGATACGCGCATTTTTACACGACACGGTGTCACTTCGTCAGGGTGCAGGGTAATACGTTGGTAGCCCTACCCTAAGCGAACCTCTGTGCACAAGCACGAGACACGCGTTGCCTTGTGTCGAGAGCACGAAGGCTCGACATGGCTGCACGATGATTTATTTTTCTATTTCTGTCATTGTGTGTTCGATCTGTTTGGACACTTTGTATCATGTTTCCTGGATATGAATGGACCACCCTAGACACGTATACTTGTAGGGAACATTCGTGTACACCTGTTTTGAACTTTTGATTTGATTTAATTGATTATTTGGTTGAGAAACTGGATTCCTGATACACTGAGACTGAACTGAGAATTTTCCTGATTTTGAACCTAAGAATTAATAAATTGTTATTGATTTTGTGATCGATTAAATTGCAGTGATGTTTACCTATTTGTACCTGAGTATTGGCCTCATGTTAGATTCATGATTAGGGATCGATCTTGGGTTGCACTTAGCCAATACTCGATTGAGTATCAGTTGGGTTGTTCCAGTTGTTTGTTGAACTAACAGTATATATGCGAACCTGCTCTGAGAATTCTAATGCATTAATGTTAATGTCCATATTGTTATAGAGTTAGTTAACTGTTGTTAAGTTCAAAACCTGGGTTTTATAACTGAGACACACACCCATATGCACTGACTTGGGAAAATCGGATTTGATTTACATTGCACTGAGAATGGGTTAGCATTTCAAAACTGAGTTTTTCCCTAATTGACAAAACCTAAGAATCCTTCTAGTATGAACCTAAAAACTGTTGGTATGATTTAATTCGAAATTCCCTGAGAGTACATATGCATTGCGTTGTTTTAACTGAAATCAATTTTTGATTTTGATTGCATGTTGTAATAAACTGATGCCTGTTTCAGGAACTGAAATTCTGAACTTTAAATTCCTTTTAAAACTGAGTTTTGATGCCTAGTTACTATGTTCAATTCATATGCAATTGTGTTAGAAATTGGTGGAGGATAGCATGGTTTTGATTCTCGAAATAGAATTTCTGAATTAAAGGCTGATACATCATGTAACTTTTACACTGTTTTAAAATCATGAACCTTGTATTTCCCTTTCTAAAACTGATTTAAATGATTAGTCACCATGTTAATCCTTGCATTGTATTAGCTTACTGTTAGGAGTTTAGGTTCAAATTTGATAAATGGATTTCGAAATTTGGTTTAGATTTGTTCATAACTGTCATTGATTCTCAATTGTTCATTTCACCCTCACTCTCCTCACAGTCCTTAAACCGCTATGCTACCACACACACACATGTGCACATCAAACTGAGATTTCTTTTCACTAATTCCTGAGATTTTATTGTTTATCACACACTCACATACACCATTTCATTGACCCATTTCCTGTATGCACACATTGAACACACTTGTGACACTCCCCATTTTCTGAAACTGTATATTTTTAAACCCCATTTCAAAATTTGGATATTAATCTAAACCCTTCAAAACAGAGGTTGACATGGACACCCCTACCACAGTTTCACTTGACACTCACATTCCCATGCCTTTCACTGCCACACACACACTACCAAAAATCTGAATTGGCTCTCACACCATCTGTACTGTTTTCTCACATAAGTATTAAACACATCTATCCTATTGCACACATACACACCCTTACAATAACCCCTTCACTCTACCTTGCACTTTGACACTCATGAGACCATTCACCCCACACACATGTTGAATACACTCCATACCTGCATACATCATTCACTGCACAATCTCATTGCATATCTTCCATTCCATTAGCTATCACACACATACATGTGCTTTGTTTCCGATACCCTTCTATATGTGTATATATATATATATATATATATATATATATATATATATATATATTTTCTATATGCTTAATAATAATAACCATGTGGTATATCAATGTGTAGTAGTATATAAATATAATGTATAAAATATGTGTGATGTAGGCTATATGGCATATAGCCTGTGGCATGTGGAGTGTGTACACTTGAGTTTAGTGTATTGTTGGACTAATGTGACTTGTGTATGGTATGTGCTTGCTAGCCTAGGCTTGGTTAGGCCTAGTGAGACTTATTAGACTTGTTCGGGGTAGGACTTGACCTAGTTTGACTAGTGTAGTTGACTAGAGTTGACTAAGTGTTGACTTTAGTCTAGTTTGACCTAGACAGCATGCAGATGCATTATAGATTATAATTATCATCCCATGTAAACATCTTGATTTGTGTTGCTTTAACTAGGAGTCAGGTACCTCATCTCGGACAATATATTTACTTCAGATATTTAGATACCAGGCGAGTACATTCTCTGATCATTTCATAACTTGCTTAGAATTATATTCCTGCACTAGTTTACCTTATTTGATGTTGTCACGATATTATCACGGATTGGCACTATATGGATCCCTACATTGAGATGTTATCCCCCTCGGGAGCATCGGATACATCATGTCGTGTGTTTCATGTACATCGTATATTCCTCGCTCTCATGTTATTTATGTTTCTCATGTGCTTCATGCTCGTTCATGTTCGCTCGTGTACTCTCATGGGCTATCATGTTCGGTCATATTTCTCGTGTATTTCATGTATAACCTATACTTCATGTGTACCCTTCATGGGCCTTCATGTGGAATTCATGTGCACTCAGTTTCTGAGCCCTCATGTATACTTTATGTACACCCATCTATGGGCTTTCATGTGAAAATCATGTACGTAACATAACTTGTCTGGATCCTTGTGTATTAATTGGGGTATGGAGGGAGTATAAATACTCATGTGAATAATTCCAAAGTAGTATAACCATGTGTGCCTCCTTAGTATATTCATGTGCAAATCCAGCCGTTCACATGTCGACTTTGTACTCTAAATCTCTAGTCACTGGTAGCTCTCTACTTATAGTAGATATTTCTATTACAGTTCTCTCTCTATTTACATCATGTACTTTCTTTCAGATTCATGTATCGTACTCTTTTGCATGTTTATATTTTCTAACCTGTTATGATCTGTGTGAGATGTATTATTCTCGCTCCTATTCTGACTGGACCTGTAGGATGATGAGGAACCCTGTACCCCTTACCTTGGATCTTGCCTAGATGACACTAGCGACCTGGACCCTTGGGGAGGTTCAGGCAGCTGTTGAGGATGATACCCATGCTTAGTATAGTTAGCTTAGTCTGTTCTTTCTTTTCTTGATTAGTTGTTGTCCTTGATTTCCGAGTTGTATATTTTAGAGATGTTGAGAGTGATACTTGTTAACTTATGTTTATTTCATTTGTTGTACCTCAATCGAGGATTTTTTCCAATCTATTCCATCGTGCTATATTCTACCTTTAGATTGTGATTGAGTTGTACCTTCTGTGATCGGCCTCCTTTGGGAGAGTATTCATAATATGTTAGTTATAGTTCATGACTTAGAACAGCGTTCTACCGCCGACACTGCGGCATAGGCTGGGTGCTGTTACGTACTCGTACCCCCACGGTGGGTGCAGGTCATGACTGATACCATATAGATGGTGTGCTAGTATAATGGAGTAGAATATCAGTATGGATATTACTTGAGTATCATGGATTAGATAGAGGGAGCTAGGCCACCTGTAGCACAGCACCGTGCCCCGCACCATCAGAGGGATATACCCCAGAGGGACAGGGCTTTTGCACTGACAGTCGAGTAGACCGAAGTGTAGAAGCACGAAAAAGAATAAAGAAAGATCCATGCGGCCAAGGAGCCCCATGCGGCTCAGAAGAGTTCATGCGGCTCAAGTATCCATGCGGCTCGAGCGTCTATGCGGCTCAAACAAGTTCTATGCGGCTCAGAGAGGAACCACGCGACCTGCAAACAGCTCTTCCGTTTGTCCTTTAGTGCATTAAATGCTTTGACGGCTGACAGCTCTGACACATGTCAGCCCTGACACAAAAATACAATTATGACTCCGTCATAATGGCAGACTCCTAGGAAAATTAAGGAAATCTCTGACATAATCTCCCGAAATCCAGAAAACTTCATAAGGATTTGACACGTGGACAGTCGCATACGGCTCACGAAGACTAGCCCCATGTGACTCACGAAGACTATCCCCATGCGGTTCAAGCGAAGGCTGCCTCATGCGGCTCACGAAGACTACCCCCATGCGGTTTAAGCGAAGGCTGCCCCATACGGCTCATGAAGACTATCCCTATGCGGCTCACAAAGACTCCCTTTATGCTGTTCACGAAGAAGGCACCCATCATGTGGTCACCTACACTCATGCGGCTCAGATCATCACCATGCGGTACAAATGTTCAGGGGGCCACTCTCAAGCAGTCTTGACACGTGGCCAGCCTTATGCGGCTCAATGAGGAGCAACCTTTCTGCGGCTCAGATTTCTGCAATGGCTCGCGGTTAAGACACGTGGCATGATAGCGGGGCACGTGGCATCAGATTGATCGAAATCCCTCAACAAATCCCAATAAAATATTGGGATCAAATCAGATCATTTGCAATCAAGCAAATTAATGACACGTGTCGAGAAATCCGAGGTTGGCCTGACAAAACAGGAGGATTTATGTCAATCATCATTAATTACCCACAAAAGATTTGAGGCAATCACATTTATTGCTCAAATCTCATATATTCAAGATGAACGGCCCAGATCCAGTGATCCTTAGCCGCCGACTTTTAAGAATGGACAATCATTGTAAACCCTAATGATGCCCCCCACTCTTATAAATAACAGGGTGTCATTCCCTTGTGAAACACAGATACACACAGAGATATAAGGAGAAGACATATACATAGAGAGTTAGAGAGCCAGAGAGAGAATATACAGAGCCTGAAAGGAGAGCATTTCTTCAGCAACACCCAGCAGTTCTTCTACAGAGCCAAGGTTGCACCCGATTGTCCAAGGAGTAAGACAGAGCTGCCATCTCTTTTTCGAGCCTCTACCGTCACCCCCCAGAATCTAAAATAAACAATTGTACTTAGATTGTTGTACCTAGGTTTTCGTTCCTAGGCTTTTTTGTACAAGCGAGTTTGTATTGTGAGTCTAAGTTCAGTCCTCTGATAATTGTTCTGTTCTTTTAAAATCAATGGCAAACACGATGGTGACTCTACTAGGGACAAACTTCTCCATGGCTGAGGAGTTGGTGACGTAATCGGATGCAACCAAACTTGGCTCCACGCAACAGAAGATGGTCGTCCGCTTCGAGCAACAGGTGTTTGAAGAAATGCTCTCTAAGGAAAGCGCTAGCCCGGTCCAGAAGCGAACCCGCATAAAGAAAGCTCGCAGGGAGTGGAGGCCAAAATCATTTGCTCCTCCCCAAGCTTTGGACGGAGTACTCTCTGCTACCCAAGACGGCGAAAGGGACTCTCATACGGCTCCACTTCAAGCCATAGAGGACTCTGCTGTCCCCAAGTCCGGCAGAGGAAAGCACTACGATGCTGGACTTGCAGGAACAAAGAGTGATTTTATGCGCCTTAAGAAGAAGCCGAACACTCATGTGGCCAAGTCTACCAACCACATGCAGGACGCTCATGCTGCTGAATCTGCCAGCCGCATGAAGGAGGTCTATGCGGCCAGATCGTCCAGCCGTATGAAGAAAACTCATGCGACCGAGACTCCCAGCCGCATGAAGAAAGCCTATGCGGCTACGCCTGCCAGCCGCCTAAAGATTATTGATGACAGCCGCATGACGCCTACTCCACACGGCTCAGTCTTCGACCGCCTCTCCTATGGTCCTGATCTCTTGTGCTCCCAAGAAGATATGTCTGACTCTCTCCAGCATCACTTAGACTCTTCCTACTATGTGTCCTTATGCACTAGAGCAAAGAAGTCTAGGGCAGCGCGAGCTTGGCAAGCTCGATCCGCTGATCCGACCTCTGACCATCCGAGCGTCCCGCATACTGTTATGCTGGCTTCAGATGGAAAGTTGTATAAAACCACTCGAGTCCAGCCCCTGACGACAAACGGACAGAGAGGTTCCCAAAAGTCTTCCAAAATCCAGGGAGCAAACATGGTCGATCCAGACCCATTTGACTTGTGTGAGGCCATCCTCCACAAATACAAGGAAAGAGAAGGTGCATCAGGGTACAAGGAGTTCTCCCACGGACGTCACTGCACCCAAGTCATCATCAACGAATGTTGCAATAACGCAATGGTGCGAAAAGACCGACAATCTGTCTATCAAAGACTACAACAGCTATCTTCAGAAACTGAGGCACTTCCCGTCGTCTCCTGTAACTCTGCTCAGAAAGTCCCCGCCGATGGGAGAAGGAAGAAGACGAACGTTCCCAGCCCGAAGATTTCAACCACTATGACTAAAAGACTGTCGTCTAAGAGGGTACCCACCACCGGAGTTTTCCAAGGCACCCGTTCTAAGACAAAATCTGCTACAGTGGAAGATTCATCGTCCATACCATTAGGGGTTGCTGGGACTAGGGGTAGCACTCCTCCGAACCTTCACGACAATTCGATGTTCCAAGAAGACGAGCCGAGGGAAACAACTCTCCCATCAGATGCAGCAAACCCCGACATCCCCGAGGACGTCCACAACTTCCAAGACGAGGCGAACTCAAAAATTGGAGGTACTTTTCCTTCTGAGTCCGAACCAGAGGAAGACATTCCCACATACCCCGATGATTTCTCATTACAGGGGTATGACTCGGAAGACACGTCCTCCACCGTGCCATCCATCTCTCCTCACGTAAGGACGGTATTCATGACGGACAGCAACGAAGGTGGTTCCAGTGATCGCTAACACATCGACACTCTCGAAGCCATATTGCACGCCTTGGTCAAGTCTGTAGACGAGATCAAAGCGGCCCTTCCAACTCTCCAAGGAGGGACGCCTGGCCAAACAAGCGCGGGTCCCGCGGTCAATGCGGACTCGAATTCAGCGGCCCTGAATCTGGGCAATAATCCTCATGAAGTGACGGCCCCCACCGCTGTAGATATAGCCCGAGAAGTGAGAAGAGAGGTCCAGGAGCTCCGAGCCATGTTTCACGCTCGAGAAAACTCTCAAGACCTCAGAATACGGCAACCGTACCTTACTGCATGGAGGGATGTCCCCTTCCCGTCAAGATATAAGCCGTTCAACATCAACTCGTATGATGGTAAGACCTCTGCAAGTCGGTACATCACTTACTTCGAGGTCACTATCGACCATCTGCCCCATGACGATGCCATCCTCACACGATTATTCATTGGGGCATTGGAAGGAGTCACCTTCGACTGGTATCGCAACCTGCCAGACAACTGTATCCACTCCTTCGCCGGCTTCAAGCGCATGTTCTTGGAGAGATTCTACGAAGTAAGATAAGACATCACGATGTCCACCCTCATGGACGTCGTTCAAGGGAAGAAAGAGCTGACAAGGAACTATATTGAGCGGTTTCGCCAAACCGCAATGAAGCTGCCCTCTAGAAACCCGGATTCCTCCTTAATTGAAATTTGCCAAAAGAGACTGCTTCCAACAATCAGCCTCTGGATGGGCGAAAGTCAATTCAAGGACTGGAAGACGTTTATCATCAGTGCCACAAGCGCCTAAGAACGATTGAAGAAGGCTCGCCAACTGGGATTGCACATCTCAGAGGGAGAGGACAAGGGCATGCGTTCCAATGCCAACACCAACAATGGGGGTAGCTCCACCAACAATCGGGATAAGAAAGGCAAGCAGGCTATGGTGGCCGACACAGCCCAGAAACCTGAGTCAAAACCGGCAGACAAACAATGGCCGCAAATCACCTACTCCTTCGAAGACGGCCACGTCAAGCCCATCTTGGACATGCTCATATAAGGAGACAGAATTCAGCTTCCTCCACCAAGACGGTAACCTCGGCCGGCAGAAATGGAGAATCCAAAGTACTGCCATTACAACCGCTACGTCCACCATGCTACACACGACTTCTACCAGCTAAAATGGTACATCCAAAATCTTATCGATTCGAACGCACTGGCCATCGATTTTGAAGAGGTAACCGTGGCAGCCAATATGGTATCGGTACAATTCGGCAGCTTTCCTCCAACAGAAACTCAAGACGGTGTGGTCCCCATCCCTCTGGCGACAATAGAGATTGCTAATCTTACACCTCCTCGGGATCGGGCTGCTGGTCTAGTGCCCCTCACCATATCACGAGGAGAGGTCATGTGGGTCCATCCAGATTTGGTATCAGAAGTGACTCAACCCACACCATCTTCCATTTGTAAGAAGAAGAGTGGAAAAGTCAGGTCCTGCCGCACAATCTCGGCAGATATCGAAGAAGCTACAGCCGTCGTCAATCGGTCTGGGGCACAATCCCAACCCGTGGCTGATAACTCAGCTGAAGGTCATCAGGCCGCTACAACTGACGCTCCGGGACCTGCTCAGCCTCCGATGACCGACAAGCCTAGGCCGAAGGAGACTCGCTTTGACAAATCCCTCCGAAAAGAGGCACCACAGGGGCTGGAGAGGCCCTACAACTTTGACATCTTGGCACAATTGGCCAACACACCGGCCAAGTTGTCATTATACGAGCTTCTAAGACTCTCAAAGGATGTTCGCGCGGCTTTGAGTGATGCACTCCAAAATGTCGACGCGTACCTGGCTCAGGTCAATCTCACGGGAGAGAACCCGCCTGCAGATCTCCAAGACAGCGCTTGCACGGGAGCGATGACCAACATTGTCTTCACTCCGCAGGACATGCTCATCAAAACCAACATGCACGATCGCCCGTTATACTACACTGGATACATCGACGACGTAAAGGTGGATCAGATGCACATTGATCCGGGCTCTTCCATAAGCATCATTCCGAAGGGTTTGCTACATCATCTTCGCATCCCTATGCATCGCCTGACGCCTACAAGCACCGCCATCAGCAGTTTCAATTCGGGCAGGAGCTACCCAATTGGAAAGATTCGTCTGAAGTATCAAATTGGCGATCTCCAGTCGGAAGTCACCTGTTACGTCATAGATGCAGACACTTCTTACAACATCCTCTTGGGGCGCCCTTGGATACACGATTATATGATCGTGCCTTCCACGCTGCACCAATGCTTCAAATATGTCGACAAATACGACTTCGTGAGGACAGAATTTGCCGACATCGATCCCTTCAAAGGGGTCGAATCCTAATACTCAGACTTCTGCCTATACGAGAAGTCGAAGAAGCACCTTGGTGAAGGAGATGTGCAAACTCGTACCAAGACAGCCACAGGATCAGAAGAACCTCTGACGATCCACCTCCAAGCCCGCATACCTGGCAAGTCCGTACCCCTTACCGCCACTCTACATAAGGACGCAATCAGCCTCTCGGCACAAGAAGAGCATATAATAATCCGGCTGCCAAGGTCTGGCCAAGTGCCAAGATCCACGACGGAGCCACTGACAATAAGGCTGCCGAGAGTCGGCCAGCCGCAAACAGATAAGCTCAATCCCTCCGACAAGCCAATGACGATACGCCTTCCCAAGAAGAGTCGTCACCCCGATGGAAGGTCTGGGTCTTCTAGCGAACCAACCACTCCCCGCCCAGCATCGAGTACCAAACTGGGGGTTGCTAGTCTGCCAACAACCCCACGCTTGGCTCCACCAGCTGACCCTCTGACGATCATGCTGCCCAGGTCGTCCTCTCAGTCTTCGCTTATACAGGGGGTAGCCGAAGAGGAACCAGAGCGAGCCAAGTTTGTGGCTGACCACACTGATGTTCCCTCCACAGATGATATAATCCCGCTAGAAAAGATACCTTATTTCATCAATAAAGGTCTATCTTTGAACTACCTCGAACTCAACAAGCTTTGTACAATGTATGCTATGGAACACTGTATAGGCACTCACCTACACACACAGGTGACAAATGTGTACACCGCAATCCAGCTTACTCCAGTGGAAGACGCTTACCGCATAATCGAGGGAGGGGACCATCCAATCATCTTCGGCCGGAAGGACGATCCGCAGCCCTTCACCGTAGAAGAAGTCGACCTTGAATTAGATGCCGGAAGACTGCCTCCGTATCTTTATAGCCCCCATTCCAAATATCTCATGCAAAAACAGGGGTATGATCTGGAGACTACCCCAGGCTTGAACTACAGCACCGGGCGATGATTACCACTAAAGCTACCAGTCCCGGCTGGCAAACCACGGGACTACTATAGCAAGACTCGATGTGGTTTAGGGTATGTTACACCCACAACGACCCATGAAAGTTCAGATGAAGAATGTGACTGGCATTCACATTCAACCGGGTCACCAACTTCTGACTCGGATACCAGCATCGTCGACGTATTCAGACAAGTCCTATCAGTCAACATGGCATTCGCCGACGCTTATGAAGAAGATGAAGATATTCCGGAAATCCTCGAGTTAGAGCCATGGGCCCAACAGTTGGATGCACAATGGGAAAAGCGGTTCGAACAGAGAGAACCCCCTACTGAAGATGAAGTTATACAAGTGGATCTCGGCAATCCAAAACCAATCTTCGTCAGCAAAAGCCTAACAGACGAAGTGCGAGAATCGCTACTGGAACTTGTCAAAGAATATATTGATGTGTTCGCCTGGATCTATGAAGACATGCCAGGATTAAACCCCGAGGTTGCCCTTCACAAGCTCAACATACGACCAGATACGAAGTCGGTCAAACAACAACAGCGATGCTTCCGCCCGGGCATCATGGATGCGATCGAAGCCGAAGTCAACAAACTGATAGCCAGCGCCTTCATACGAGAAAAGCAACATCCAGACTGGGTCGCCAACATAGTACCCGTCCTCAAGAAGAATAGAAAGATTCGAATCTGCATTGATTTCCGCAATCTAAACGAGGCATGTCCCAAAGATGAATTCCCCCTCCCTATCACAGACATTATGATTGACAACTCCTGCGGCTTCGAACGCATGTCATTCATGGATAGTTTCTCGGGGTACAACCAAATTAAGATGTCTCCTGACGACGAAAAGTATACATCATTCCGAACCCCGATTGGCACATACTACAACACAGTCATGCCTTTTGGTTTGAAGAATGCCAGTGCCACAAATCAAAGAGCCATGAGTATCATCTTCAGAGACCACTTACGCAAGATGGTGGAGTGCTATGTTGATGACATCGCCGTCAATAGTCGTTGTAAGGGAGACCATCTGCAGGATCTGAGGACGGTATTCGATCGGATGCGAGCGCACAATTTGAAAATGAACCCTACGAAGTCCTTCCTGGGCGTATCCAGCAGGAAGTTCTTGGGTTTCGTCATCACCGCCCAGGGTATCCATGTAGACCCTGAGAAGACAAAGGCAATTATGGAGATGGGTCCCCCGAGAAATCTCCGCGAACTCAGAGGCCTTCAAGGGAGGCTAGCTTAAATCAGGAGGTTCATTTCTAACCTCTCCGGGCGATGTCGACCATTCACCCAACTTATGAAGAAAGGCGTCTCATTCGTATAGGACAAAGAATGTCAGCGGGCCTTCGACAGCATCAAAGAATATCTGTCGAACCCTCCAGTTCTGGTGGCCCCGATTGTTGGAAAACCATTCCTGCTCTATGTACGGGCAATGGAGCATTCATTCCCTCGGCACTCTGCTAGCACAAAACAACGATGCAGGCCATGAGCAAGCCATATATTACCTCATTCGAATGATGATTGGGCCAGAGCACCGATACACCGCCGTAGAAAAGGAATGTCTCGCCCTGGTGTTCGCCATTCAGAAGACGTGGCACTATGTCATGGGACAAACCATACATGTGATCTCACGAGTCAACTCTCTCAGGGTCTTCATGACTAAACCAGGGGCACTCAGCTCTCGCCTCGCTACATGGGCAATATTGATGTCCCCCTATCATATGGTCTTCGTCCCGCAAAAGGCTGTTAAAGGTCAAGTCCTGGCAGACTTTTTGGCAGCCCATCCAGGCTCAGAATCGTCCAGAATATATGAAGGAATCCCAGATGAGGTCGCCGACTCGCATGCAACCTCCCACGAGGATATATGGTGAATGTTCTTCGACGGTGCTTCGAGAACTGGACCCAAGGGTAACATCGTCGTCGAAGTCGGAGTGGTGCTGGTCTCCACTTCCGGATTGGTGATCAATCGTGCTTACTCTCTCACGGAGCCCTGTTCTAACAATGTGGCCAAGCACAACGCTTTGGTCATTGGCCTCCAACTTGCAAGAGAGCTGGGGGTAGAATACCTTGAAACATACGGCGATTCTCAGTTAATCGTCAATCAAATTCAAGTCTCATACGAAGTCCGCCACGAAGACATGGTCCCCTATCACCAAATAGAGATCGACATCATCTCGTCATTTGAGGGGTTCTTCATCGAACATGTTCCAAGACTCCGAAATATCGAAGCCGATGCCTTAGCAGGCCTGGCCGCTTCCCTAGCAGTGCCAAATCATACTCATCAATCGGTAGATGTGATAGGCCACGAACTGGTCTGCCCCAAGAACAACGTTCAATTTATGGCGAGTTATTCCGCTCAGACGATCCACGAAGTCCCAGATTGGAGACAACCATTCATTGACTTCGTAGTCTACGATATCCTGCTCGAGAATCCAAAGGAAGCCACCTCTATCAGAAGGCGTTCTCTCAGATTCTTCTACGATACAGAGACAAAAATGTTGTATCGTCGATCCTTTGATGGATTATTGCTTCGATGTCTGTCAAACGTAGAAGCCAAAGAAGCCGTACGCGAAGCTCACGACGGTGTCTGCCGGGCCCATCAGCCTGGCCCTAAGTTGCAAGATCGTCTTCGCGGAATGGGCTACTACTGGCCCACGATGGTAGCATATGCGATAGACTATGCTAGAAAGTGCAAAGCTTGCCAAGTCCACGCAGACTTCATGCACCAACCATCCGAATTTCTACATCCGATAGTGGCGTCCTGGCCGTTCGAAGCATGGGAAATGGATATCATCGGTCCGATTACTCCAACTTCCTCCCGAGGATATCGCTTCATACTCGCAATCACAGATTACTTTTCCAAATGGGCGGAAGCTATCCCGCTTGCAGAAGTAAAGACTTCAAACGTGATAAGCTTCCTTAAGCATCACGTCATTTATCGCTTTGGACTGCCCCGAAGGATCATCCATGATAATGGTCCACAGTTTGCAAGCCACGCCTTCTATCGGTTCTGCGACAAGCACCGCATCCAGAATATTGCTTCGGCACCATACAATCCAGCAGCAAATGGGTTGGCAGAAGCATTCAACAAAGACATCATCAAGTTACTCAAGAAGTTCGTGACGTATAATAAATGTGACTGAAACGAGAAGCTTGGTGAATGCCTATGGGCGTACCGTACCACAGTCTGAACGGCCACAGGGAACACACCATTCTCCCTGGTATACGGGAGTGAGGCAGTTCTCCCATTGGAGACTCAAATACCCTCGCTCTATATCGCGCACACTTATCAATTAACGATGGATGATAACTATCGTCGCCGACTACAAGAGTTAGAGGCCTTAGATGAAAAGCACCTCCTGGCTCAGCAACGAATTGTTAGGGTTATATACTAAAAGCATCACTTTTGTAGTAACCTTATTTCCTTAAATTTTGAATAAGAATCATATGGGCAAATGTTTGCATATTGTATTTGTTGCAAGTGTTAATACAAATGTCTGATATTCTATATTGTAGATAATATGGTGTGTGGTGTCACACAGAAGATCATATTATCAGTTTCCTATGGAGTATATAAATAGTTCACAACCTAGATGGACTTGGACAATCTATTAGAAATGTTGTAGTGTAATCTGGTATTAGTCTATCTTGACTATAGGTTTACACTAGTACACTTTGTGTGTATTGAACAGGACCACTTGAGGTTGTTCTCTTTGTACTGACTACATAAGAGAACAAACACCTCTGTTATTATGGATGCTTGTACTCTTAATCTGGATATAATAATGGACATGTATATGCAATATGCATTACTTTGACTCATAAAAGAGTGAGATTCATTATGGATCAACAACCTCTATGAATTGGGTAATAACATTGTATGTATGATGGGCTGTTGATTATAAATGGAATCCATGTCCCGATACATCGGGTTGATGATGTCCTCTTAAGGAGCTCATAAGGATTGTCATGTAAACCCTGCAGGTGGATTATATCCGACATGACAAATAAAGTTAAGCGGTACTACTTAAGAATAAAAGATGTCGAATCAATATAGTTGTCAGTAACTTAATTTGATCGACGGACATACGATATCTTAACATGGGGAGCCAAACGAGCATATAATAAAAGGAGCCCACAAACATAATTTGGGATTAGGGAGGTAGTGCAACAATAGCTCATTAGTGGACCGAGCTATTGTTAATGGGTCTGGATTGTGTGTTCGGGTTGAACACGGGATATCCAGATCCGTTAGGAGGCCTAACCCTAATTTCTCCTCATGGTCCATGCCGTAGCCTATATATATCCTCTATTCTCTGGCCGCCAGATTACTGATTAGAAATATGAAATTTTCTCCAAATTCGTGATTCACGTAAGGAGAGAAAGAGAGTGCTGCCAAGGAGAAGAAAAGGTTGGGAGATCGTCGCCCACACGACGTCCAACTTGAGGAAGGAATACGTGCAGAAGATCTTGGGGTCGTCCGCTCGAGATTGCCAGGAATTACTTCTCTCCTTTCCGCCGCAGGTATAATTCGTGAACCCTAGTTTCCGCCTATGAAGGGTTAGAACACGTATTTGATCTGTTTAACTTTCTATCGATCAATACGCACACCAAAGGAAGGGTCCTGGGAATCCCCAGTTCCATCACAAATCGAGCTTTACCAAGCACGCATCTCTGGAGCCTTCAATAAGAAGGTTAAAATCAGAACATTCCAGGTGGGCGAACTCGTTCTAGCAGTCCGAAGGCCGATGGTCATGACTTACAAGACCGCCGGCAAGTTCCAGCCAAAATGGGAAGGCCCATTTATCATCGAGGCTGTATTCTCCAACGGTGCTTACCGCCTCGCAAAACAAAATAGAGACTTGCTCATGTTGCCCGTCAACGACAAGTTCATGAAGAAATATTATGTCTAAACGACACATTCCCGATCATTGAGTTATGTACCCGCTGGTGCCGCTGAACTCACATCCACAACATTCCAGTTTATCGTGTCATGTACCCGCTGGTGCCGCTGAACTCACATCCATAACATTCCAGATTATCGAGTCATGTACCCGCTGGTGCCGCTGAACTCACATTTCCAAATTCCAAACTATCGAGTTATGTACCCGCAGGTGCCTCTGAACTCACATTCCGGTCACTCTTTCAGATAGAAAGTCATATATGATAATACCCCTAAATTTTCTTCCTGAAAGAGATCCTCCCTCATGATCCACTACCCGCACTTCCAGTGCACAAAAAGGGTAACAGATCCATAAATTTCAAAAATGGCTATGTCCTCATTACCTCTGAGTCGTTTCACTTCCGCCAAAAACAAATCACCCCTTTACATAGAACTTCCATGTCCTCATTACCTCTGAGTCATTCTATGTACCCTCCTTCATTGAGCCCACTCCTGCCATGTCCTCATTACCTCTGAGTGGGAAGGCTCCGTCGAAGAAACCTTCATGCTTGCCATGTCCTCCTTACCTCTGAGTAAGTATGATGATTCCCTTTTGACGTATTATTCGTACCCACAACCGGAGTACGCCAAGGATAATAGGTCCATAAATATCCTCCGTTGAGTCCACTCCTGCCATGTCCTCATTACCTCTGAGTAGGAAGACTCCACGGTAAAACCTCCGTACTTACCATGTCCTCATTACCTCTGAGTAAGTAGGTTGGTTCTCTCTCGTCTTATTATCCGTACCCTAAACCAGGGTACGCCAAGGGTAATAGGTCCACAAATGTCCTCTATTGACCACAAATATCATCAGTTGAGTCCACTCCTGCCATGTCCTCATTACCTCTGAGTAGGAAGACTCCACGGTAAAACCCTCATACTTGCCATGTCCTCATTATCTCTGAGTAAGTATGTTGGTCCCCCTTCATCCTATTATCCATACCCTAAGTTGGGGTACGCCAAGGATAATAGGCCCACAAAGGTCCTTTGCTAAGTCTCTTAGTACGGGCCCACCATTCTTCATTATGCCCCGGGAGCCCAGCTGCTCTATGGCATTCTATCTCCCGATACGCCGAACACCCATGACCACCTTACCATAGAACTATTCTAGGTATCCCCAATCAAACTTGTTATCCGCACCTAAAACCAAGGTATGCCAGGGGTAACAGGTCCATAAACAAGTCCCCCATGCGGGGCAAACATCATCACAATACCACAGGCACAACAAGCAATACAAATGAAGGATAAGAATGGAAAGTACTCTTTATTTGATAGACAAAAAGCATTACATATGGTGGGGACCATGTCCCTTTCAAAAAGAAAAGAAAAAGAAAACAGAAACAAAACGAGAAAAAGGCCGACTATAGTTCGGCATTACACAACTCCAAGAGGTAGTTTCTCACTAAGGTAGTACCCCGCTCAAGCTTCTGTCTAGCTCGGCGCTCAGCCTCTTGGGACAACCGCTTCCCATTATCCAGGTCCATGAGTGCCCGCTAGTCGTTGTCCAACCTCTTCAGAGCTACTTCCAAGTCAGATAAAGCATGAAGCTTTATTAACTTTATCAGCCTCCTGGATAATTAGTCCTCTGTCGATCCGGGCAGCCTCAAGCTCAGACTCAAAGAAAGTTAACTTCCTCTGAAGCTCAAGAATCTGTTCCCGTGTGTCAGTAATCCCGCGGAAGGCAGTCGCTTCCCGAGCTGTAACATCTTCACTATCGTGGCTCAATTGATCATATCGATCAGACAGAGTATGGAGATCCCTCAGTACGGTCGGCCTAGTTTTATCTTGAGCGGCCCTCGCCTTCTCTATAGCGGTTGTGAGGGAGCCGCACTCCTGATCTATAGCAGAAGACAGATCAACCTACCGTAATACCTGAAGCTGGGCCACCAACTGATCAGTTTCAAGCAATTTTGCCTCCAAGAGTGCAGCCATCCCTACCCCACCAGGAAGGGCCTTAAGGATATCAATTTGCCTGGGCGCATTGTCGGGCCAAGACGAAAGAGGTCCCTCTGTCCACAGCAACTTCTATCCCCTTTTCAAGTAACGGTAAAAGCTGTCGACCACGTCCTGTAATGCTTCGTCTAGGACCTCTGTAGAGGACGGCGTCAGAGGAAGCGTGGCCAACAGCATCGAAGGAGTGGTACTAGAACTCGCCACCAGGGGGCAACTTCCGAGCAGAACGATGCACGGATAGCAGCTAACTCTTTCTCTGCCATCCGAAGAGCCTGGACACTTGGCAGAGCGGAGAGATCAACTCTCGGGGCCACCCGAGCAGAGGAAGACACAAGGACCATCGTCCCCTGCCCTGGTTGCCCCATCACCGGACTTGCCGAACTTGAGCCCGCAGGAGGCCCATCAAGACGAGCCGGAAGGGGAGGAGGTACGCTCATCTCCGCCAGTGCCCCTTCGACAGAGTCTATCTCAATAATTTCCATCCTTGCCACTGGAGAGGCAGGACCTGTATGTCTATGACAATGATCAATCGACGTGACCCGAAGGATGTGATGATAGAGCAGATAGGCCTCCTCGCAAGTTAAGATTCGACTTATCTTACCAGGAGAGGAGCATGGAGGCTACAGCTCGTTCGTAACTGGCAGGGTCTCCTCACCCGCGATCTCCAATTAAATTTGGCCGGCTCCTCTGACCCAACCACCTCGGAGGAAGATGCAACTCGATTAGCATCATCTTGACAGAATTCAGCAATTTCAGGGGCAGGCTCGCCGGAGCCCCCGTCATCCTGAGTCACGACCTCGGCAACTCAAGAGCCCTCTTTTTCTGACGCCTACAAGAGGGAAGGAAGATGATTAAAATCAAAGCTAGAAGAAAGGAAGGACCGGTAGCAACTTATTTACCTCTGATGCGGGGTCAACTTCTTTGCCTCTTTCTTTTATAGTTAGCCCACGGTGTCTGGTCGCAGCCAGTTTTCGAGAGCGAGGGATGCCGTCGACAGAAGAAAGTTGCCTGCTACGCTTTCGTGCAGGGCTGGGTGCAATAGATGGCTGATCTACCACCATCTCATCTGGCAAAGCAGGCGACTGATCCGCCCCTACATCTGTCACCGGAAGAGAAGAGTCATCTCCATTATGCTCCTCGCCTTCGTCATCTGTAGTAACGGAGTCCGAATCCGGCACTTTGACTCTGTTCTTCCTCTTCCTTGTCTTGGCCCGCTGGGAACCCTCATCCAGGTCGGTACCAACGATAAAACTGGTACCCGGGTTAAAACCGACAGGGGGTTTGTTCACCATGACGTGATACAGAGCTGCCATATACAAGATCTCTACCGATGCCTTGATCGCAGGAACAGAGAAAATGGTACGGGTATGGAATGTATCATAGTAATGCCAGGCTCTAATGCCGTCAAGAAGGCTACCTTTAAAACCCAGACAAGAGCTGGGGCTGTCTAGAAAAAGCTGACTATATCCAAATTGTCGGGCGAACCTGCTAGGCAGATAAGGCTTCCGAAAGACAGTGTTACGGTTGCGATACACCGGATAAGCGGGACGAATGTTACGCAATAACAAAAGCATATGGCTGTCCAGAAGTTGAGGGGGCCCAATACCGTCGAGATGGACAGGCGCTATCTCCTCATCAGTAAAACGAGGGACAGATACGAAAATGTTGTACATGTCTGCCCTCGCTAGTGCCATCCGGCAAGCCCGTATGGTCTCAAATTCCCAAGACTCATTACTAGTAGAAGATAAAAGCGTCGTCATCAGTTATGCCGTCTTCAGAGCCCGGTCTCATCAAAGACGGATAATGCATCAACAGGCACCCCATCAAATAATGATAGGGCAGCTCGGTCCGTTCAAAATCTTTATCACATCGCGGGCAATGACCTTGGATGTGAAAGTGCGAAGACCACGGTGTATACTGTACACCATAGCCGGGATGAGAGCTAGCCGGACTCGCAAAACTAACTTCACAGCCGGAAGGATGAAATTGTGACTGATCCTCTCGATAGAACCTGCTCCTCCCGAGACTACATAATTTTGCAGCCATATCATCAAGAATCCCGTCAGGAGCGCCTTCTTTGACAACTCTTGGGTGTCCTGATAGAAATAACCGAAAGAGTCGGTGTGACTCCCGAATCTGTCGCTGGTGGTGGCCACCCTCTTAGCTGACGACACTAAGGCTTTAACCGCCTCCCGGGATTGAGGACGTCGGGGAGTAACTTGACCTGAGGCATCCGTCGTGAAGAGATAGCGCACCCAGTCCTTGAGCCACGAAGCCTGGATACCGTCTTTCCAACTCCTCGAACTCCTCATTCGTGGGAGTATACGCCTCAAAAGCTTCGTCCCCCCGAGGAAGCTTGGAGATCACATGCATTTCGTGGAGCGCAAGCCCCACTTCCCCTACGGGCGTATAGAAGGTTCCCGTACGGCGATTATACATCTCTAGCAAAGATATAAATAATCTCTTGTTTATAGGCAAGCCATGGCTGGTGCCCCGAATAACATGGTAAAGGCCGATCTCACACAGAAAGGCCTCATGCTTTCGTAAAATCCACATAGACAGATTGGTCCACGAGGGAATGGGATGTATCCAGCTAGGGAGCATCAACCGACCAATGGGATAGGAGCCCTTCCGAGCAAGTTGGTTCATAAAAGTGTCGGTTGTAGAAAACGTGAAATTGGGACCCGGCACATTCAAAAAAGTACCCGGGGCCAATCCCATTACAGAACGGCTGGTGTGCACCCTGCCCACACACACTGACTTCAGGCTGTTGTTATAATGGATGTCTTCCACAAACATCCCACTTCGGGTAGGAGTTAAAGAATCTTCCATCTTCCGGTCCAGTGGGAGCATATTGAACCAAGATAAAGGGAAGTGACACTCCATCTGGGGGATGCGGATCGCCATCCCGTTAGAAACAAAACTCCAGATCTCTGACACCTCCAGAATCTGACTGTTCTTCACAGTCAAGGCATCTCCAAAGAAGAATGCAGGCTTCAAGTATTCCCCTTCTAATTTTCCCGAGTTCATCATAGCGTTAAGAAAATAGAAAGGCTGATTCTTGAGGGTATTCAATCTTGCCGGAGGCTCGTCACTCAAAAACTGGTCCGCCATATGCTGGACTATATGGTCGTACCTATAGCCCAGAGCAGCTTGCGCACTGCCTACCAAGAGCTCTCCAGCAGCATTAACCGGCAAATTCACTGAGAAAAAAGACAGAAAAAGATAAGTTCAAAGGATGGACAAAAAGGAACTAATGGGTGCTTTCGAGCTTATGCGGCTCCAACTTAACGAAGCCTCATGCGGCTCAGGAGAACACTTATACGGCTCCAACTTACTGAAGCCTCATGCGGCTCAGGAGAACACTTATGCGGCTCCAACTTACTGAAGCCTCATGCGGCTCAAGCTCAGAAGAATATTCATGCGGCTCTATTTAGTGAAGGGTCATACGGCAGTGCTTTCATAGGGCCCGTAGGGATTGGATAAGTTCATACGGACCACGTGACATATAAATGTGCACGAATCTATGCGACTCAGTGTAACTTATGTGGCTTCGTTGGCGAAGCGCGCATGTGGCCACAGTGGCTATTCTTATGTGGCTCACGGCTCGGACATAGGACGAACATGCGGCTTACATGAAAATAAAGGCTCGTGCGTAAAGCATGCGACATAGCCATGGCAGTTAGGGTTCTTTAAACCCACATAAAGTCCTTACCAGCAATAGGGGATGAACGTCAGGGTGAGCTGCGGGCACGACGGCCGGTGGAGGAGCGGCCGCAGTCGAAGTAGAGGCAGTCGTCTTGACCTTCGTCGTCGCAGACGACGAAGACGCCGCCTTCTTTTCCTTCGTCGCAACGGTCTTCTTGGGAGCCATGGGTGATTGAGAATGATAATAGGATAGGGAATGCTCGAAGTAAAGAAAAAAGTAAAGAAGTTTTCTATCTTAAACTCCTCTTATTTATAGGAGGACAAGAGAAGGGGGAACATGTAGACTAATAACCGCCTCGGAAAAGACGAAACCGACTCCTCGGATTTCGTCCCCTCTCTCATAAAGGAGATTCACTTAGGGCATAAAATCCAAAGATTTAATGAGCCGACCCTTGGGACTTCTCCAAAAAGGTGGTACTAAAATAAATTTGAGGCAATTAATGACGCACACACGTGGCAAGGAGCTAGGCAGCCCGAAAGTCCCTATGGCTGATTGATTAAATACGGTCGAGACATCCATGCGGCCGAGCCATCCATGCGGCCGAGACATCCATGCGGTCGAGACATCCATACGGCCAGGACACCATATGCGGCCAGAAGAATTTATACATGGCCATGCTTCTTATTCAAAGTATTTCAATTTTGCAAATTGAAAACTTTGAAGGGGGTCTTGTAGAAGCATAGAAAAGAATAAAGAAAGATCCATGCGGCCAAGGAGCCCCATGCGGCTCAAAATAGTTAATGCGGCTCAAGTATCCATACGACTCGAGCGTCTATGCGGCTCAAACAAGTTCTATGAGGCTCAGAGAGGAACCACGCGGCCTGTAAACAGCTCTTCCGTTTGTCCTTTGCTGTATTAAATACTTTGACGGCTGACAACTCTGACACATGTCAGCCTTGACACAAAAATTACAATTATGACTCCGTCATAATGGCAGACTCCTAGGGAAATAAAGGAAATCTCTGACACAATCTTCCGAAATTCAGAAATCTTCATAAGGATTTGACACGTGGACAGTCGCATGCGGCTCACGAAGACTAACCCCATGCGGCTCACGAAGACTATCCCTATACGGTTCAAGCGAAGGCTGCCTCATACAGCTCACGAAGACTACCCCCATGCGGTTCAAGCGAAGGCTACCCCATGCGGCTCATGAAGACTATCCCTATGTGGCTCACAAAGACTATCTTCATGCGGATCACGAAGAAGGCACCCATCATGTGGTCACCTACACTCATGCGGCTCAGATCATCACGATACGGTTCAAATGTTCAGGGGGCCACTCTCAAGCAGTCTTGACACGTGGCCAGCCTTATGCGGCTCAATGAAGAGCAACCTTCCTGCGGCTCAGATTTCTACAATAGCTCACGGTTAAGACACGTGGCATGATAGCGGGGCCCGTGGCATGAATGATCGAAATCCCTTAATAAATTCCAATAAAATATTGGGATCAAATCAGATCATTTGTAATCAAGCAAATTAATGACACGTGTCGAGAAATCCGAGGTTGGCATGACAAAACAGGAGGATTTATGTCAATCATCATTAATTACCCACAAAAGATTTGATGCAATCACATTTATTGCTCAAATCTCGTATATTCAAGATGAACGGCCCAGATCCGGTGATTCTTAGCCGTCAACTTTTAAGAATAGGCAATCATTGCAAACCCTAATGATATCCTCCTACTCTTATAAATAGTAGGGTGCCATTCCCTTGCGAAACACAGATACACACAGAGATATAAGGAGAAGACATATACATAGAGAGTCAGAGAGCCAGAGAGAGAATATACAGAGCCTGAAAGGAGAGCATTTCTTCAGCAACGCCCATCAGTTCTTCTACAGAGCCAAGGTTGCACCCGATCGTCCAAGGAGTAAGGCAGAGCTGCCGTCGCTTTTTTGAGCCTCTACCGTCACCCCCAGAATCTAAAATAAACAATTATACTTAGATTGTTGTACCTAGGTTTTCGTCCCTAGGCTTTCTTTGTACAAGCGAGTTTGTATTGTGAGTCTAAGTTCAGTCCTCCGATAATTGTTCTTTTTTTTACAATCAATGGCAAACACGAAGCTACGGGTGACGGGTTAGCAGGTCTTCCTTTCCTGTTCTTCTTTCCATGTTGTTGTGTGATTCTATTAGTACCTGTCAAGATGTTTTGTGTTGTGATAGATAGTATAGCGACCCTGATCAAGACCATGATATCACGACCAGTAGGACCACAATTTGCATGTTTTAGATATAGTTTTCTTGACCTTGATTGTTGGGGGTTTAACCTAGAAGGAGTACGACCATCTTAATTTCGAGTACAAAATTTTTCTAAGGAGGGTAGATTTGTAACCACCACTTTTCTAAAAATGGGGATAATTTTAAACTTTTATAAAAATCTATCGTTTAATATTAAATAATGATTTATGGTAAATTTTAATTAATTTAAAATTATTTAAATTAGTGTATTGTGATTTTGATGTTTTGCTAGTATAACCTTAGAACTGTTTAGCCTAGAGACTAACCATGACCTTGGAGGCCTAACCCATATGATTAGATTAGCTAATTACCACTTTTTAGGCTAAGGGTATTTTGGTCATTTTAGGTAATATATGTTAGTATAGTGTGTGTGTTTGAATGAGATAAGGATGTGTGTGGTTAGTAGAGAGAAGTAAGATTGATAAAGGATATGTGCTAGTGTGTGTTTGATGTTATATAGATGGTAGTGTATTGTGTGTGTGTTGTGAAGGTGAGAGAGTTGGGAGGATCATGCCATCCTATTTGACTTGAGGCTAGTGTGGTTTGTTGAGTGATTTATGTTTTGGTTGAGTGGTACTGTGTTTGTATATAGATGTGTGTGGGTGTATTAGAAGAGAGGGGGATTTAGATGTTGTATGTATGGATATGTTAGTATGTTAGTGGTTATGTTAGGATCTATGTAGAGGTTAGAGGCATCTTAGAAGTTATATAGTGATATCTTGTATAAGTTAGATAGTTAGTTGTGTTAGTCTATGTTATTGTTAGTTAGAGATGACATATGTTAGTTGGTTAGAGTTAGAGATGGATATATATACATATATGTTATGGTTAGATATTAGTTAGTGGATGTTAGTTATGTTAGGTTTCTAAGTTAAAATAGATGGTTAAAAGTTATATGTTAGAGTTGGTTAGTATCTTGTATTAGAGATATAAGTTAGGATATAGAGTGATATCTTGAGATACCATAGTGGTATCTTAGGATATTTAGGTATTTTCCTATTACCTTAAGGTAATGTATTTACCTACAAGGTAAAGGGGACTTACCTACAAGGTAGAGGGGGTTTACTTTATACTAAGGTATTAGATACTAAGGTATTGTCTATCTAATATTTTAGGGTGGATGGTTAGATGCTAGATATTTAAAGTATTAGTATTAGGGGTTAAGGTATTAGTTTTCAACCAAGGTAATGGTTTACCTTACCTTAAGGTAATGGGTTTACATTATTACAAGGTAAGGTACTGGGTTTACCTAGGTAACTAAGGTTAGTTATCTAAGTTATTGGTTAGCTTGTAGCTTAGGATAGATATTAGATATTTAATATTGGTATCTTGGTAGTTAAGGTATTTATACCTAGACTAAGGTATTGGGTTTTCAACTAAGGTATTGGTATTATGATATCAATAGGGCTAAGGTATATGGTATCTTGGGGTAAGATATAGGTTGGTATCTTACTAGTATCTAGTATCTAGTATCTACGTTAGCGTCTTAGGATGTAGATGGGTGGGTATCCTAAGATACAACTCAGTATCTTAGAGGATAAATTAGTAGGCTAAGGTAATGTCTAGGGTATTGACAAGGTAATGAAGATTACCTATAGTCTAAGGGTAAGGTATTGGTAGGATATTGAGATAGACGGTTAGATGCTAGTCTAAAGTATTGGTAGGATCTATTAGCCTAGGTTAGTGAGTTATCTACTAACCTAAAGAAATATATTACTAAGGTAAGGGTATTACCTAGTATCTAAGGTATTGGGTTATCTTGGTAGGTAATGGTTAGACTTGGGTTATCTCGGTAGGTAATGGTTAGACTTGAGTTATCTTGGTAGATAATAGTTAGAAGTGGGTCATCTTGGTAGGTAATGGTTAGAAGTGGGTTATCTTGGTAGGTAATTGTTAGACTTGGGTTATTTTGGTAGGTAATGGTTAGACTTGGGTTATCTTGGTAGGTAATGGTTAGACTTGGGTTATCTTGGTAGGTAATAGTTAGAAGTGGGTTATCTTTGTAGGTAATGGTTAGAAGTGAGTTATCTTGGTAGGTAAAGGTTAGGAATATGATGCTTGACTTAGATTTTACCCTGTTTGACTAAGGTTGACTGTCTTGACTCAAAGTCAACTACAAGTCAATATTGGACCTAGATTGGACTAGGAGTTGACCAGTTGACCAAAAGTCAACTATGAGTCAACCATTAGCCAGTTTGACCTATATTGGATTAGAAGTTGACCAGAGATGACCAGTTGACCAAAAGTCAACTATATGTCAACCCTTGACCTAGTATTATCTAGATTGACTTGGTTTATCCTTGTTTGAACTAATTTGACTTTTTTAGACCTAATATGACTTAAATTTACTTAGATTGACTTAGCGTGACCTAGTTTGATCTAGTTTGATTTAGTTTGACTTAGTTGACTTGTGTAGGACCGATTGTAGGAACGAGTTGTAAAGCGCAATACTCTAGAGGGAGGTGAATAGAGTAGGCAGCGAAAATTAACTATTTAAAAATGTTAGTAACAATATCACAAAATATATATATCATAGATATGTAAATAAAAAGTAGAGAGCAGAGAGCAAACACAAACACAAGGATGCATACTGGTTTTCCTTTTGTGAGGACTAGTCCAGTCGGAAGAACTCTAGCTTCCAGTTGAATCCACTATGGAAAATTATCACAAGTTTTCATCCGAAGTTCTTGCAACTTTTACAACGCGAGCTTTGATCCAAAGTACTCGACCAACTTCAATTGTGAAGTGTCTAACTTCAATCAAGCCTCTGATTACAACCGCTCTTGAAACTTCTAGACCGTACCGCACTGACAAATCGACTAGAGGATTGTAACTGGCTTGGGATTTGAAAATGAATAGCTCAGAATACTTTGGAAGAAGTAGTAGGCTTATAGAGAAGAGATATGAAAGTGAATGAGTGAGTTGAAATGATCAAAATCCTTCTCTATTTATAGTTTTTCCAAAGGCAGAATTCTGACAGAATTTGGGCAGAATTCGGGCAGAACTCTGTGAGAAAATATCGTTGTGATCCGTAACTACAGTAAGACCAAGTTCAAAAAGCAACGTTCACTAACCGAACGCTGGCCAAACTCTGGCCGAATTCTCCTGGAGTTCTGTTGGTGTTCTGTCAGGGTTTTTGCAAATTGGTTTTGGGCTTTTTAAAAAGTCAAACAGTTAGGAAGTAGTTTAGGCTTTTGTAAGTGGACTTGTTTTCAAAATGAAAGGGTATTTTGAAAACGTTTCTCGGATAGCCTATTTGCTAGTACGATGCAGTGTATATCGTATTTCTAGACTCAATAAATATAAAAAATATATTAAAGAAATAGGAAAACCAAGAGCCCTTTGATGACGCCTTTCTTCAAATATTTGAGCAGACTTGAAGACGCCTTTCTTCAAATATCAGCGGAACCTCTGATGCGAGGCCCCGGATAGGTCGTTAGACGGTTCAGAGAAATCTTCTTGTATAACGTCGTCTTTGGCCCATCAATAATTCTCAATTGCATATGTCCTGGTTTGACAAAGCTTGATCATGCTTACTGCAAGTCTATAAGAACATGTTAGACAAACAGAATAATATGATACAAGCATATCAATATGATATAGAATATTTAGAATAATGCTAAGTTAAAGTAGCAACAAGATAATAATTACATGATATTAGTGACATCATTATGTTGAACTTAATTGATTAGCTATATTCAAAAACATGATATAATTATTGGGCTAACAACTTGGTGTGACTTAGTTTGACTGAGTTTGACCTAGATTTGCATAGCATATACTAGAAATCATGTCATACACTGTTAAACCCTAATTAACTCATGGTATCTCATCTTTAGGTCCGTGACATCACTCTGAGCATCTATTCTCATTGACAGCTCAGGACCGCAGGTGAGTACATTCACCGATAGTTTTTATTGTCTTAATATCAGCTATATCCGACTCAGTTGTAGTGTCTTACTTGATTTCCGACATGATGGTTCATGCACTAGTATATGTCGTATCCTGACATGAGAAGTTATTCCTGGACTTTTCTGGTATATTGGTACATTATTCGATCTTATTTTTCTTGTACTTGTATAGACACCGATTTGGGAGTGGGTTGGCCCCCTAGTTTTTAATCCCGTGTCATGACGTGACATGTTCAGATCCATTATACTACTCGGGGATGGAGAATTATTAGGGGCTATGTGATCAAGCCACCCTGTCACTATATTCTTGTGCTTGCGCCACCCTCACTTCACGTAGGGTGTAGCAAGATCTTTGTTCATTATCCAGGTTGGCCGGCATGACCCTTTCTAGAGATTTTCTTGTGATTGTTGGGCCAAGTGGATAGTCTATCCAATTTTCCAAGCCGATCACATAACGCTCTAATAATTCATGACACATTTTATATTTATTTTATACATCATATATCATGTATTGTTCTACATTCCAATATTTTATACCCTGACATGATATCCAGTTTTACATATCATGTCTATATTCTAGTCTTGATATTTGATCTTGTATTTCATTACAATTGTCTCTTATAGAATTTGTCAATTCACATGGAACTGCTGTTAGCGTATGTACTTGCTCATATCCTGACAGGATAACCCCGTTGATGTTTACAAATGATATAGATGCTGACTGCTCGACCTTCTATGGGTTTGGCATAAACGGTGAGTATTACATGGACATCCATGTGGAGCCGGTGTCTATTGAGGACGCACCGCCTGCTTAGGCTTAAACTAGTTAGGCTTAACGGGACTGCGATCCAGCTAGTACTTCAGACTTGTAGTATATATATTATTTGGGATTTCTGTTATGTTTTTAACACTAAACTTGTGTGGGATCTTGCATATATTCCTGTTATTTTCCTTCTATCATATCTTTCATATTTTGTGATATCTTCCTTAGAAGTCTTGTGATTGAGTTGTGACATTATATACCTCCATGCAGAGATGACAGGTACCTTTATATTGTGTCTAGATATTGTATGTTATAGACGACCTATACAGTGTTCTACTACTGATTCTGCAGCGTAGGCTAGGCGTACCCACGTGCTCGTACCCCTACTTAGGGTGCGGGTCGTGACACATCAACAAGTGACCAATATTCTTGTGCCTTCTATAGAATTTTTTTCTTCTCAGAAGTCGTGTAATGATGATTTTGCATGATTAGCCAACTTCTATAAGTTGGGTAGAGGCTTGAACGGTTATACCCCATCGAGTATAATAAGATGTCGGCTGGATTCCTTTTATTAACTACCACCTACATCTTTTCGGAAATCGATTTATGAATTATTGTACCCACGATTCCTTCGTATTCAGCCTTACTATATTTCTAATGTTAAGATTATTGTTATATTTTATTGAGATTTTTTGTTATGTTTTATATGTTAAGATTATTTTAATTTTGAGGACGAAATTTTCATAAGTTTGGATAGGATGTATTCCCCCAAATTTTTTTTGAGGATTTTTATATATTTTTATTTCATAAATATTTTGTGTTGAATGCCTATTTTTATATATTTTTATATCTCTGAGTGGGGAACGCCTATTTTTATATCTCTAAGAATGTTTATCGGAACGCCTATTTGGCAGGCCCGCAACCTGCTCCCACGGGCGAATTTATGCACGGCCCGCCGGAATCCAACTTTGGACATACGGTTGGGTTCGTCTCCTCAAATCTGACCCATAGGCATATAGTTTGATGACTTTAGAGACCGTAGGTTCTGGCACGCATTTTGGTGTAAAACGGGTCCAACGGCGGACATCGTTTTGACCTAAAATTACAATTTTATCCATATTCTAGAATTAGACTTTTGGACAGGCGTTTCCTAGACATATCTTTTATTCCAAACATGTTGGTGGTGTTTATTTCAGCATCCGAGGACGTATGCGGGACGGTTCGAACTATTGGACGTCGCCCTTTTGCATACAACCTCAGGCAAGATACCTTGCCATATTTACTGCTTATATTTAGTCTGCATTTTTGTTATTGCATATCACTGTTTACTTATTTTTAGTTATTGTAGCTGTACCATTATTACAGTTCCTGATTTATTGCCTGCTCAGTGATATTAGCTTTACTTTACTTATTATCCTTTGATTGCATATGGACCTAGAGTTAAGGGACTACCAACTATAGTGTATTGTATAACCCTTGACACAGTTGTACCATGTGATATGTGTGAAATGAGTAGCATATAAAGGTACTTGTGTGTTGGCTGATCACCTGTACGTATGCGTTAGGTCTAACTGCTAATAGAGTCATTTTAGGAGACTTAGCAGTTAATAGAGGTACATGATCGCGGATACGACCTAGATTAGTCCATCGGGTGGGGAAAACATTTCGTTGTCATATGGGATTCTATTACACATTTCCTTGTAACCCAAATGCTCCGCTGGAGATACGGGTATACTTACCCCCTCATGTTGGCCACTGACGTTCTTGAACGTTATGTGCTTGGGGTAAGATGATCCTCTCAGGTTGGCCATTATCGTTTTCGAACGTCATACGCTTAGATCACTAGTCCCCAAACGGAGACTATACCAGATCCTATTTACCGCCAGAGCTCATGTGACGAAAGGTTTATTCTCAACTGCATAAACACTTTAGATGGTTAGGTAAACCTAGTCAATGTCAAGTCACCCCCGTTCCTTTATGTATCTTGTTACGATTGGGACTATTTTACTTTACTTGTCGTTTGTGACATTTTATATATTAAGTTTATTATGGCATGTTCTTCCTGTATCTTGTTACGTTCCTCTAAGGACCTGATTATCTCTCTAGGTGTCTACTTTGTGACTTGTCGCAGGTGTTCTAGCCAAGGTCGTGATCTTTTCCATTCCTTCGAAAATGATGCCCTTGGTTCGTCTTGTCATTTTCATCTATCATTTTCTTGTATATTTTTCTCTTTTAAAATATTTGGTAGTAGATTTGTCTCCGCCCAACTACATGTATAAGTGACAAATTCTTCAGTTGAGTTATATCATTATTCTTCTGATTTTGTGGATGAGATTTAGTTATCATGGTTTTACTGTATTTTACAACTTATGTATACATACGGGGGTTCCATACATTAGAGTATACTTCATATGTATACAGCTGGCATGTCTACGTACTTAGTCCTAAGTATTTGGGACTGGGGCATTACAACTGCTCAAGCGCAAAATGAAGAGAAAACTATTGGTAACCGAAGTTGTGCAGTAAGAAGCTGTAACTTCGTTTATTCCCTCAGTACTGGGGCAGTCTTTTGGCCAACCAGAATCGTCATTATCGTCGCAAGACCCACTATCCTCGAAAGGTGATACTCTTGCCCTTCCAAATATTGATTTATTGGACATTTGTATTGATATTTATGTTTTCTATATGCAGAGACTCCAGCAACGAATATTTTGGCTCCAACTGTTGCAGCGGATACTCCTTCGGTCCCAATTTCAGAACTAGTATTTATGAGGATCGTCATTCCTGTGACTGCACTTGCTACGATGGGAGTGATGTTACCATCCCCTACCAAGAATGCTCCGGAGATCATGCCTCCTTAAGATATATTATCCTCAAAAGACATTCTGAATGTTCCAGCTTCCTCTATGACCCAAATTCATATACCCTCTCAAGAAGACAAGGAGAGGATAGAGGCGCTAGACGGCTATGACTTCGGTGATGATCTAATTGAGGAAGATCTTGGAGACGTTGCTTCTGAAGATCGAACAATAGCCCAAGAGGATGAAAATCCGACTGTCGAAGATAGCCAAATTGCTATTGAAGGTAAAGAATACCCTATAATCTCGATGAACCAGAAGGTGGTGAGAATTCTGATGTTAATATCAAGGGCGATGAAATCCCAACAGAAGTTGATGCTGAGGAGATTCAGACCCTAGCTGAACATAACTTTAAAACAGAGGGGACAGAGGTGGCAGCCCAGGTGACCGGGCTAAATTTATGTCAGGTGGTTCTGAATCTAGTGGTAGCCACGCGGTCGTCTCTGAGAACACCATGACGAGGCTCATTATGGAGCGAGACACTATGCCTCGTGGGACTCTATATGTGCTGCCAGATTCAGGTAAATTTCTGACTTTATTCACCATTGCTTATTTGATAATATTTGACATGATATATAATGATTATGCTTTTTGATTGTAGAGGGTCACATGGGGACTATTGTTCCAGCCTCGTTGACGTCTACAGCAGTCAGCTTCAGTTCTACCATGGCTCCTTTGCACATGGGGACTCATACTTCAGAATGAAGCTCATCAAGAATGCATTCGCCAAAATCCCCTGGTGTACAAGCTACGATCACTCCATCCTATACAGAAGGGCAGAAGGAGGAGTTCTTGGCGAAGTGGTGACACCTGGCGTATCGACAATAACAAATAGCCTTGTTGAGACTTATACAAGCGCCTTCTTTCTCTATCTGAATACTCTTATTTATATGGCCTTCGAAAAAAGTCACCCTTATGAATTAGTAAGAAGAACTGCTTTCTTTGCCATTGAAGCCATCCGCAATATCGATGATACTAAAAGAGTCAGCTTTTTGGAGCATATCTTGAATGTACTTGAAGCGCCTATCAAATCTTATCAGGATTTGACAAAAGGCAACATTTAGAGACTCGTGGATGTAGAATGTGAGGCAATGGCTCGTAAATATGAGGCACGGCATGTAGCTTTGAAAGATTCTATAGTTGCCTTCATAGTACGATCTGGAGAAATAGAAACGAGCATTACCGAAACTACCTCTACCATGGAGCATTATAAGACTGAAGCCACAGAGAAAGAGAAAGAAGTAGCTGAATGCCAAACTAGTCTTCAAGAGCTGGAAGCTGAAATGGCCAAGCTTCGCGAGGCGATCACAACAGCCAAGAAGCATGAAGAAGAAGTACTTGAACTACGACAAGTTGTCGCAAGTCATCTGGATGATCTGATGAGACAGCGAGATAAATTCATCCAAGTTCAGGGCGCAGCAATTGAACGCCAAGTTAATTTACTACAACCTTTTGACCCAGAGTCCGGGAGATACTTGGCCAGGCAAAGGGTAATTAACTCCTTGGTGGAGAGAGCTGAATCTCTGAAGAGGCTGATCACCGATCTGAGCACCCAACCTTCCAGATAAAGTTATCTGATTGTAATAACTTTTTCTTATTTGGAACATTTTGATGAAATATAATATTTTGATGTTTTTACTCGTCAATGAATGAAAACTAATGATCTTTTTGTGGCTATATTACTTATTACGTATCTATTTAAGACACAAGCAATAGATAGGAATAAGAAATATGTTCAGATGTACTGGATATGACACATCTTTTGAAAATAACAATACTTATTATATCTGTTCAGAGGTAATGTGGACATGACATAATATAACTTAAAATATTGACATTTCTGAGATGACATCATCAGAGGTAATGTGGATGTGACAAGTCATTAATGTAGATAGCAGAATTCAGAGGTAATGTGGACATGAATTCGTATATCTATTGATTATCCTTGGGCCAACTAGGACTCAAGAACATGATATATTTTAAAATAGCTAGGTTTCAAAAGATGATGCTTATAATGATGTAGTAGATGTTGTGGGTCAACGAAGATGTATCATAAGATCTGGATAGACTCCACTGGGGATTCAAAGATTTAAAGTATGTACAATATTTATCAGAAAATACAGTACACACTTTCAAATATGGTACTTCTTTAGGAATTTGTCATTGATAGGCATTATAGCGATTCGGCCATCCATCCCAGACAGTTGATAAGCTCCGTTAGAGAAAACTTTGCTTATAAAATAGGAATCTTCCCACTTTGGTTCGAACTTGCCCTTACTTATGTGTGTCAGAGTCATAGGACGTCTAACGGTAAGGCCTAGCTCGCCTTTTTAAAATGTTCGTACTTTGACTTTACGGTTGAAGGCTTTTGAGATACGGGCTTGATATAGATCGATGTGTTGTTGAGCTAGTAGTCGCTTTTCGTCAAGCGCTTCAAGCTCCTGAAGTTGAAGATGATCATTATTTTCTGTTGTAAGTTCGTTGGCAATTGCAATCCTTAGAGAAGGGATTTGAATCTCCAATGGCAGGATATCTTCTGTATTGCGAGCTCGACGTACATGTTCAATGAAGAAGCCTTTGACTGCTGCTTCGTGGTATGGAACGAGATCTTAATGCCGAACTTTGTACCTACCTCTAACCTGATTGACAATCGGTTTAGAGTCTCCATATACTTCCAGATACTCGATATCCAACTGTCTAGCTAATTGGATACCGATGAGTAAAGTATTGTATTCAGCAACATTGTTAGAATATGACTCATCTAGGGAATAAGCTCTTTGAATGGTTAGTCCTTCTGGTGAAACCAGAACGATTCTAACTCCAGTGACGATAGTGCCTTTGGGTCCGATTCTGGATGCACCATTAAAGAATAGACGCCATGGAAGGAATCCTTCTGAAGTCATGTTAGATTCCACAGTTTCATCAGGAATTTCATCATAGAGTTTAGAAGTCTCAGGAATTGGGTGAGCATCCAAGAAGTCGGCTAGAGCTTGACCCTTAACAGATTTTTGTGGGACATAGACCATGTCATATTGTGCTAGCAATATGGCCCATGTAGCGAATCTAGAATTGAGTGTACTAGGCTTCTTCATCAAGATTCAGAAAGGGTTGACTCTAAGATGACATGAATGATTTAGCCCATGATATAATATCGAATTTTTTGGACAACGAATATTAGAGCTAAACATTCTTTTTCTACCGGGCTATATCAATGTTCAACATCGATCCTCGTGCGACTGAGATAATAGATGGCTTGCTCATGAAATTCCTTGTTCTTCTGGGCTAATAGGACACCCAGAGAATGATCTATTGCTCGAACACACATCAGAAAGGGTATTCCTGTGACTGGAGGAACTAGGACTGGAGCGTTCATCAAGTACCACTTTATGTCTTCAAATGCTTGCTGACATTCTTCAGTCCAAACGAAAGACATACTTTTCTTTATTATTGAGTGAATGATCTGCAGTGTCCAAAGAGATTTGAGATGAATCTCCTAATGTACGTAAGTCATCCCTGGAATCCTCGTAGCTCTTTTAGGTTGCGTGGAGGATGCATCTCTTGAATGGCTTTGCTTTCTCGGGTTCAACGTATATACCCTTAGGGGTAATAACGAATCTGAGGAATTTTCCACTAGAGACTTCCAGGAATAACTTGGTGGGATTCATCTTGAGTTGATGCTGGCGTATTAGATCGAAGATAGTTCTTAAGTCTAGGATGTGATCTTCCTTTAGACGACTTTTGACAGCAATATCGTCGACATAGAATTCGACTATTTTTCATAAATATTCGCGAAAAATGGTGCTCATGGTCTGCTGATAGGTTGCACCAGCGTTCTTGAGACCAAACGGCATGACAATGTAGCAGTAGACCCCTAGAGGAGTGCAAAAAGATGTATGTTTTTCATCTTCGGGGTTCATTCTGATTTGGTTATATCCGAAAAACCCGTCTATAAAAGACATCTGCTCGAACCCACAAGTGTTATCGATCATGACATCAGTGATCGGAAGAGAAAACTCATCCTTGGGACAAGCTTCATTAAGATCTCTAAAGTCGATGCAGACTTGGACCTTTTCTGTCTTTTTCAAAACTGGGACAACGTCAGCCACCGAGTCCGGATGTTGTTCTTCTCTGACAAAGCTATAAGCGATGAGCTTCTTGACTTCAGCTTCTATAGCGTCCATCATATCAGGTCAGAATCGACGCTATTGTTGTTTGACTGGCCTAGTATTTAACAGAATGTTGAGCTTGTGGGTAGCGATCTGAGGATCTAATCCCGACATATCTTCATATCTCCAATCGAATACGTCAATGTATTCCCGAATAAGCTGAATTAGTTCTTATTTATCTGCTTCAGGAAGACTTTTGCTGATGAAGATTGGCCTTAGAGAAGTTTTGTCTCCGATATTGACTTGGACTAGTTGATCTTCAGTAGGTGGTTCACATTGCTCGAAGCGAAGTTCCCATTGGATATCCATCCTTTTTACCCAAGGATCAGATTCAGAGGCTTCGACGAAGTCATCGTCGTCATCTGAGAACTCAGCGATCACCATATTGGAAGATAGAGTCACTCGATGGACATGCCCTATATTGGTGTCCAAATCCCATGAGGCAGAGTCAGAAGAGTTAGATCGCTCCTCTTTGTCAAACTCAGAGGCATCTGGGGTCATGATCGATGAAGTGTAGCCTAACCTATGCTTTATTTTGTCATAATATTGTAGTGACTTCCCTTTTGGAGCAGGTATACGAGTAGGAGTTCGCCTTTTGCTACCACTGTTGAGGTCAGATTTAAAGTTATAGCCCATCTTTTGGATGATGTTCTTCGATTATTGACTGTAACGACATAGTTGGAGTCGTCCATTATCGTCATTCTCAGCATCTCTATTAGATGTAGCCTTTTGATTCAATCCTTTGTTGAAGAGTATAGGATATTCATCCTTCTTTCAAGAGGGAACCAGAAAATGAATCTTGTACTAATTCAAGTGATACCTCATCTTGAAGCGGTTGAACTGCTCCTATGGTAAGGGGTTCGAAGTTATCCAGGATTTCTAGATAACATCGAGTGTAATAATTGACATACATATATTGTAAAGGAGATGTTACTTTATTGATAATTAATAATTACATCATCATTTACAACGGTGCTCTTGACCTTAGCCGATGGCTTACTAAGATTGATAATAAGAGGAGGAGAAGAAGAAGGCTTGTTACGATGAAGGTCAAAAACAAGAGGCTCAGAAGAGGTGAGCTCCCTATGCTCCATCTTTTCAGCAGGAGGATGCATGATAGAAGGAGAGAGATTGATGGTCAATGTCTAAGACGATGGGGGATGAGAAGTGTGTCCTTTGACCGAAATCACCAGGACATCATCCGAACTCTCTTGTCGTTCTTCTTCGGTGTCCATGTCCAGTACAACCTTCATGAACCCTTCTTTATACATTTGGGAGTCCGTGAAATATGCCTCGAACGGGGTTAAGACCAGCCACCTCTTTGAGGACTTCTCCGTTGTTATCCACATATTTGAAGCATTAATGGAGAGTGGATGGTATGATATTATGTTCGTACAACCACGGTCTTCCCAACAAGACATTGTATGAGACGTGATTGTCAATCACATAGAAGGTGACCTTCGTATGGAGATTGCCTATTTGGACTTTCAGGCGAATCTTCCCCAATGGTTCGCTTCTCCCATAGTTGATCCCTAAAATAGTTGTGATGGTTGTGGAGAGATTATGAACTGGGATCTTCAGCGCATCCAATGGAGACTTTGGCATAATGCTGAGTGTAGATCCTGGGTCGACTAGGATGCGATCGACCTTCATAGTATCGATATACCCTATTAGTAGAGTGGTCGGTCATGTCGATTGTCCTCTAGGAGAAAATCATCTTGAGTAAAGGTGATATTGAGGATCAGCTCCATCATACTATAGCAATAGGAACATGCCACTGGTTTTTCGTCCGGTCTCTTAAAATGGGCCAAACAAGCGTCCGCTTGCATTAAAGCATCACTCAATGTTTCCCGAGTTTCCCTTGAGAGATGTAGGAGTTCAAAAATCGATAACCTTGCTGGAGTATTGGCTAGTTGAGCCAATATATCAAAGTTATACGGCTTTTTAAGTACAAGAGGTGGAGCTTTATTCAATATTTTATCGAAGCGAACTGGTTGTTTGCCTTTGTCAGCCGCTATTGGTTTGGGAGGAACTGGTTCTGTTTGATGTGATGATGCTGAAGGATCATTGACGACAGGTAGAGAAGATACTCAAAGGGCATCAGAGACTAGAGGAGGAGTGACTACATTCTCTTGTCTCTCTGAATAGTCTCTGAGATAGAGCCACCCAGATCGGGTACCAGTCATGGCTTTTTCTTCTGGAACGGGTGCGAAGGAAACCATGTTGCAGTTCTTCACCCGAGTCTTGCTTCTGGAAGACTTCTTTTGGAGAGATGAAGGATTTGTCCAGAATCCCAGGCCAATACGGGACTGATTATGTTGAAGACGTAGGAAAATAGGTATAGGAGACCCTTTTCCGTCATTCAAACTAGGGGCTTTCTGTAGATCATATCCCATCTTTGTCATCAGTTCTTGGGACTGTTGACTATATAGATAGAATATTGGTCGATAATTGATTTCTGGCTTTGACACTACTGTTTCGGCAGAATGAAGTGAAGCCGTTACTGGGATGAAGATAGCATCCAAAGGTAGGAGATGACTACGTAGTGATGTCATATGACATGACTTGTACTTGGTTGCCTTTCTTGACTTTATTGAGGAAGCAGGCATTTTTGATTCAAAGTCAGCAACTAAATCAAGGTGAATCCATATGATCTTCCTTTTGTTAGTTGATAGGGGTACAAGACCGTCACTTCATGCTGGAGGAAGGTTGACAATCTCCAGAGTGGCTTTAGGAATGGGGATGACTCCATCCTGCACAAGTTCAGTAGAAAAGTTGCCAAATTGCAGAGAGACAACATTGGCAGTCGCCATCTTTTTATCTTGCTAAAGGGTGATTGCCTTGGCGTTGATCAGCTTTTGGATTTTCCCTTAAAGTACGTAGCATGCCCTGGTCGGATGTCCCAAGAACTTTGATACACACAGAATTTAGGATTGTCAGTTTTACTTACTTCATCTGGCCATTTTGCTCCGGGCAGTTGAAGCTTGTTGCTCTTGATCAGACAATCAAATATGCTCAAGATGTATCCTCGTCAAAGGAATATTTCTCCTTAGGACGTGGTGCTCTCTGTGGGGGTGCCGTCATGGTAGGTGTTGACTGACCCACATTGACGGCTAAAGCCTTTTTGCCTTTCACATTGATAGCTAAAGCTTTTTTGCCTTTACGGTTGTTCTGACGACCGCCACTGTTGGTTGTAGAATGTTTATCTTTTTCAAAATTAGGCATTTAGATGCCTAGTTGTTTGAACTTGTCAGCACTATCTTCGGCTGCCCTAGCACTTACTATGAAGGAGTCCCAATCTTGGAATTGCGTAGGTCCAGCCCACATGCTGACTATAGGTAACAAGTTTGATATGCTTGTATCTATAGTCAATACATCTAGAGTACCCAGAGGCGTTTTGAGTGCCTCACGACGGAAGCACTCGATGAAACGTTCAATAGTTTCATTAGGCCGTTGTTTGATTTTGATGAGGGCCGACATGGTCATGTCATTTATTCCCTCATAGAATCGTTCCAAGAATATTTGCTTGAATCTTGCAAAAGATGTTATGCAACAATCTAGCAAGCTACGATACCAGTCATATGTCATACCCGCCAAGCACCCGATGAATACTCTAGTGAGTAGAGCATCGTTCGGTTGGAGTTGCTCAGTCATTACCTCGAAGTGATTGAGATACTGACTCGAAGATGAGCTACCGTTAAACAGCATGATGGTTGGTGGCTTGTACTTAGGTGGAAACGAGACTTCCTTCCACTCTACAGGGTAAGGTTGTTTAATTCCCAACTTCTGCAAACCATCCTTCTGCTTGAAGGCTTTGAACTGGTTACGCAGAAGCTTTACCGCTTCAAGGGATCTCCTGAGGCTTGGAGAGCAGTAGACTGATCGATGTGTTAGGAGGTAGAACTACATGATAAGGACCACCCCCAGCACTAGGCTGACTTGGAGTAGCCTAAGCTGGCATGGTAGCATTGTGAGAAGATTGTAACCCCAGACCAGTGTTGACAGGGGAAGATGCTGCTATATGTTCCTAGGTTGGAATTGGATTCGCAACCGGTGGAACAGTGTGTTGTTCTATGATCACATCATGCATACTTGCAACCATTTCAGTCATGGTTTTCAAGTTAGCCTCTAACATGGCAATCCTGTGCTCCTGACTGCCGGAGCTGGATGCATCTTGTTCTTTATTAGTAACATAAACAGTCACTTCTCTGGCTATAGATAATGAACTGGTGGAAAAGATAGTCCGCTCAGAGCTCTCGCAATCGACATCGAAGTCACGTAGGGAACTACCACCAAGATGAAGAGTGAAAAGATTTCTTTGACCGAGGAAACCTTGGTCAGAATCAGAAAGATTCTTTTGACCGATTGAGTCTTGGTCGGAAGGAAGATTCCTTTCACCGATTATTTCCTGGTCGGAAGAAAGATTCCTTTGACCGATTTTTTCTTGTTCGGAATCAAGAGGATTCCTCTGACCGAGGACATCCCCAAGATTAGGAGAGAAAAGATTCCTTTGATCGAGTAGGTCTCGATTTATTGATCTGGTATTTTGGTAGACCCCTTCACCGGAGTGATGGATACGATCAAGGTATTACTGACTGGGATTGCGGATGTATTACGTCTTGGACATTTTCTTCCCCAGTACTTCGGAATGTTATGTTGACCAAAGATATAACAACTCATCTTCGTCCACCATAATTAGTTCAGGAGTTCGAGTATGGTTCTAACGGTCGAAGACAGGCTGTATAGCTGATTGACAACAACATTTGATTACTACTTCATGGTGATGATTATAGTGATGTTCCTGATGTGGAGTTACTGGTGGACGAGATGGTTCTGCAATCTTTCGCTTTTGTACAAGAAATTTATGGAGACCAGTTACAGTGACGGGATAAAGAGAAGTCGGAGGTACATAATCCTTGATAATGTTAGGAAAATGATTTCGGTTCTTGAGATGCCTCGTCCCCTATATGTACAGAGAGGTACTGAGTTCATTGGTGTCTGTCTAAAACACCCTGTGCGCAACTTAGTAGGTGGCGCAAATTGTTCTTGATGTGGACTTGATGTTGTTTTGTGCTGGTTAAGATAAGTATACTTGTCAGAGTCCTGTGCCACCTGGCTGTCTATCTGAAACACCCTCAGTTTTCCCTGCCTTAGTAGGTGGTGCAAATTGTTCTTGATATGGACTTGATGTTGTTTTACGCTGGTTAAGGTACACTTGTCAGAGTCCTGTGCCACCTGGCTGTCTATCTGAAACACCCTCATTATTGAAATACGCAAGATAGGAAGATCCTGGCTCTGGCTTGGTTGACGCTGGCTAGTTTAATAAGGAATAGGCAGGATGCCCTGCTGTTCTGCACAACTTATTCCAGTACATTTGGTGCGATGCAGATGAGCAGCAGGGAAATGGACTTCGAGCATAGTCTAGTTTCTTGGCATCGATTTGATTGTCTTTGCCAAGAGAAGCAGACTTTCTACTCAGAAGCGTCCTCACATTGATTGGCACAGAGGCACAATCAGATGTATTTTCCACCAAGTCCAGGACTAGGGAAGGATAAGGAGAGGCCATAGGGCACTTTCCTTTACTCTACGCAGGGGTAGTGATATGCAACTTATCCACCAAGTTTAGAACTGGAGAGGAGTGTAGATTGGCTGCGTTGTATTGTCCCTTTTTGGCGCCATGACAGTGGTTGGTGCACTCTCCACCAAGTTTAGAACATAGAAAAAAAGAGGGAATAGCCATATGGTGTTGTCCTTTGATTGGCGCCGATATAGTTATTGGCAAGCCGTCTACCAATATCAAAATTGGTGAGGAAGAAGAAATGGCCATGTGGCGATGTCCCCTGATTGGCGCCAGGGTAGTAGTTGGGGCACTCTTTACAAATTTCAAAATTGGTGAGGAAGAAGAAGTGGCTACAGAGCTTTTCTCTAAGCTTGCGCAGAAGTCATTGTTTGCCATGAAATATAAAAGAACAGAACAATTATCGGAGGACTGGACTTTACTTCATAATACAAAATCGCTTGTACAAAGAAAGCCTAGGGACGAAAACCTAGGTACAGCAATCTAAGTACAATTGTTTATTTTAGATTCTGGGGGTGACGATAGAGGCTCGGGAAAGCGACGGCAGCTCTGCCTTACTCCTTGGATGATCGGATGCAACCTTGGCTCTGTAGAAGAACTGCTTGGCGTTGCTGAAGAAATGCTCTCCTTTCAGGCTCTGTATATTCTCTCTCTGGCTCTCTGGCTCTCTATGTCTCTCTGTGTGTGTGTGTCTGTATGTCTCCGTGTGTATATGCTCGCAAGGGAATGGCACCTTGCTATTTATAAGAGTAGGGGGCATCATTAGGGTTTACAATGATTGCCTATTCTTAAAAGTCGGCAGCTAAGGATCATTGGATCTGGGTCGTTCATCTTTAATATACGAGATTTGAGCAATAAATGTGATTGTATCAAATCTTTTGTGGGTAATTAATGATGATTGACATAAATCCTCCTGATTTATCATGCCAATCTCGGATTTCTCGACACGTGTCATTAATTTGCTTGATTGCAAATAATCTGATTTGATCCCAATATTTTATTAGGATTTGTTGAGGGATTTCGATCAATTTGATGCTACGTGCCCCGCTATCATGCCACGTGTCTTAACCGTGAGCCATTGCAGAAATCTAAGCCGCAGGAAGGTTGCTCCTTATTGAGCCGCATAAGGCTGTCCACGTGTCAAGGCTGCTTGAGAGAGGCCCCCTGAACATTTGAACCGCATAGTGATGATCTGAGCCGCATGAGTGTAGGTGATCGCATGATGGGTGCCTTCTTCGTGAACCGTATGAAGATAGTCTTTGTGAGCCGCATAGGGATAGTCTTCATGAGCCGCATGGGGCAGCCTTCGCTTGAACCGTATGGGGGTAGTCTTCATGAGCCGCATGAGGTAGCCTTCGCTTGAACCGCATGGGGATAGTCTTCGTGAGCCGCATGGGGCTAGTCTTCGTGAGCCGCATGCGACTGTCCACGTGTCAAATCCTTATGAAGGTTTTTAGATTTCGGGAGATTGTGTCAGAGATTTCCTTTATTTCCCTAGGAGTGTGCCATTATGACGGAGTCATAATTATATTTTTGTGTCAGGGCTGACATGTGTCAGAGCTATCAGCCGTCAAAGCATTTAATACAGTAAAGGACAAACGGAAGAGCTGTTTACAGGCCGCGTGGCTCCTCTCTGAGCCGCATAGAGCTTGTTTGAGCCGCATAGACGCTTGAGCCGCATGGATCCTTGAGCCGCATGAACTCTCTGAGCCGCATGGGTCTCCTCGGCCGTATGGATCTTTCTTTATTCTTTTACATTCTTCTACAAGGCCCCCTTCAAAGTTTTCAATTTGCAAAATTAAAATACTTTGAATAAGAAGCATGGCCATGTATAATTCTTCTGGCCGTATATGATGTCCTGGCCGTATGGATGTTTCGGCCGCATGGATGTCTCGGCCGCATGGATTCCTCGTCCGCATGGATGTCTCGGCCGCATAGGCTGTCCGGTCCGTATGAATTCCTCGCCACGTCATCCTGCCACGTGTGACAATCTTTTGTATTAAATGTTGTTGATCTGCTGTCAGTTTTAAGGCTACTTTTTGGGACAGGATCCCAGGAGTTTGGCCTTCATTTTAGGCGGCTCGCCTCGATAACCGAAGGTTCGGTTTTTGTGTTGCACGAGAATCGAAATTCCCTACTTTTGTTTATAAATAGGGACGAGTTCAGTAGGAGGGATTTCTTTACTTTCTTTTTCGTTCCCAACTCTTGCCGTCTCCACTTTTTTTCCTTATCTCCCTTCTCCGACCATCGAAAATGGCCTCCAAGTCTGCCAAGGTCGCCTCTGCTGCTGCAAAGGGCAAGAAAGTGGCTTTCTCGTCGGCCGCCGTGCCCGAAGTGCACCCTGACGTCTACCCCGCTTTCAAGGGTAAGAAATGGATTTGAATACTTTGAACCCCAAGGACCCATGGCTCTGTTGTATAACATATGCACAAGACTTCATCCTTCGTCTTCATTGAACCGCCCAAGCTCGACCATGATGGAGCCGCATATGTTGTATGGGCCGCATGACCCACTCATATCCGAGCAGCATAGGGCATGCCCTATGTTTGCCATTGATTGTAAAAGTACAGAACAATTATCGGAGGACTGAACTTAGACTCACAATACAAACTCGCTCGTACAAAGAAAGCCTAGGGACGAAAACCTAGGTACAGCAGTCTAAGTACGATTGTTTATTTTAGATTCTGGGGGGTGACGATAGAGGCTCGAGAAAGCGACGGCCGCTCTGCCTTACTCCTTGGACGATCGGTACGCAGCCTTGACTCGGGGAAGATCTGCTTGGTCGTTGACGAAGAAATGCCTTCTTGCTCTCTCTCTGATTGCTCTCCTGGCTTCTCTCTCTCTGTGTATATTCTCTCTCTAACTATGGGGGAAGTCTCTCTGTGTATATGTATTCTTCTCTGGTTTTTTTTTTGTATATCTCTCTATGTATATCTTTCTACAAGGAAATGGTACCTTGCTATTTATAATAGTGGGGGCATCATTAGGGTTTGGATGATTACCCATTCTCAAAGTGGCGGCGGCCGGATGATTAACCAATCTGGACCATTAGTCTTCAACGTGAAAGATCTGGGCCATTAATATGGATTATGCCAAATCCCATCAACAATTAATGCTGATTGCAATAAATCTTCGTCATGATGATTTGCTGACATCTGCGAATCTTAATGAATAAATTTAATTCATTCTTCTGCCACGTGTCCCAGATTATTAGGATTTGGCCCAAGATTTGATTGACTTTAGGACACGTATCCTGTCGTCAACGTTGAGCCGCATGAGGAGTGTCGATGTTTGGGCCGCATGAAGGTCGTCATGACCGAGCCGTATGAAAGATTTCATGACTGAGTCGCATGAATAGTCTCTATACTCGAACCGCATGAAGGTTGTCATGACCGAGCCACATGGATATGTTCATGACCGAGCCGCATGGGAGTCTTCATGGCCGAGCCGCATGAGAGTCTTCATGGCCGAGCCGCATGGATCTCTTTATAGCCGAACCGCATGGGGGACCTTCATGGTTGAACCGCATAGGTTTCTCTGCATTAGCCGCATGAACTCGTTTATTCTTGGCCGTATAAGCTCGCCTCAAAACTTTGGTAGACAGCGCCACTTTGAAGATTTTCCTCATTCCCGAAGTACTGCTTTTCGTGTCAGTCATTATGACAACTTTATGTCAGGTCTGTCACTTGTCAGGTCTGTCAGCCGTCAGAGCATTAAATACGTCCACATGGTAGGCACAGCTATTTTTGAAGACCACGTGGCCTCTCTCTCTGGGCCGCATAGAGTTTACTCCAGCTGCCTATGTGCGTTGAGCCGCATGTCCATGTTGGTTACTTTTGAGCCGCATGATACTCTTGAGCCGCATGAAGCTCGTCTGATTTTGAGCCGCATGAAGCTTCCTGGGTTCTGTGCCGCATGAAGAATGTCTCATGACTGAGCCGCATGAAGGACGTCTCTTGACCGAGCCGCATGAGAAATGTCTCATGACCGAGCCGCATGAAGGACGTCTCATGACCGAGCCGCATGAGGAATGTCTCATGACCGAGCCGCATGAAGGACGTCTCATGACCGAGCCGCATGAGGAATGTCTCATGACCGAGCCTCATAAAGGACGTCTCATGACCGAGCCGCATGAGGAATGTCTCATGACCGAGCCGCATGAAGGACGTCTCATGACTCGCATGAGGAATGTCTCGATCTGCCCGTACACTCGCTTTGTGGGCCCGGGTATCCCGAACACACGAGTGCGTAGGTATCATGTTTGCTCCCTGATGTGGGGGCTAATAGAAACACTTTTCCTCGATCTTTGTTGGGAGACTCTTGAGAACCATTCTGTCCGTTTGCCGCTGGGGGCTGGACACAGGCGGCTCTGTACAACTTTCCAACAGAGGCCCGCTTAGCGGGACGCTCTTGATGGTCAGAAGTTGGGACAGCTGACTGAGCCCGATGAGCCCGCGCTGCCCTAGACTTCTTCTACTTAGCACCCGAAGGTGCGTAATAGGAAGAGTCCAAGTTTGGAAGGAGGAAAGAGAAGTTGGTGCCCTTTTCAAAGGAGGTAAGGGGGCTCTATTTATAGAATGGAGTGAGCCCTTTCTTCTTCTCCTTTCCGATGTGGGACTAAAAGCAATATTTTCCATGCTTCTACAGGACCCCCTTCAAAGTTTCCAAATTGCAAATTTGGAACACTTTGAATAAGAAGCATGGAAAGTAGATTTGTTTAGGTGTGGCAATCCAATCAGAGGTAGCATGGATGTGGTAGGTTTGGGTACTTCCGCTGGGGGTTTTATGTGGACTTATCATCCTTGGCGTACCTTGGTTTTAGGTACGGATAATAAGTTGAGAGAGGGAACCATCATATTTACTCAGAGGTGGTATGGACGCGATAAATATAAGGTTGATGGTAGAGATTTCCTACTCAGAGGTGATATGGACATAGTAGGAGTGAACTCGAATGAGGATACATAGAACAACTCAGAGGTGTTATCAACGTGGAAGTTCTATGCATTGGGTGAAAGAATGCTATGGAACAGCTGGGCTCCGAAAGCATGTGATGATGAGGAAAGATATGGATGTACTAAGGGACCTAGTACGACATTTGTGGTCAGCAGAGGACATTTGTGGGCCTATTATCCTTGGCATACCTTGGTTTTAGGTACGGATAATAAGTTTGATAGGGATACCTAGGACAACTCCGCGGTAAGGCGGATATAAAGGTTCTTGGTATCGGGCGAAAGAATGCCATGGAGCAGTGAAAAGTTTTCTGTTTTCTTTCACTGTTTTTTCTTTTCTTTTTGTCAAGGGGTGTGATCCTAGATGATGTAGTACTTTGAATTTTGAATAAATGAGCATGTTTCAACTTATTTTCTCTTTCTTGTACTTGTGGTGTTTGTGGAATTGGACCTACTGGGGGATTATTTATGGACCTGTTACCCTGGGCGTACCTTGGTTTTAGGTACGAGTAACAAGTTTCGGAGAGGAATACCTAGAACAACTTCGCGATAAGATAGCTATAGAAGTTTTTGGTATTCGAGAGAATGTCAGGGAGCAACTGGGCTCCTAGGCATGATAGGGAAGGGATGGGCGTGTACTGGAGACCCAGTACAGCATCTGTGGTCGACTGAGGACATTTGTGGTCATCAGAGGACATTTATGGTCAACAAAGGACATTTGTGGTCAACAGAGGACATTTGTGGGCCTATTATCCTTGGCATACCCTGGCTTAGGATACGGATAATAGGATGAAAGGGAACCAACATACTTACTCAGAGGTAATGAGGACATGGCAAGTATGAGAGTTTTACCGTGGAATCTTCCTGCTCAGAGGTAATGAGGACATGGCAAGAGTGGACTCAGCGGAGGATATTTGTGGGCCTATTATCCTTGGCGTAACCTGGTTCAGGATACGGATAATAGGATGAAAGGGAAACCAACATACTTACTCAGAGGTAATGAGGACATGGCAAGTACGAAGGTTTTACCGTGGAGTCTTCCTACTCAGAGGTAAAGAGGACATGACAGGAGAGGACTCCATGGGGGATATTTGTGGTCAACAGAGGACATTTGTGGTCAACAGAGGACATTTATGGACCTATTATCCTTGTCGTACTCCGGTCATGGGTACAGATAATAGGTTGAAAGAGAATCGACATACTTACTCAGAGGTAATGAGGACATGGCAAGTATGAAGGTTTCTTCTACGGAGCCTTCCCACTCAGAGGTAATGAGGACATGGCAGGAGTGGGCTCAATGAAGAGGGGTACATAGAACGACTCAGAGGTAATGAGGACTTGGAAGTTCTATGTAGGGGGTGATTTGTTTTTGGCGGAAGTGAAACGACTCAGAGGTAATGAGGACATGGCCGTTTTGGAAATTTGTGGATCGCTTACCCTTTTTTTGTGCACTGGAAGTGCGGGTATAGGATCATGAGGGAGGATCTCTTCCAGGAAGAAAGTTCAGAGGTACGATCATACATGACTTACTATCTGAAAGAGTGACCGGGATGTGAGTTCAGAGGCACCAACGGGCACATGACTCAATATTGTGAAAGTGTGAGTTCAGTGGCACCAGCGGACACATGACTCGATAATCTGGGATGTTGTGGATGTGAGTTCAGCGGCACAAGAGGGTACATGACTCGGGAATCTGGAGAATGGTGAGTGTGAGTTCAGCGGTACCAGCGGGTACGTGACTCGATAATCTAAAATGTGGTGGATGTGAGTTCAGCGGCACCAACGGGTACATAACTCAATGATCTGGAATGTTGTAGATGTGAGTTCAGTGGTACCAGCGGGTACATGACTAGCTAATCTGGAGTGGATGTGAGTTCAGCGGTACCGGGGGGTACATAACTCACCAATCTAGGAAATTTGGAGGCGGAATGTGAGTTCAGCGGTACCGGAGGGTACATAACTCAATCATCAGGGATTTTTTTTTTGGATGTCGTTTCGGATGTAATACTTCTTCAGGAAGTTGCCGTTGATGGACAACATGAGCAAGTCTCAGTGTGAGCAGCCACATACTTGGCCAGCTCCGACTCTTCTTCAACCACACCCTGTGTAAATGCAGACTGAGAGGATGACTTGGGCAACTTGATTATCAGTGGTTCAGTTGATGGAGTTGAGCGTGGTGTTGTTGGCAGACTAGCAACCCCCAGTTTGGCACTTGACGTGTAGCGAGGAGTGGCTGGCTCACTAGAAGTGTCAGACCTTGCATCGGGGTGACGACCCTTCTTGGGAAGGCGTATCGTCAGTGGCCGATCGGAGGGATTGAGCTTCTCCGTTTGGGGTTGACCGACTCTCGGCAATCTGATTGTCAGTGGCCCCGTTGTGGGTCTCGGCACTTGGCCGGACCTTGGCAGCCGGATTATCATCTGCTCTTCCTGCGCCGAGAGGCTGATCGCGTCCTTCCGCAGAGTGGCAGCAAGGGGTACGGACCTTCCCGATTTGCGAGCTTGGCGGTGGATCGTCAGAGGCTCTTCTGATCCTGTGGCCATCTCGGTACTAGCTTGTTCATTTCCTTCATCAAGGTGCCTCTTCGACTTTTCGTATAGGCAGGAGTCCGAGTAGTAAGATTCGACCCCTTTGAAGGGATCGATGTCAGCAAATTTTGTCTTCACGAAGCCGTATTTGTTGACATATTTGAAGCACCGGTGTAGGGTGGAAGGCACGATCATATAATCGTGTATCCATAGGCGCCCCAAGAGGATGTTGTAAGAAGTGTCTACATCTATGACGTAGCAGATGACTTCGGATTGGAGGTCGCCAATTTGACACTTCAGACGAATCTTTCCAATAGGGTAGCTCCTGTCCGAATTGAAACCGCTAATGGCGGTGCTTGTAGGCGTCAGACGATACATTGGGATGCGGAGATGATGTAGCAGACCCTTCGGGATGATGCTTATGGAAGAGCCAGGATCTATGTGCATCCGATCCACCTTCACGTCGCCGATGTATCCCGTGTAGTATAGCGGGCGATCGTGTAGGTTGGTTTTGATGAGCATGTCTTGTGGAGTGAAGACGATGTTGGGCATTGCTCCCGTACAGGCACTATCTTGGGGGTCTGCGGGCTGATTTTCTCCCGTGAGGTTGACCTGAGCCAGGTATGCGTTGGCATTTTGAAGTGCATCGCTCAAAGCTGTGCGGACATCCTTCGAGAGCCTCAGGAGTTTATATAAGGACAATTTGGCCGGTGTATTGGCCAATTGCGCCAAGATGTCGAAGTTGTAGGGCCTCTCCAGCCCCTGAGATGTTTCCTTTAGGAGGGATTTGTCGAAGCGAGTCTCCTTCGGCCTAGGCTTGTCGGTCGTCGAAGGCTGAGCCGGTCCCGGAGCATCCGTGGTAGTGGGCGGATGATCATCAGTCGAGTTTTCAGCCACAGGTTGAGATTGTGCTCCGGATCGAGTAACAACGGCCGTGACTTCCTCTTCATCTGCTGAGGTGGTACGGCAGGATCTGACTTTTCTACTTTTCTTTTTAGAAGATGGAGTGGACTGAGTTACCTCGTGGACTAGGTCCGGATGGACCCACATGATTTCCCCTCGTGATGTGGTGAGGGATACTAGACCAGCAGCTTGAGCTGGCGGGAGATTAGCAATCTCTATCGTTGCCAGAGGGATGGGTATAACCCCGTCCTGGGTCTCTGTTGGAGGGAAGCTGTCGAATTGTACAGACACCATGTTGGCTGCCACGGTTACCTCCTCGAAATTGATGGCCAGAGCGTTCAAATCGATGAGGTTTTGGATATATCGTTTCAGTTGGTAGCAGTCGTGCGTAGCATGGTGGACGTAGCGGTGGTAATGGCAGAACTTTGGGTTCTCCAAATCAGGCGGCCGAGGCTCCCGTCTTGGTGGAGGAAGCTGAATCCTATCTCCTTGTTTGAGCATGTCCAAGATAGGCTTGACGTGACCGTCTTCAAAAGAGTAAGTGATTTGAGGCCATTGTTTGTCCGCAGGTTACGACTCGGGCTTCTGGGCTGTATCGGCCACCATAGCCTGCTTGCCTCTGTTGTCCCGGTTGTTGGAGGGGCTACCCCCATTGTCGTTGGTGGTGCTGGGACGCTTGCCCTTGTTCTCTCCCTCTGAGGTATGTAATCCCAGTTGGTGAGCCTTCTTTAATCGTTCTTCGGCACTTGTAGCACTAATGATAAAAGCCTTCCAGTCCTTGAATTGACTCTCGCCCATCCAGAGACTGATTGTTGGGAGTAGTCTCTTTTGGCAAATTTCGATCAAGGAGGAGTCCGGGTTGCCAGATGGTAACTTCATTATGGTTTGACGAAACCGCTCAATGTAATTCCTCGTCAGCTCTTTCTCTCCTTGAATGATGTCCATGAGGGTAGACATCGTGACGTCCTGCCCTACCTCATAGAACCTCTCCAAGAACAGGCGTTTGAAGCCAACGAAGGAATGGATGCAATTGTCCGGCAGGTTGCGGTACCAATCGAAGGCGACTCCTTCCAATGCCCTAATGAATAACCGCGTAAGGATAGCGTCATCATGGGGCAGATAGTCGGTAGTGACCTCAAAGTAAGTGATGTACCGACTTGCTGAAGTCTTGCCATCATATGGGTTGATATTGAACGGCTTATATCTTGGTAGAAAGGGAACATCCCTCCATTCAGCAGGATATGGTTGCCGTATCCTGAGGTCTTGAGAGTTTTCTCGGGTATGGAACATTGCTCGGAGCTCCTGAACCTTTCTTCTTACTTCTCGGGCCTCATCTGTCGCGGTAGGGGCCGTTATCTCGGGAGGATTGTTGCCCGGGTTCGGTGCTGCTGAATTTGAATCTACGTTGATTGCGGGACCCGTGCTTGTCTGGCCAGGTGTCACCCCCTGCAGATTAAGAAGCGGCGCTTTGATCTCGTCTACAGACTTGACCAAGGCGTGCAATATGGCCTCCAAAGTGTCGATGCGCTGGCGATCACCGGAACCGCCTTGATTGCTGTCTGTCATGAACACCGTCTTCACATGAGGAGTGACGGAAGGAGTGGTGGAGGATGTACCCTCCGAGTCGTACCCGTGCATCGAGAAATCATCAGGATATGTGGGGATGTTCTCTTCAGGTTCGGACTCGGAAGGAACACTACCCCCAGCTTCGGAGCTTGCTTCGTCTAGGATGTCCTTGGGGACGTCGGTATCTGTTGTATCCGTCGGAGGATTTGCTTCCTCCAGTCCGTATTCCTAGAATGTCGGATTGTCGTGGATGTTTGGAGGAGTGCTACCTCCAGTTCCGACGACCCCCAATGTTGCAGACGACGAACTTCCTACTGCAGCAGTTTTCGTCTTCGAACGGGTGTGTTGAAATACTCCAGTGGAGGATAACCCTTTAGACGACGGTTTCTTAGCTGCAGTAGTTGACACCTTTGGGCTGGAGATGCTCGTTTTCTTCCCTCTTCCCTTGGCGAGAACTTTCTGCGCGGACTTGCAGGAGACAACAGGAGGTGCCTCGTCTTCTGAGCTCGGGTGATGTAGTCTTTGGAAGACGGATGGCCGGTCTTCCGTCACCGCCGCATTGCTGCAACAGCAGTTGACGATGATCTGGGTGCATTGATGTCCGTGTGAGGGCTCTTTACACCCCGAAGCTCCTTCTCTTTCCTTACGTTTGTGGAGGATAACCTCACGCAGGTCAGAGGAACCACTTTGTCTGTTTGCCGCCGGGGGCTGGACTTGAGTGGTTTTATACAACTTCCCATCAGAGGCCCGCGTGATAATCAGCGGGACGCCCCGATAGTCAGAGGTTGGGGCAGTCGTCTGGACTTGATGAGCCCGCGCTGCCCTAGACTTCCTCCTTTTAGCACTTGTGGGTGCTTAATAGGAGGAGTCTAAGTCGAATACCACAGAGTCTGGATTATCATCCAGAGAATGATCAGAGTCAGGACCGCATGAAAGCCGGTCGAAGACTGATCGAGAGAAGCGTGGGACGGATGCTATGCGGCTAGCATTGGGTACCGTGCAGGCTGTCTGCATACGGCTGTCTTTTGTTGTAGGATGAGTCTTTATGCGGCTAGGAGTCACGACCGTGCAGGCTGACCGCATGCGGATGGCATCTATGGCCGTATGGGTTTTCTGCAAGCGATTGACTTTAATAGCCGCATGAGTCTCATCCGTGCGATTGGCAACTGTAGCCGCATAAGTTATACGGCTGACAGATGTGGCCGCATGAGTTTTCTTTATGCGGTCGGCGGTTGTAGCCGCATGGGCTTTCTTCCTGCGGCTAATACTCTTCTGCGGCTCGGATCGCGTAGAGTTCCTCTTTGCCCCTGCAAGTCCAGCATCATAGTGTTTTCTTCTGCCGGACTTGGGGACAGCAGAGTTGTCTACGGTCTGAAGTGGGGCCGCAGGGGAGCCTTTCTTGCCATCTTGAGCAATAGAGAGCACCCCATCAAGGGCTTGCGGAGGAGCAAATGATTTTGGCCTCCACTCTTTGCGAGCCTTTATGGTGCGGGTGCGCTTCTGGACCGGACCAGTGCTACCTTCAGAGAGCATCTCTTCGAACGCCTGTTGGTCGAAGCGTACGACCATCTTCTGTTGTGTAGAGCCAAGTTTGGCTGCGTCCTATTGCGTCACCAACTCCTCAGCCGTGGAGAAGTTAGTCCCCAGTAGAGTCGCCATCGTGTTTGCCATTGATTGTAAAAGTACAGAACAATTATCGGAGGACTGAACTTAGACTCACAATACAAACTCGCTCGTACAAAGAAAGCCTAGGGACGAAAACCTAGGTACAGCAGTCTAAGTACGATTGTTTATTTTAGATTCTGGGGGTGACGATAGAGGCTCGGGAAAGCGACGGCCGCTCTGCCTTACTCCTTGGACGATCGGTACGCAGCCTTGACTCGGGGAAGATCTGCTTGGTCGTTGACGAAGAAATGCCTTCTTGCTCTCTCTCTGATTGCTCTCCTGGCTTCTCTCTCTCTGTGTATATTCTCTCTCTGACTATGGGGGAAGTCTCTCTGTGTATATGTATTCTTCTCTGGTTTTTTTTTTGTATATCTTTCTATGTATATCTTTCTACAAGGGAATGGCACCTTACTATTTATAATAGTGGGGGCATCATCAGGGTTTGGATGATTACCCATTCTCAAAGTGGCGACGGCCGGATGATTAATCAATCTGGACCATTAGTCTTCAACGTGAAAGATCTGGGCCATTAATATGGATTATGCCAAATCCCATCAACAATTAATGCTGATTGCAATAAATCTTCGTCACGATGATTTGCTGACATCTGCGAATCTCAATGAATAAATTTAATTCATTCTTCTGCCACGTGTCCCAGATTATTGGGATTTGGCCCAAGATTTGATTGACTTTAGGACACGTATCCTGTCGTCAATGTTGAGCCGCATGAGGAGTGTCGATGTTTGGGCCGCATGAAGGTCGTCATGACCGAGCCGTATGAAAGATTTCATGACCGAGCCGCATGAATAGTCTCTATACTCGAACCGCATGAAGGTTGTCATGACCGAGCCGCATGGATATGTTCATGATCGAGCCGCATGGGAGTCTTCATGGCCGAGCCGCATGAGAGTCTTCATGGCCGAGCCGCATGGATCTCTTTATAGCCGAGCCGCATCGGGGACCTTCATGGTTGAACCGCATAGGTTTCTCTGCATTAGCCGCATGAACTCGTTTATTCTTGGCCGTATAAGCTCGCCTCAAAACTTTGGTAGACAGCGCCACTTTGAAGATTTTCCTCATTCCCGAAGTACTGCTTTTCGTGTCAGTCATTATGACAACTTTATGTCAGGTCTGTCACTTGTCAGGTCTGTCAGCCGTCAGAGCATTAAATGCGTCCACACGTTAGGCACAGCTGTTTTTGAAGACCACGTGGCCTCTCTCTCTGGGCCGCATGGAGTTTACTCGAGCTGCCTATGTGCGTTGAGCCGTATGTCCATGTTGGTGACTTTTGAGCCGCATGATACTCTTGAGCCGCATGAAGCTCGTCTGATTTTGAGCCGCATGAAGCTTCCTGGGTTCTGTGCCGCATGAAGAATGTCTCATGACCGAGCCGCTTGAAGGACGTCTCTTGACCGAGCCGCATGAGAAATGTCTCATGACCGAGCCGCATGAAGGACGTCTCATGACCGAGCCGCATGAGGAATGTCTCATGACCGAGCCGCATGAAGGACGTCTCATGACCGAGCCGCATGAGGAATGTCTCATGACCGAGCCGCATGAAGGACGTCTCATGACTCGCATGAGGAATGTCTCGATCTGCCCGTGCACTCGTTTTGTGGGCCCGGGTATCCCGAACACACGAGTGCGTAGGTATCATGTTTGCTCCCTGATGTGGGGTTTAATAGAAACACTTGCCCTCGATCTTTGTTGGGAGACTCTTGAGAACCATTCTGTCCGTTTGCCGCTGGGGCTGGACACAGGCGGCTCTGTACAACTTTCCATCAGAGGCCCGCTTAGCGGGACGCTCTTGATGGTCAGAGGTTGGGATAGCTGACTGAGCCCGATGAGCCCGCGCTGCCCTAGACTTCTTCTACTTAGCACCCGAAGGTGCGTAATAGGAAGAGTCCAAGTTTGGAAGGAGGGAAGAGAAGTTGGTGCCCTTTTCAAAGGAGGTAAGGTGGCTCTATTTATAGAATGGAGTGAGCCCTTTCTTCTTCTCCTTTCCGATGTGGGACTAAAAGCAATATTTTTCATGCTTCTACACCCTATGTTTGAGTCGCATGAGAAAGATTTGAGCCGCATGAGTACTTCTGGATTTGAACCGCATGAAACTTCCTTTGAGCGGAACCGCATATGTTCTTGTCAAACTGGCCCGCATATAATTTTGCTGAGTCGTGCCGCATAAGCTCTTCTGCTAGATAGAACCGCATAAGTTCAACCGAGCTGCATAAGCTATCGAATTAGTGTCACATGGAACTTCCAACTAAATTGGGCCGCATGAGGCTGCGTTGACCCGAGCCTAATAGGCTCTATTGAGGCCGTGCCGCATGAAACACTGTTGAATTGGGCCGCATAAGGCTTCGTTGATCCGAGCCGCATAGGCTCATAGGAACTTCTTTTTTAGAAAGTTTAAGTGGTTTCGTTTTAACCATCATTTAATCCTGTTTCTTTTGTCATTTTTCAGTGAACCCCCCAACCAACCCGGCAGGAGAGCTTCTGGTGGGTTCAGCTCAATTTGCCATGGGTGTGCGGCTCGACGGCCTAATTCAACATGTGACGGATCAGCTTCCCACCAATGAGCCTTTGGAGAGGGTGGCTGCCATCAACAACCAGCCTTTCCACTTTCTTTGTACCATGATGAATTCGGGAAAACTGGACGGAGAATATCTGAAACCAGCTTTTCTCTTTGGAGATGCCTTATCCATAAAGAACTCCAGAATGCTAGACGTTTCTGAGAACTGGGAATTTACTGTGGACGGGGTGGAGATCCATGTTTCCGAGATGGAACGGCATTTTCCCCTCTCGTGGTTTAATATGGTACCATTGAGCAGGAAAATGGCGGGCTCCCTAACTCCAACCCAATCGGGAATGTTCGTGGGCAACATCCACTATAATATGAGTATTAGGTCAGCATGTGCGAGTAGGGAGTCAGTCAGTCGGAGTGTGATGGGGCTGATTCCTAGTACTTTTATAAATGTGTCTGGTCCCAATATCACTTTTACTCGAGCTGATACCTTCCTAAATCAGCTCGCTCGCAAGGGATCTTATCATGTGGATAGGTTGTCGCTATTGAATTGGATAAACCCCATTCCTACATGGGCCAATATTTCCTTATGGATCCTTAGGAACTATGATGAATTACTTCGGGAGATTGACCTTTACTACGCCATCCGGGGCACCTGTTACGGATTGCCCATTAACAAGCCGCTGTTCATGGCCCTTTTGGAGATGTATAACCAGCGTACGGGGACTTTCTTTGCGCCCGGAGGAGAGTTGGGACTTGCTCTCCACGAAATGCATGTCGTTTCTAAGCTGTCGTGGGGGGCGAGGCCTTTGAAGTATACACCCCGACGAACGAGGAATTCGATGATCTGGATCGATGATTCCCGGGTTTCGTCGCTGTGTACCGGGAACTGCTGTGCCACCATAGCATCTGTCACTAGACTGCTATCAAGAAGAATAATAGCTCAGAAAGGAATGCCCCCATACCATGGCCTGGGTCGCATATCTTTTCAAATTACGTCCTTCCGGCTGGGTTTCTTCTCGAGGTCCTCACACCCAGGCGGAGGTAAAGGACCTGATGTTGAATGCCAAAAGGTCGAGGTCCACCCGCGATAGATTTGGAAGTCGCACTGACTCCTTCAGTTATTTCCACTACGGTACCCGGCAAATGTCTGAGAAAGCAATCTTGACCGGGTTCCTGATGGTGTGGCTACGGAATTACGTAGTCTCGGGAGGGGCAGGTTCTACTGAAAGGATCAGCCGCCACTTCATTCTCCCGGCTGTGAAGCTGGTTTTCAAAGTCAGACTGGCCCTTCTTCCGGCTATGGTGTGTATCATACACCGCGGCCTCCGCGCCTTTTCGTCTATAGTCATTGCTCGCGAGACGATGTTGGACTTTGAGCAGATAGAGCTACCATACCATTATCTTATGGGGTAGTTATTGATGTATTACCGGTCGTTGATGAGGCCCGGAACAGAGGATGATGTTACTGCTGATGACGCCTTCCTTTTCCGATACCTTCATTAGTCTTGGGAGTACGACACCATACCGGCTTGTCGGAGGGCGTTGGCGAGAGTTGACGGGCCCGACTTCTTTGTGTCTCTTCCTCAATTTATCCCTAAAGAAGTGAGGGGGGTACACGTTGATGGCAATGAACCTCCCCAGCTCTTATCTGAGAAGATGCTTCTTTGGCTGCACAACATTCACCCGTGTACCTAGTATATCGTTACCGAAATAACGTATACCTGGAGCCTTATTTGCCCAGCAGGTTTTTTCGTCAATTTGGGTATAGTCAGCTGTTCTTTGACTGCCCCAGTGCTTGCCTGGGCTTCGAGGGCAGTGTCCTTGACGGTATCCGGGCGTGGCATTATTACAATGCAGTTCATACCCGGGCTAGCTTCTCGGTCCCCGATGCTAATACGCAAAGGGATATTTTGTACATGGCGGCCCTTTATCATGTTGCGGCAAGCAAATCTTCCGTGAATTTTGACTTGAACATCAGCTTCATTGTCGGGACCGGCTTGGCAGAGAAGTCCAAGGGTTCCAGGAAGAGAAAGAGAGGGGCAAATAGGGTTCCTGTGCTGGACTCGGAGTCCACTGCGGCGGACGAAGAGGATGACGAGCAGGACGCCAATAACTCGTCGCACTCTTCGGACGAGGAGGTAGGGGACCAGCCTCCTACTGTGCCGAACGAAGAGGTGGAGGATCATCCACCTGCTGTGCCTGGTGCTTCGCGCAAACGAGGCAGGCGTCTGTCCACTGACGATGGCAGGACCTACTCCACGAAGCGGGCTGCGGTAAGACATCGCAGGATGTTTATTGATGATGTTGACGCTGTTTCTGAGGTGATCGGAATTTCAAATGCCTTTTCCTTCTTTTTCTAAGTTATGGCCTAATCATTTTTTTTTCTTTTGCTCTTTGTAGGCGTCCGGGGAGTCTGTTTCTCGGGACTCGACTGCTGAGGTCGATCCGGCCTTGTCCACTTTGATCAATGATATGTGCACCGCCATCACTTCTGCTGGGGTTCTTCCGGAGGCGGCCGGGGAGTCTCACCTTGCTGAGACCTCAACCCTTAGGGACGGGGGCTCTATTACACCTGTCCCTGAGACAGCTGTATTTCAACAGGATGACACTGACCTAGCTGGCTCCCTTTCAGGGGTGGCTGGGGCAGAGAAACCAGTTAAATTTGAGTTGGAAGCCACGGGTGGGGAGACCATGCCAGCTGCGAAAGAGCTGCAGCCTCCGTGCTCTTTCCCTGGTAAGATAAACCAGCTTCTTAACTTGTGAGGAGGCCTATTTGCTCTATCATCCTGTCCTTCGTGGATTAATGATTGCTTTGGATGTGCAAGTCCCACCCCTTTATTGTCGGTGACGGACATTGTCGGGGCGGACCCTACCAGAGGGGATCTGATGGAAGCACGTGTGCCTCCTCCTTTTCTAACCTATACTGAGGGGCCTCCAGCTGGGTCAAGTTCGGAAGCCCTGGTGATAGCATAGCTGGGGCAAGGGACGGCGCTTTCCGCGCCCTCCTCTGCGAATAGGGTTTCGGGAGTTAACCTTTCCGCCCTGCCAAGTATCCAGGCTCTTCGGGCGGCGAAAGAGGAGTAGCTGTTATTCATGCATCTTTTCGCACAGAATTTGTTTCCCTGGTGGCAGGGACAGCAAGTTCTGAGGCTACTCCTTCGGTATTGCCTGCCACACTCCCTTTGATGATGTCCTCTACAGAAGTTTTGGATAAAGTATCCCAGGATGTGGTCGACAGTTTCCACCGCCACCTGAAGAGGGTGATTGAGGCAGCTGTGGAGAGGGGGACTCCCTTTGCTATGGCCCGTCAATGCGCCGGTGGCCAAATTAATATCCTTAGAACACTTCCCGTTGGGACGGGACTAGCGGCGCTTCTGGAGCCTTAGCTGTTAGAGGCTGATCGTCTTGTGGCCCAGTTTTGCGTACTACGACAAGCTGATCTATCAGTGGCAATAGATTAAGACTGTACTTTCCTCACAACTGTGGTAGAGAAGGTGAGGATTGCTCGGGAATCGCTCAAGCCAGCTATATTGAAGGATCGCCGGGATCTGACTCAGTTGTACGATCAATGGTGTCGTCGCACTAAAGATTGCTCGACTCGGGAAGCGACTGCCTCCCGCGGGGTAACTGACACCCGGGAGCAGATTCTCGAGCTCCATAGAAAGCTGGCCTTCCTGGAGTCCGAGCTCGAAGCTGCTCGTACTGAGAAAGGGGTTGCTATTCAGGAGGCTGACAAATTTAGTAGAGCTTCTGCCAATCTGAAACTTGCTTTGAAGAAGATAGAAAATGATTGGCAGGCATATATGTACTTGAATGATGCGGATCAGTTGTCCCAGGAGGCTGAGCGCCGAGCTAGGCAGCGGCTTGAGCGAGGTACTACTTTCGTGAGAAATCGCCTCTTGGAGTTGTGTAATGTCGAACTATAGTCGGCCTTTTTTTCTTTTGTTCCTGTTTTTCTTTTCTTTTCTTTTTTGAGAGGGACATGGTCTCCACCATATGCAATACTTTTTTCGTCTTTCAAATAAAGAGCACTTTCCATTCTACCCTTCATTTGTATTGCTTGTTGTGCCTGTGGTATTGTGGTGATATTTGCCCCGCATGGGGGACTTGTTTGTGGACCTGTTACCCCTGGAATACCTTGGTTTTAGGTACGGATAACAAGTTTGAATGGGGATACCTAGAATAGTTCCACGGTAAGGTGGTCGTGGGTGTTCGGGGTATCAGGAGATAGAATGCCATGGAGCAGCTGGGCTCCCGGGGTATGATGAAGAATGGTGGGCCTGTACTAAGAGACTTAGCAAAGGACCTTTGTGGGCCTATTATCCTTGGCGTACCCCGACTTAGGATACGGATAATAGGATGAAGGGGGACCAACATACTTACTCAGAGGTAATGAGGACATGGCAAGTATGAGGGTTTTACCGTGGAGTCTTTCTACTCAGAGGTAATGAGGACATGGTAGGAGTGGACTCAACGGAGGATATTTGTGGTCAACAGAGGACATTTGTGGGCCTATTACCCTTGGCGTACCCTGGTTTAGGGTACGGATAATAAGACGAGAGAGAACCAACCTACTTACTCAGAGGTAATGAGGACATGGTAAGTACGGAGGTTTTACCGTGGAGTCTTCATACTCAGAGGTAATGAGGACATGACAGGAGTGAAATCAGCAGAGAATATTTGTGGACCTATTATCCTTGGCGTACTCCGGTTGTGGGTACAGATAATAAGTCGAAAGGGAATCATCATACTTACTCAGAGGTAATGAGATATGGCAAGCATGAAGGTTTCTTCGTCGGAGCCTTCCCACTCAGAGGTAATGAGGACATGGCAGGAGTGGGCTCAATGAAAGAGGGTACATAGAATGACTCAGAGGTAATGAGGACATGGAAGTTCTATGTAAAGGGGTGATTTGTTTTTGGTAGAAGTGAAACGACTCAGAGGTAATGAGGACATGGCCGTTTTAGAAATTTGTGGATCTGTTACCCTTTTTGTGCACTGGGAGTGCGGGTAGTGGATCATAAGGGAGGATTTCTTTCAGATAGAAAGTTCGGAGGCATAGTCATACATGACTTACTATCTGAAAGAGTGACCAGAATGTGAGTTCAGAGGCACATGCGGGTACATGACTCGATAATCTGAAATTTAGAAATGTGAGTTCAGCGGCACCAGCGGGTACATGACTCGATAATCTAGAATGTTGTGGATGTGAGTTCAGCGGCACCAGCGAGTACATAACTCAATAATCTAGAATATTGTGGATGTGAGTTCAGCGACACCAGCGGGTACATAACTCAATGATGTGGAGTGTTGTGGATGTGAGTTCAGCGGCACCAGCTGGTACATGACTCGATAATCTGGAATATTGTGGATGTGAGTTCAGCGGCACCAGTGGGTACATAACTCAATGATGTAGAGTGTTGTGGATGTGAGTTCAGCGGCACCAGCGGGTACATGACTCGATAATCTGGAATATTGTGGATGTGAGTTCAGTGGCACCAGCTGGTACATAACTCAATAATCTAGAATGTATCGTTTAGACATAATATTTCTTCAGGAACTTGCCGTTGACGGGCAACATGAGCAAGTCTCCATTTTGTTTTGCGAGGCGGTAAGCACCGTTGGAGAATACAGCCTCGATGATAAACGGACCTTCCCATTTTGGCTGGAACTTGCCGGCTATAACACCCATATTTCTGAAATTAGGATAATTTTGAAGTATTGTATTTATAATCATTTATTAGTGATAATTAATGCATGTTATGATTTTAGATAATTTTTGGCTTGTGTAAAACCATTTTAATTGTTGATTTGTGACTTGGGGGTTAAACTAGGGAAACCCTAGTTATTCCTTAACCTAGAAGTTGCCATGACCATGTGAGCCTAGCCATAGGTTTAGAACATCAAATTAGTGATTTTAGCCTAAAAGGGTATTTTGGTAATTTATTAGATTTTATTTGGAATTATGTGATTTTTAATATTATTTAATTACTGTTAAGTACCATGTTAGTTCCTAACCTAGTTTACCCTAATCTAGAGGTTAGCTACTAACCTAGAAGCTTGAGGATAGATATTAGTCATTGGTTAAAGTAGTGTAAACATCTAGATATTTACATAATAGATATTTTGCTTAAAACCCTCAAAAGATCAACACTTTTGGCACCAAAGTCCTTGCCTTCACCTTGATGAAAGGCCAAGGACACCCCCCTTGCCATGGCCGGCCAAGGGCACCCCCCTACACTACACCCCTTCCTATATAACCCCATCACATTCATTCATGATCAATTTACATGAATTAAACCTACAAAATTCCATTTTCATCAAACCTTCATAACCTCCTCAAATTTGAACCAAATCACTCCTAGTCTTTTGCATTGGATTCCTACAACCTAGAGGGTTCTAAGGGAGGCTAGCAAGCTGGACACCAGGACTTGGACATCACCAAGTGGAAGGACAAACACCCCCCTCTTTATTGAGTTTCTATTGAAATTATACCAACAGGTAAATACCCATAAACTTAGTTAATATTCTATTTTTTCTTGATAAATGCATGCATATAGGTATACCCTAGCTGTGGGAAAAGTTTGGCAAAATCTAGGGTTGGTTTGGTGTCCGTATCGGACACGTATCCTAGGAAGAAAAACCATGTTTGATGAAATGCCCCAAAGGTTTTGATTTTGTTAAAATGTAGAACTAATTACATATTCACATAGCCCTAGACTTGTTGTTTACATCTACACTTGACTGAGCACGACACTGTGTCAATTTCGTGTCGAAAATTGATACGGACACACTGCGATAGTGCACGCACAATGCCCTGCTACCCGACACGGATTCCTTCGTGTCCACGCCACGTGGACACGTGCCACTTGGCACAGAGGAGGGGGAAACCTCTAACAAGCCCCCCTCGAGTTTGAGACACTCTCGTGTTGTATCGAGGACACGAGAACACGTGCACTGGTCGTGCACTGACAGTGCACAAGCGCATGGGGCCGACTTCGTGCGCGTCGTGTCGCGCGGACACGACACTTGGATACCTCGAGTTTGCACGAGTGTGTAGCCCAACATGTGGGCTACACGTGGACATGACCACGTGGCCCCATGTGGCATGTGTCGTGTCCACGAGACACTAGAACACACGTACGACACTATCTGAAACAATGTGTATCAGTCGAGTTTTTACGAGTGATACGGTGTTCATGTCGTGTCCTGGAGTGACGTGGACACGGGACAGGCACTTGGCCACGTGCACAACCCCCAGGCATACCTTCTAGCACGAGCACGAGACACGTGTGTGTGTGTGTCGTGTCCTAGAGTGAGTTACACACGTGCACGACACAGTGTGTGTGTGTGTGTGTGTGTGTCGGTGTTTACCTGTTTAGGTTTTTAGAGAGTTGAACACGTCGTATCGTGTCTAGACTTTGTGTCAGGCACCCTAGATGCTAGGGGACACTGTGGGATACGATTACCAACCAAGTGTTGGGAACCTTAGTCGGGTTTGAGGTTATATTTGGGTTTACCCACTTAACGAGTCCACAGTGCTATTTTCCAGAATTTTGGGATATTTTCCAGTTTTCAAAGTTGAATTTCAAAATGATTTTTGTTATGTTTTATACATGTAATTATATGTTTTCAGTGTATGTATACGTAGTGTATGTATATGTGTGTGTGTAGGTGGGATTTGAGTGCATGTACATGTGTATATATGTAGATATGAGTATATGTATATATGTATGTATTAAGTATGTTTGTGAGTGTGTGTGGGTGTCCTGTTCTTAGTTACTGAGAACTGAGAACTGAGAACTAAGGACCCCCCCCACTGTTCAGTCTCTCCACACACACACACAGTTCTCTCTCTCCTTTCCTCTCTCTCACACTCATGCACGCACACCACTCACCCTCTCATTTTCCTCTCTCTCTCTCTATATATATGTATATATATATATTTTTTTAAGTTATATATATATATATATATATATATATATATATATAAAATATATATATATATATATTGTATAGAGATAGATACCTATATGATATTAGCCTATGGAACCTAATTACGAGCCTATGGTTATTAGGTTGGCCTATTGACCCTTGTTTGACTAGAGTTGACCAAAGTCAACCTTAGGTCAAACTTAACCTAGTTGACCTAGATTGAACTTGAATTAACCTAGAATGACTAGTTTGACTAAACCCTAACTAGTTTGACATTGGTTGACCTAACTTTGACTAGTTGACCTAGTTTAACTTTTAGACTTGACCAGAGTTGACCAAGAGTTGACTTTTGACCAGATTGACCTAGAATCATGTAGTATGCATAGTAAACTTCATTTTTACTATTTAGAATACATTGTGACTTGTGTTGCTCTGATCAGGAGCCAGACACCTCTCCTCAGACAGCATATTCTCTACAGACATTCATACATCAGGCGAGTATATTCTCTGACCGTTTCATACTTGTTCAGGCTTTACTTTCTCGCTCTAGATTACTTCACTTGATGCTGTCACGTTGGTAACACGGATTGGTACAATATGGATCTTTACATGAGATGTTATCTCCCTCGGGAGCATCGGTTACTTCATGTTACGTGTGTTTCACTGTCATCATGTACTCCTATGCTTCCATCATGCATGTGCACTCATGTGATCATGTACTCTCATGATTCACTGAGCCCTCATGTATAACTTTACGTATACTTATTTACGAGCCTCATGTGAAGTAATGTATAATAACGTAACTTGTCTAGATCCTTGTGTATTGATTGGGGAAACGGGAGAGTAGAAGTAGACATCTGAATAATTTCCAAAGTAGTATAATCATGTATAAACTTAGTAGTGTTATCATGTATAAATTCTAGCCATTCACATGCCTATCTTGTACTCTACATCACTAGCCACTTACAATTCTCTATATATAGTAGATATTTCCTTTAAACCTATTTCTTTTACAGCGTATATTTCCTTCAGCACTTCCTGTATTTTACTCTATTGCTTGTATCGTATTTCTTAACCTGATATGAACTGTGTGAGATGTATTGTGCTCGTTCCTGTCCTGATTGGACCTGTTGAAAATATTACAGAGGACGAGGATGAGGCATGGGTGACTACGTATTATGAAGCAGGACTAGATGACACTTGTGTTGAGGACCCTCAGCAGGATCCACCTGCAGCTGAGGATGTTGCCCCAATAGTCTAGGCTAGTTTAGCTAGACAGTCATTTTCTACATTATTATTTTGTCTCACATTCTGAGTTGTATTTTGAGATGTTGAGATGTATAGACCCTTAGACTTATTTGTATTTTGGGTTGACATTCTGGATGTTATGTATCCTAGACACCTAGACTTATTTCATCTATGCTACTATTATCTTTGAGTTACTATCTATTTATCTGTCTTTCATTCTTCTACCTTAGATGTGATTGAGACTGTATATTGTTATGTCACCTCCATTCGGAGAGTATAAACTGTACAGGTACCTTTATATTGTTAGATGATTGACCTAGGACAGCGTTCTACCGCCGACACTGCGGCGTAGGCTGGACGTACCCACGTCTTGTGCCCTTACTCCAGGGTACGGGTCGTGACACATTTTTAGTGGTGGCCCATGCTGGTCCCGTTTATGTGGTGGTATTCGAACTAGAGTATCGCCACAGCCTGCAGTAGGAAATAGGATGTAGTTTCGAGGTACTCAATCACATTAGAAAAAACTCTTATCTAAATCCCTGCTATCTAAATTCTTGCTGATATTGTCTTTCTTTTGAAAATAAACTGTCCCCTTTGACTATATCATTTCTTCTCCGTATTGATTTTTCTTGTTGATCTGTCTTCAGGATGGTGGAGACACGATCGCAGCATCTCGGTCCAGATGACACCACTGAGAGGTCTGCCACCTCTCGTCCAGCTCACCAGGACCCGTGGACCACAGCTCCCCTTACTCCAGCTTATGTGGGAGCTTCTGCCACATTTGGAGGTGCACCTCTATCTATTCGGGGGACCATCCCAGCTACCCCAGATATGCCTCCCCTGCAGTTTCGTCAGCCACAGTTTCAGCAGCACCAGCCGTAGTTCCAGCCGCCGATGCCATCTGGATTAGTGGATGCTGCACAGATGTTTGCATACTTCCAGTATTTCCTAGAGACACAGCAGGCCCAACAGCAGTGTCAGATGATGGAGTTTATCAGGGGCATAGATGAGGTCCATCAGCTGGCTAGAGCGACGGTGGAGAGGTTGGCTGTCCAGCCACAGGAAGGATCGGGACAGCTGCGACAGCAGAGGATTTCGGGCATTCAGGAGTTCAAGAAGATGAACCCCAGGGACTTCTTGGGGACAGAGGGGATTCTTTATGCTGATGACTGGATTGAGCACATTGAGGAGATTTTTTGACTGGCGGAGATACCAGCCGGACTCCAGATAGAGGCAGCAGCCAGCCATATGCGGGATCTAGCCCGTACCTGGTATCAGACGGACCCGAGGGTAGGCACTCCAGGGCAGACATGGGGAGCTTTCAAGCAGCTCTTCAAGGGAAAGTTTTTCCCGGATCAGGCAGTCGGTGCCTTGGAGACCCAGTTCGAGAACCTGGTTCAGGAGAACCAGACTGTAGAGGAGTATTCCGGTGAGTTTTGCCAGTTGAGCAGATTTATGGAGGGCCTTAGTGAGACAGCAAAGGTAAGGAGGTTCAGGAAGGGCTTGGTCAAGGAGGTCAAGTCCTTGAATAAGAGTGACAGGAATGCCACTTTTGAGAAGATTCTGGCAGGAGCGATGGCGGCTGAGGATGATCTTGAGCTGAAGCTCAAGAGGGGCCGCGACACTCAGGGAGCTGGCAGCAGTGGAGGACAGGCCAAGAGGCCTCATTTTCAGCACCAGCAGCAGAGGCCATTCCAACAGCAGAGGCCGTTCCAGCAGGTACAGCAGCAGCCGAGGCACCAGTAGCAGGCACCCAGGCAGCAGGTCGTCAGTTACACTTTCCGCAAGAAGCAGGGTCATGGATGGAATGACTGCAGAAAGAGGCTTGGCAGGTGTCTACTATGTGGTTCCGAAGAACACCAGCTGAGGGAGAGTCCCATGTCTTCGGGACGACCAGTTCAGGGAGGCGGAGCCAAGGCTCCGGCAGGGTAACAGAAGGGACCTTTGCCGATTCAGCAGCAGAGGTTCACCCAGCACCAGCATCAGGCCAGGGGTGGACAGCAGGGGCGAGCTTATGCCATGGCAGCAGAGGATGTTGAGGTTAATGGAGAGCTGATAGCAGGTTCTATTCTTCTCGACTCTATTCCAGCTTTTGTATTGTTCGATTCTGGGGCTTTCCATAGCTTTATATCAGTATATTTTGCGATTAGACAACATGTTATATCTGAATCGTTGCCTAGGACTTGCAAGATCACGACTGGGGATGGCATTATCCTCGTTCGTGATGTTTGTAAGGGACAGAGAGTAGTTTTGGGAGGCCGAGAGTTGGATGTGTGTTTGCTCGTAATGCTACTACCGAACTACGATATTGTACTCTGTATGGATTGGTTGAGCAGGCACCATGCCAGCATAGATTGCCGTGGGGGTAGAGTTCTGTTCAGAGCGCCAGATGAGCCAGAGTTTGTATATTCTCGACGGCAGGCAGAGCAGACTAGTGGAGTTTTCTGTAGAGTTTCGGTTGAGGAGCAGCCAGTTCCATATCCATTGATAGCTGAGTTCATGGACGTATTTCCAGAGGAATTACCTGGGCTCCCACCAGACAGAGACGTTGAGTTCTCGATAGACTTGGTTCCAGGTGCGGAACCGATTTTTCAGCATGTCTATCGAGTGAACAACAACGAGTTGGTGGAATTGAAGAAGCAGGTAGATGAGTTGCAGGATAAGGGCTTCATCCGCTCTAGTTCTTCACCTTGGGGTGCACCGGTACTGTTTGTTCTGAAGAAGGATGGGTCGGTACGGATGTGTATCGATTACAGGGCACTCAACAGTCTGACGATCAAGAACAGATATCTACTGCCGCGGATCGACGATCTCTTCGATCAGTTGAGCGGAGCTCAGGTATTTTCGAAGATCGATCTGAGGTCAGGCTACCACCAGGTAAAGGTGAAGAGGGAGGATATTCCGAAGACGGCTTTCAGGACGCGGTACGGCCAGTTCGAGTTTATGGTGATGTCGTTTGGGTTGACTAATGCCCCGGCGGTGTTCATGAACTTGATGAACAAGGTATTCCACCAGTACTTAGATAAGTTCGTGGTGGTGTTCATCGACGACATCCTGGTGTACTCGAAGACAGAGGAGGAGCATGAGGAGCACTTGAGAGTGGTCCTAGAGACTCTCAGGCAAGAGCAGCTTTACGGCAAGCTTTCAAAGTGCGAGTTCTTCCTGGACAGAGTTGACTTCCTGGGTCATGTGGTGACTGGAGATGGGATCTCAGTCGACCCAAGGAAGATATCAGCAGTTGAGGCTTGGGCAGCACCGACGTCAGTGGCAGAGATCAGGAGCTTCCTAGGATTGGCAGGCTACTACAGGAGGTTCATCCAAAATTTCTCCCGGGTTACAGAGCCGTTGTCTAGGCTGACCCGGAAGGACGCAGAGTTTGTCTGGTCAGAGGAGTGTCAGACCGCTTTCGATGAGTTGAAGAAGCGGTTGACGACAGCCCCGATTCTGATATTGCCATCAGGATCAGGCGGGTTCACTATCTACAGTGACGCCTCGGAGAAGGGTTTGGGTTGTGTCTTGCAGCAGCATGGGAAGGTGATTGCCTATGCTTCCAGGCAGTTACGTCCCCACGAGAAGAACTACCCTACCCATGATTTGGAGTTGGCGACAGTTATCTTTGCTCTGAAGCTGTAGAAACACTATTTGTATGGAGAGCGCGTAGAGATATTTACAAACCACAAGAGCTTGAAATACGTGTTTACGCAGAAGGAGCTTAATATGAGGCAGCGCAGATGGTTGGAGCTGATGAAGGACTTTGGTATTCTGCTGCAGTATCACCCAGGGAAGGCCAACGTGGTTGTCGATGCTTTGAGCAGATATCCGACAGCTATGTGTTTGACGATGGATCGTCACTTGTTAGCAGACTTGGAGAGCCTTGGGATCGAGGTGATTGTGCCGGGAGTGCATATGCAGATGTGGGGCCTCCAGATTCAGTTGAACTTGATTGATAGGACCAAGTCGGCTCAGTTCGATGACATTTCTCTACGATGCATCAGGGAGCAGGTCAGAGCAGGATTTGCGGACAATGAGTTCACTCTTGTAGGGGATGGCGCATTGAGGTACGGTTCCAGACTGTGTGTGCCCAGTGGAGACTTTCGAGAGCAGGTTATGCAGGAGGCCCACCGTTCTCAGTACTCTATACATCCAGGAGCCAACAAAATATATAGGGATCTGAGAGAGCATGTATGGTGGAGTGGGATGAAGCGCGAGGTAGCACACTTCGTAGCCAGGTGTTTGATCTGTCAACAGGTAAATACAGAGAGGTAGAGGCCAGGGGGACTGTTACAGCCATTGCCCATTCCGGAGTGGAAGTGGGAGCACATCACGATGGACTTTGTTTCGGGATTGCCACGTACTCCAGGAGGGAAGGACACGATTTGGGTCATCGTCGACAGGTTGACCAAATCGGCCCACTTCTTACCATTCAAAGTGGGATTGTCTACCGAAAAGCTACCAGAGATGTATATGCGACAGATAGTCAGACTTCATGGAGTTCCAGTGAGCATTGTATCAGACCGGGACAATCGTTTTACTTCACATTTTTGGAGGAGCTTGCATATTAGCTTGGGCACTCAGCTCAAGTTTAGTACTGCATACCACCCTCAGACAGACGGACAGTCAGAGCGGACCATTCAGACACTGGAGGACATGCTGGGGACTTGTATCCTGGACTTTGGAGGATCTTGGGAGAGTCACCTGCACTTAGTAGAGTTTGCATACAACAACAGCTTTCAGGCCAGCATTGAGATGTCACCCTTCGAGGCACTTTACGGGCGTAGATGTCGTACACCCTTATCTTGGGATGATATTGGAGAGCGAGCTTTATTGGGACCTGAGATGGTTGTGGATGCAGCAGAGAAGGTGAAGCTCATCAGAGATCGACTTCGCGTGGCGTAGGACAGACATCGGCATTGGGCCGATAGCCACCGCAGACCTTTGGAGTTTGAGGTACAACTTAGAGATAGGATTAGAATTAGGTTGTCTTGTTTGTGTTTTGTTAACCATGTTTGATTATCATAATTAATTTGAGACCTTGTTTGTGATTAGGTTGGAGACCAGGTATTTTTGAGGATATCTCCGACACGTGGCACTATACATTTTGGTGGAGGTGGGAAGCTTAGCCCGCGTTTCATCGGCCCTTTCGTTATCAGCGGGAGAGTCGGTGATGTGTCTTACAGGCTAGACCTACCACCAGCATTGGAGGGAGTCCATAACGTATTTCACGTGTCACAGTTGAGACGGTACGTGGCAGATCCTAGCCATGTACTTGATCATTCTGAGATCGAGGTGGGTCCTACTCTTCGTTATCCAAAGCAGCCTGTTAAGATTCTGGATCGACGGGAGAAGGCATTGAGGAACCAGACGATACCATTGGTTCGTGTCGCATGGAGGCATCATTCTCTAGGAGAGTCCACCTGGGAACGAGAGGATGAGATGCGCGAGCGATACCCTTATCTTTTTGTACCTTGAGGTATGATTTTCTATCATTCTCATCAGTTTCAGTTTCGTCTTTAAATTTCAAGGACGAAATTATTTTAAGGAGGGTAGACTTGTAACACCCACATTTCTGAAATTAGGATAATTTTGAAGTTTTGTGTTTATAATCATTTATTAGTGATAAATAATGCATGTTATGATTTTAGATAATTTTTGGCTTGTGTAAAACCATTTTAATTGTTAATTTGTAAATTGGGGGTTAGACTAGGGAAACCCTAGTTATTCCTTAACCTAGAAGTTGCCATGACCATGTGAGCCTAGCCATAGGCTTAGAACATACAATTAGTGATTTTAGCCTAAAAGGGTATTTTGGTAATTTATTAGATTTTATTTGGAATTATGTGATTTTAATATTATTTAATTACTGTTAAGTACCATGTTAGTCCCTAACCTAGTTTACCCTAATCTAGAGGTTAGCTACTAACCTAGAAGCTTGAGGATAGATATTAGTCATTAGTTAAAGTAGTGTAAATATCTAGATATTTACATAATAGATATTTTGCTTAAAACCCTCAAAAGATCGACACTTTTGGCACCAAAGTCCTTGCCTTCACCTTGAAGAAAGGCCAAGGACACCCCCCCTTGCCATGGTCGGCCAAGGGCACCCCCCTACACTACCCCCCTTCCTATACAACCCCATCACATTCATTCATGATCAATTTACATGAATTAAACCTACAAAATTCCTTTTTCATCAAACCTTCATAACCTCCTCAAATTTGAACCAAATCACTCCTAGTCTTTTGCATTGGATTCCTACAACCTAGAGGGTTCTAAGGGAGGCTAGCAAGCTGGACACCAGGACTTGGACATCACCAAGTGGAAGGACAAACACCCCCTCTTTATTGAGTTTCCATTGGAATTGCACCAATAGGTAAATACCCATAAACTTAGTTAATATTCTATTTTTTCTTGATAAATGCATGCATATAGGTATACCCTAGCTGTGGGACAAGTTTGGTGAAATCTAGGGTTGGTTTGGTGTCCGTATCGGACACATATCCTAGGAAGAAAAACCATGTTTGATGAAATGCCCCAAAGGTTTTGATTTTGTTAAAATATAGAACTAATTACATATTCACGTAGCCCTAGACTTGTTGTTTACATCTACACTTGACTGAGCACGACACTATGTCAATTTTGTGTCAAAAATTGACACGAACACACTGCGACAGTGCACGCACAATGCCCTGCTACCCGACACGGATTCTTTCGTGTCTACGCCACGTGGACACGTGCCACTTGGCACAGAGGAGGGGGCAACCTCTGACAAGCCCCCTTCGAGTTTGAGACACTCTCATGTCGTATCGAGGACACGTGCACTGGTAGTGCACTGACAATGCACACGCGCACGGGGCCGACTTCGTGCGCGTCGTGTCGCACGGACACGACACTTGGACACCTCGTGTTTGCACGAGTGTGTAGCCCAATATGTGGGCTACACGTGGACATGACCACGTGGCCCCACGTGGCGTGTGTCGTGTCCACAAGACACTAGAACGCACGTATGACACTGTCTGAAACAGTGTGTATCAGTCGATTTTTCTCGACTGATACGGTGTTCGTGTCGTGTCCTGGAGTGACATGGACACGGGGTAGGCACTTAGACACGTGCACAACCCCCAGGCGCACCTTTTAGCACGAGCACGAGACACATGTGTGTTTGTCGTGTCCTAGAGTGAGTTACACACGTGCACGACACAGTATTTGTGTGTGTGTGTGTCAGTGTTTACCTGTTTAGGTTTTTAGAGAGTTGAACATGTCGTATCGTGTCTAGACTTTGTGTCTGGCACCCTAGATGCTAGGGGACACTGTGGGACACGATTACCAACCATGTGTTGGGGACCTTAGCCGGGTTTGAGGTTGTATTTGGGTTTACCCACTTCACGAGTCCACAGTGCTATTTTCCATAATTTTGGGATATTTCCCTGTTTTCAAAGTTGAATTTCAAAATGATTTTTGTTATGTTTTATACATGTAATTGTATATTTTCAGTGTATGTGTACGTAGTGTATGTATATGTGTGTGTGTAGGTGGGATTTGAGTGCATGTACATGTGTATATATGTAGTTATGAGTATATGTATATATGTATGTATTATGTATGTTTGTGAGTGTGTGTGGGTGTCCTGTTCTCAATTCCTGAGAACTGAGAACCTCCCCCCCAACTGTTCAGTCTCTCCACACACACACACAGTCCTCTCTCTCCTTTCCTCTCTCGCTCACACTCATGCACACACACCACTCACCCTCTCATTTTCCTCTCTCTCTCTCTATATATATATGTATTGTAGATATATAAGTTTTGTATATATATATATATATATATGTTATATATATATATATTTGTATTAGATTATATATTGTATCTGTATATATATGCTATATGATATATGACTATTACATAGGCTATAGGCCTTTGTAGTAATGTTTGTATATATATATATGTAAAGTTATATATATATATATATATATATATATATATATATATATATATATATATATATATATATATATATATATACATATATAACTTTACATATATATATATATATATATATATATATATATATATATATATATATATATATATATATATATATATTTATATATATATATATATATATATATATATATATATATATATATATATTGTATAGAGATATATATAACTTTACATATATATATATATATATATATATATATATATATATATATATATATATATATATATATATATATATATATATATATATATATATTTATATATATATATATGTAAAAAAAAAAAAATATATATATATATAAAAATATATATATATATGTGTGTGTGTGTGTGTGTGTGTGTGTGTGTGTGTGTATATATATATATATATATATATATATATATATATATATATATATATATATATATATATATATATATATATTGTATAGAGATAGATACCTATATGATATTAGCCTATGGAACCTAATTACGAGCCTATGGTTATTAGGTTGGCCTATTGACCCTGGTTTGACTAGAGTTGACCAAAGTCAACCTTAGGTCAAACTTGACCTAGTTGACCTAGATTGAACTTGAATTAACCTAGAATGACTAGTTTGACTAAACCCTAACTAGTTTGACATTGGTTGACCTAACTTTGACTAGTTGACCTAGTTTAACTTTTAGAGTTGACCAGAGTTGACCAAGAGTTGACTTTTGACCAGATTGATCTAGAATCATGTAGTATGCATAGTAAACTTTATTTTTACTATTTAGAATATATTGTGACTTGTGTTGCTCTGATCAGGAGCCAGACACCTCTCCTCAGACAACATATTCTCTACAGACATTCATACATCAGGCGAGTACATTCTCTGACCGTTTCATACTTGTTCAGGCTTTACTTTCTTGCTCTAGATTACTTTACTTGATGTTGTCACGTTGGTAACACGGATTGGTACTATATGGATCTTTACAAGAGATGATATCCCCCTCGGGAGCATCGGGTACTTCATGTTACATGTGTTTCACTGTCATCATGTACTCCTATGCCTCCATCATGCATGTGCACTCATGGATCATGTACTCTCATGATTCACTGAGTCCTCATGTATAACTTCACGTATACTTATTTATGAGCCTCATGTGAAGTAATGTATAATTACGTAACTTGTCTAGATCCTTGTGTATTGATTGGGGAAACGGGGGAGTAGAAGTAGACATGTGAATAATTTCCAAAGTAGTGTAATCATGTATAAACTCAGTAGTGTAATCATGTATAAATTCTAGCCATTCACATGCCTATCTTGTACTCTATATCACAAGCCACTTACAGTTCTCTATATACAGTAGATATTTTCTTTACAGCTATTTCTTTTACAGCGTATATTTCCTTCAGCACTTCCTGTATTTTACTCTATTGCTTGTATCGTATTTCCTAACCTGATATGAACTGTGTGAGATGTATTGTGCTCGTTCCTGTCCTGACTGGACCTGTTGAAAATATTACAGAGGACGAGGATGAGGCATGGGTGACTACGTATTATGGAGCAGGACTAGATGACACTTGTGTTGAGGACCCTCAGCAGGATCCACCTGCAGCTGAGGATGTTGCCCCAGTAGTCTAGGCTAGTTTAGCTAGACAGTCATTTTCTACATTATTATTTTGTCTCACATTCTGAGTTGTATTTTGAGATGTTTAGATGTATAGACCCTTAGACTTATTTGTATTTTGGGTTGACATTCTGGATGTTATGTATCCTAGACACTTAGACTTATTTCATCTATGCTACTGTTCTCTTTGAGTTACTATCTATCTATCTGTCTTTCATTCTTCTACCTTAGATGTGATTGAGACTGTATATTGTTATGTCACCTCCATTCGGAGAGTATAAACTGTACAGGTACCTTTATATTGTTAGATAATTAACCTAGGACAACGTTCTATCGCCGACACTGCGGCGTAGGCTGGACGTACCCACGTCTCGTGCCCTTACTCTAGGGTACGGGTCGTGACACCGGCGATCTTGTGAGTCATGACCATCGGCCTCCGGACTGTCAGAATGAGTTCGCCCACCTGGAATGTTCTGATTTTAACCTTCTTGTTGAATGCTCCAGAGATGCGTGCTTGGTAAAGCTCGATTCGTTGCTGAGCCAGGAGGCACTTTTCATCTAAGGCCTCTAACTCTTGTAGTCGACGACGGTAGTTATCATCCGTCGTCAATTGATAAGTGAGCGCGACACGTAGCGAGGGTATTTGAGTCTCCAATGGGAGAACTGCCTCACTCCCATATACTAGGAAGAATGGTGTGTTTTCTGTGGCCGTTCGGACTATGGTACGGTACGCCCATAGGCATTCACCAAGCTTCTCGTTCCAGTCGCGTTTATTGGACGATACGAACTTCTTGAGTAACTTAATGATGGTTTTGTTGAATGCTTCTGCCAACCCATTCGCTGCTAGATTTTATGGCATCGAAGTAATATTCTGGATGCAGTGCTTGTCGCAGAACCGATAGAAGGTGTGGCTTGTAAAATGCGGACCATTATCGTAGATGATCCTTCGGGACAGTCCAAAGCGATAGATGACGTGATGCTTAAGGAAGCTGATCACGTTTGAAGTCTTTACTTCTGCAAGCGGGACAGCTTCCGTCCATTTGGAGAAGTAATCTGTGAATGCGAGTATGAAGCGATGTCCTCGGGAGGAAGGTGGAGTAATCGGACCGATGATATCCATTCCCCATGCTTCGAACGGCCAGGACGCCACTGTCAGATGTAGAAATTCGGATGGTTGGTGGATGAAGTCCGCACGGACTTGGCAAGCTTTGCACTTTCTAGCATAGTCTATCGCATCTGCTACCATCGTGGGCCAGTAGTAGCCCATTCGACGAAGACGATCTTGCAATTTAGGGCCAGGCTGATGGGCCCCGCAGACACCGTCATGAGCTTCTCGTATGGCTTCTTTAGCTTCTGCGTTTGTAAAACCCCTATTTTTACATAAATTTATTTATTATTATTTTATTAGACTTCAAATTTAATTTATGCAATTTATGATTTTTATTAATTATTCTATTAGAAATGACATCAGCCATTGTTGAATTTTGGAACACAAGACTACCATAAATTTTGGCACGGAAGATGTAACAGTGTGCCTTGACTAGTGTATTAGCCTTGTCATGGGAAGCCTAGCCATGGTGAAGAGCGAACTAGGAAAACCAGGCCAAGTTGCGACTCAACCTCCACCGACAAATTTATTTATATATTAATTTAATTTTCGACTTTTAAGTGGCCCGGTTGACCAATTCAGTCCGAACTGGACTCCGAACCAAATTTTAGCCCATGTAAGCAGGTAGTGTGACCAAATGTGGCCGTGTATACTTATTTTATGTACTTAGAAATATTTCCTAAACTATTTTAGAGTTTTATGTACAAGTTCTAAATATTTAAATATTTGTATAATTATTGGTATTTTATTATTGAATAATATTTTATAATATTGTACATGTTCCTGGACCCGGATAAGGGTGTCTGGTACAGTTCACCCATTGGAGCAATTTTTATTAATTTATCATTATTAAACTTATTTTATAGAGATTTAATAAAATGTTTTTCCTATTTAAATATTATTACTATTTTGAGTTGAATTATTAAGGATTGAATTTATATATATATATATATATATATATATATATATATATATATATATATATATATATATATATATATATATATATATATGTATGCTCAAATATATTAAATAATTGGATAGTTGACTTTTAAATGATATTTGGATTTTAAATAGATTTTTTGGTGTATTTATGGATATATACATATATAAATATAGATATATATAAAAGTAGTTAGGATTTGAAAAAGAATTCTAAAAAAAAAAGAAATATAATACAAGTGGTCGGCCCCACCAAGTGGGAGCCGACCACATGCTTGGAATAGCAGCAGCAAGCTGCACAAAAGGGGAGCCCCCCTCTTTACTAATATAATAGCAGTAGCAAAGTTCTTTGGCCGAGCCTATGTTTATATATATATATATATATATATATATATATATATATATATATATATATATATATATATATATGAGTTTTAGAAAATCCAAACCCTAATCAAATTCCATCCTCCTCTTTCCTCCTTCCTCCTCCCCCTCTCCTTGACGTGTGTGCCCAGCCTCGCCGGAGGGATGGCAGTCCCGCCTCCCGGTCGTCACAACAACAACAACAACAGATTCCCACTTTAAGGTATCCCACTTCTCCGATCAATATCTCTCTCATTTTAACTCCAATTTTAGATCCGTAAATTCGTGTAGATAGCCCACATAACCCTCTTTCATCACCTTCAAATAGTTTATTTATTCTGCAATAAATTCCAGGTTTAATTAAATTAAAAATCATGACAAATCAGTTTTTAAAAAGCTCAAAACCCCGGTACGAGGTACGTCCCGAAAAACCGGCCGACCCCGTCGCAAACCAAAAGTACCGAAAGGTTCGTATCGAATTTGTGGACGTGCAAGAATTGACGGGATTCAAATTGGTTGCGTGTGCGCAACGAATTTAGTCCGTATCCGTCGAATTTTTGCGTATCGGGCTTTTCGAAATTTTCCAATTACTTTGTGCACACTCATCAAATCGCAACGAAACTTACGCCATTGGACTCAAAATATTTTTCTGGTCCTGTAAGCCAAGTTTGGTCCGATTCTGAGATCGTTGATCGGAACGCTATTTTGGCGGGCCCACAATCCCACTCAAAGGGCGATTTTGTGCACAGCCCACCGGAATCCAAAATTGGACATACCGTTGGGTTCGTCTCATCAAAATAAATCTGTAGACATGTAGTTTGACGACTTTAGAGACCGTAGGTTCTGGCGCACATTTTGGTACAAAGCGGATCCAATAACGGACATCATTTTGACCCAAAATTACGATTTTGCCCCTGTTCCAGAATTTGACTTTTGGACAGGCGTTTCCTAGGCATATCTTTTATTCCAAACTCGTTCGTGATGTTTGTTTCAGCATCCGGAGCTTCTTGTAGATTTTGACTTTCGTGTTGACGATTCTGATTATTGGATTTTGCTGCTTCTCGCACCACCCGCAGGCAAGATACCTTGCCTTATTTACTGTTATAATTATATGCACCTTTATTTATTTACTGCATATTTATTATATATTTTCAGTTGGATCCATTACTTGCTACTTTTGTTCACTTTATTTTGCTTTCAGTTATGTTCCTTTCTTTCCTTTTTGTTGCATATGGACCTAGTCTTAGCGAATTACCTTCTGTAAGTGACCTTGGGAGGGAGAAGACAATTAAATGTATGGGCTACCCCAAATCCTAAAGCTGTAGTAAATTCGTACTACGGCAGTCGAGTCGTGTGGGTCATTAGCCTCGAGCTATGTGGACTGATGGGTCACGTGGGCCGCTAGCCTCGAGTTATGCCGGCTGATAGTATTGGTACGTGACGTGTGTGTGTTGTGAGTTGTCATCTCCAGTTTCCAAAAATAGGGGTATTTTTATTATTTTTCATTTTTAAATTATTTTAGAATTATTTATTTATTGTAATATTTTGGGGTTATTTGAGTCGGGTTCGAATTTCAACTCATTCCGACTTGTATCGGGGACCCGGGGTAGTTTTGACTCTAGCGGGCCCACACACTAGTTAGGTATGGCCCACATAATATTAATTTTAGTCCACATGATATTAATTTTAGTTAGTGACTAGACTAATTATTTTGGTTAGTACTAATATGGATTAGTGTTTTAGGATTGACCAAACTATCCCCGACTTAACCCCTTACCAATGTATTAGTAAATAGACTAGAAAAGGGGCTTTTGGACTTTTCCTAATAGGACAAAACCACCTTTATGGCCAGCCACAATAAGGATAGGGTTGAGCCTCCCATTTGTCATTATCCATCTATTTTTCTCTCTCTTGTTCTTCCCCAAATTTCTAGAGAGCAAATCCCTATTATTTCTCCACCAAATCAACTCCTTCTTCCACCAAATCTTCTTTTTTTCTCCTCTACTCCATGAAAAGGAGGAAGCTACCCAAGTTTGGAAGGATTCAGAGCTCGTTTGTGTCCTTTTGGAATCTCTATGTGTCGGTGTCGCTCCGGAAAGGCTTTTCTTCGATTCGATCTAACGGAAGGTATAAATTCCTTCTTCTTTTCATTTCCTCATGCATATAGGTCTATTTTGAACCCATAGGAATGACCCCCATGGTTGTATCTTCATTTGTGTCCATTTTGTGTCCATTTGGAGGTCATAGGAGTGTCCTTTGTGTTGTGGATGTGTTCATGTTACATATATAGATTTATATATATATATATTGTAATGAGAGTGTATCTATATTTATATATGTAATAAATGGTTCATGATGATTATATAATCAAATTTGTGAGTGTGGTTCCTCATATTATTATTGCTATTATTGTTGTGGATAATTAGGATATATATTGTGTATTCTTTTGGCTCAAACTATTTAAATTCGTCATGATTTTTATCCACGTTTTTAATTTCAGCCCTAACTTAGAAATGTCATAACTTCTAGCTCAAAGCTCGGTTTAATCTCCCGTTTTTTTTAAAGAAGCGTATTGAAGTTAGCTTTCCAAAAACATGTATTAATAGGCCTATTTCTTTCTGTAACTTTCTGGAGAATTATTTGAGTGTCAGCTGTATGAAAGACCAACGTGTTCTCGGTGTTTTCGCGATTCCGGGAGTTTCCGTAAACGAAAACGCGATCCGTTTGAAGTTTCGGAAAGCTAACACATAGATCTATACTATACTTTAATCCTAGAATTTAATTCATGCTGAGTTGGTACAGTATTGATTATTAGTAGGAGTTACTATTCGGCATATGCATTTTGTGCACCCTTGTGTGTAATATAATGTTCTATTTGATTTTAACCCATGTTAATGTATATACATTATGTAACTAAATAGAGAATACAAGCATGAGTAAATGGTTAAATAAATGATGTATGAGGTATAAGTATCCTATCTAATGTAAGCATGTATAAGTATGGCTTGTAATAAATATGTAGGTTCCATAGTATGTAATGTATGGTGCATATAGTAGTGCAAGAGAATAAATGAATGATGAATGAATGCAAGCATGAATGTAATGTAATAATAGATGTAATGTATGTAATATACAAGTTAATGAGATGTAATGTTCTATGTTAACACAAATCCTATATTACCTCATGTACCCCTTACACTATGTTGACACTATCACACTTGACACTTTGTTCACTTACACTTTGACACTCTTTGATATGTATACACTATGTATGCCCATTTAACCCTCACTTGCCCCTTCGCCATGTTCACATACACACACATAGCCTCTTAAATAAGTATTTATGAATATAGTTAACTTAGCTATGTATGTATATTATATATATGGTAGCATATTGTATTGTAATATATAAGTTTACATAGCCATTGAAATGCCATGATTATAGACCTAATGTTGAATACCAATATATGCATGTGTATATATGTGTAGAAATGTATAGCTTAAAGTAATAGATTACCTAGTGTATATCTAATGTGAATTCTTTCCTATTTGAGTATTGAATAATTGCATGCTATATAGAGTCGGGTGTATGTTGGATTGTATAGCCTTGTATTGATGTGTGCTTGCTAGGATAGTCTTGGTTAGGCCTAGTAAGACTTGCTGGGTTAGGACATGACCTAGTTTGACTAGTGCAGTTGACCAGTCGAAGTGTTTTACTTGATTTTCGACACGACGGTTCACGGATGTCACGCCCCAGAACCAGAATACTAGAGAGCGGGGGCAGACATAGCTAGCTACGTATATTGAAATGGATTCCATCTCGCTATACGGTCACGGCTGTCTAGGATACATGAGGGTTTATCTACAAGCCAACAGTCTCTTAAGGTCATGAACAAGCCTAGTGTCTCAATCATAAGCAAGTAAGTAAGAGTAACAAGATATATGATCATTAAATATACAATAATAAGGCGTCCCAAATATTACATATTCAGCTGATCATGAAGCTAGTCATTACAAAATGTTAGGACTAGCAAGAGTTTAGTTATACATGATCAACCCTAGGATTTGTCAATCATGTTACAGCCCGTAGGCAGACAGTAAGTAAGCACAGTCGAGCTAAACAGGTGCTCGTCGGCTAAACGCCTCAAAAAAAAATATTTTTACAATAGAGTGGGAGAGCCAAAAAAAATAACGCACTCGTTGCCAGGATTTCTTCTAGTGTTCACCATCTGGCAGGAAGGTCGGTAGATCCTCTGGAGCTGCTCCGAAATCTGGCCACACAAAACCAGCTGGGTCAGACCCCAGAAAGAGCAAGTACCACAAAGGATGCTTCACTTAAGAACTAAAACCAGCAATCAGCACAGGAATATAAATATAAATAAAAATAAAAATAAGAACTGGAATAAAAGGAAACATATCAGGATGATATACGATGAGATAACCATGGAACTATTCAGATAGCCAGGTTACAACCCGTAAACCAAACAAGGACCGGGGTTGTAACCCTTCGTCTGAACGGAGCTTGGTTTCTCACCATTTATCGGTAAAATAAATACAAGCATTCAGGTCGTGCAGCAATCTGGAACAGGATCATGGAAAGACTAGACTGGTTAGACTCCATCCAATCATTTCACGGCCAAGCAAGAACTACAGCTTGGTACTTTAACTAACTAGGGTTGTCACAAGCCTAATTACTAACAAGATGCAGTAAGATTATTCCACAGCCACAAGGCCTGCAGACTATCCAGGCTACCCAGGTCGAAAGATTAGGGTTGAATTCAGGTGGGTACATCGTCCAGGAAACGCATGTACCCTTAAGTAGCTTGAAGGGTGCAACACATGACAGTGTGCTGAAAATGTGCCCTACTCGACGGCAGGCTACAGATCCCAAGCGCACCCAGGTAACGGGATTACCTGTAGCTGGGAAATATCTTCATGACTAATGTATTAATCTAGTTGTTAACCTTAGTCCATTTTAGTAGGTACTCCTGACCGTGGTACTCAGGAGTCCCCTCCTAGACATGATGCAAGATAGGACTGGATTATTTGTACAAGCACAATCGCCCACGGTGTCCAGGTAAGGTATTCTTGCCAGGTCATATCATGTCAAGTAGCCGTCGCAACAGCTTATCAGATATAACATGTCAGGTTTATCATGCCAAGTGTACTTGTCAGGAGTGCGCCACGACGGGCCACTATCAGGTCATGTCAGGTCATTATGTCAGGAGGGCACCACTACGGGTCACTATCGTGTCATGGTCAGGTATCATTTCCAGACATATTAAACAAATCCATGATTATCAAGTAAATTCGGGAATTATCAAGTTCAGGTCAAAAGGCGTAAGGATATAAAATGGACGTAAAATATCTAATAAAATATCAATATACAGGACTTATAGAAGATCCAGGATAAGGAAAATAAAACAAACTGACAAGCTAATACAAGATCAAGTCTGCCAAAGGCCATACGCTCAGGTAAGCATACGCTCCGGTAAACATACGCTCCCAAAAGGCAGCGTATGGGGGGTCACAAGCTCTCGGGTTGAACCAGGGTGACAAGATAGGCAAGCGTACGCTCAAGCCAGTGTATGCTCAAGACACGCTGCCAACAGGCAGCGTATCAAGGTGAGCGTACGCTCACTAAAGAGCAGCGAACGAAGGCACGCGTATGCTCACTAAAGAGCAGCGTACGAAGGCTAGCGTACGCTCGCTAAAGAGCAGCGTACGAAGGCTAGCGTACGCTCGCTAAAGAGCAGCTTACGACTCAGCGGTATAAGCTAAAAAGCTAGCTCACTGTTCACTGTCTTCTCCAAAGGGCAAGAACAGCAAGAACTGCAAGAACTCTATGGATGGAACCCAAAACTCCAAATGCTCATAACTTGGTCAAAACAAGTCCGAATCCAACTTTCTAAAGGTCAAAATTGGGTAGAATAAAATTATCTACAACATGGAACCATAAAAAAACTTGAAAACAAAGGAGTTTGATAGATCAAAACCACCAAAATCCGAAAATACTAAATTGTAGATCTACAAGAATCAAAGCCTCAAAATGGAAAATGACAAGTTCTAATGTGGTTTAGAATTATGAGGAGAAGCTAATGAAACCATCAAAAAGAGTTCTCTTGTGGAAGCAAGTTGCACTTGCCTAAGGGTTGGGGAGTTGTGGAGAGGAAAGAAGAAGAAGAAGAAGAAATAAATGAGAGTTATGGAGGAGAGAGAAAGTTGGTAGGGAAATAAATATCATGGGTTGGTGGTAGGTAGGGGGTTCACCTTGGTCCATGATGGACCAAGCAACCAGCCGGCCAAACCAAACCAACCCGAACCGAGAGTTAAACCAAGCCAAGAAAACTAAACAAGGAACAATACAAGAAAATATGTACACGTATTTCCAAAATACGTAATACGAACCACAGGCATTACAACGGACTAGTATACGTCGGATCCTGTCATGAGATGTTATTCCTGGACTTTCTTGGTATATGGGTATGAGATATTTCTGTGTTCCTGTACTTGTATAGACATTGATTTGGGAGTGGGCGGGCCCCCTGCTCTCGAAACCTGTATCATGACGTGCCATGTCCGGATCCGTGATACTATTCGAGGGATAGAGGGGAATTATTAGGGGTTATGTGATCAAAGCCTCCGTGTGTTACTATATATTGCTAGCGCCACCCTCACCTCACGTAGGGTGTAGCAGATACCCCGTGCCGGTTATCCAGGTTGGCCGGCATGACCCCTTTCTAGAGATTTTCGTATGATTGTCGGGCCAAGTGGATAACCTTTTCGTGTTTCCCAGCCGATCACATTTTGCCCTAATAGTTCAAATCACTTTTTATTTATTTGTTGTCATATCTTACATTCCAGTTCACCTTTACTTACTGTACTTTCACCATGCTATGATTCATTTCTCATATGCTCTACCTGCCTTTTATACTGTACCATGATGATGGGACTAGGTTCTGTTCGAAAGAAGGGTTACAACTCCGGTCCTTGTTTGGTTTAAGGGTTGTAACTCGGCTTTCAAATGGTTCCCAAGTTGCCGATATCTTTGTCATGTATTTCATTATTACTGTCTCTTATAGTATTTGTCAATTCATATGGAACTGCTGTTGGTGTTTGTACTTGCTCATTTTCCTGACAGGATACATTGACAAATTTTACAGATAGCTTGGAGATTTGTCTGCTAGCCTAGAAGAGACATTAGAGATTGTTTAGTTAGCTATTCTCGGTTGTCTGGAGTTGTATTTATTTTTATGGATTACTGTATTTGAGCTTTGAGATGTATTCTGAGTTTGTACCTTAGACACTTAGACTTCTATCTGTTGTATCTCTTTTCGATTTTATGTTGTATCTATCTTCCATTATGCTCTACCTTAGATGTGATTGAGTTTACATTCTGCTATGTCACCCCCATTCGGGGAGTATAAACTATTTAGTTTATACTATTAGATGCATTGAGACCTAGGACAGCGTTCTACCGCCGACACTGCGGCGTAGGCTGGACGTTGTTACGTTCTCGTGCCCTAACCCTAGGGTGCGGGTCGTGACATATTTTTAGTGGTGGCCCATGCAGGTCGAGACTAAAAGTGTAGTGGTATTCGAACTAGAGTACCACTACAGCCTGCAGTAGGATTAGGATATATTTTGAAGGTACTCAATCACAGTTAGGACCCTTGAGAGATTCCCGGGACGACCCTTGAGAATCTTATTTAACTTCGATTTGAAAACTCTTTTTCCTTGATTGATTTATCTTTATTTTCTGCTATTGAATTTGATTTTGATGGATTATTGTTGAATTTGAGTTTGTATTTATTGATTTTGAAGGATGATTATTGAATTTTAAATTTTGATGATAGCTGTTGCATCCGAGTTTGTATTTTCATGGATTTTTGTTCATTTTTGGATTTTGATGTTCGTTGATAAATTTGACTTGATTTTTGAGTATTCATTGTTGATTTAAATTAATTTTGTCAAGATAAAATTATATGGGCTAGGTCATCTAAGTTATGGAGTCTAGTCTTCTATAGTCATATTAGCCAGCATGGTGAGGACATATAGTTTGACTTGGATATATCTCTCGGATGTAGAAATTTAAGGTTTTCGCAGCCAAGCTAGCGGCATCGCGAAAATGTTAAATACCATAATTTTAGAGGTATGTGCCTAAGTCGAGGACTCTGTGATTATCGTAGCCTTGCTTACTAGTATGACGAGGATTTAGTGTACCATAATTTTGGACAGACGCATATGATTATCAGATTGTACCTTAAATATTTTTGAAACATGTTTTCTCTACTTTTGTTTCTGTCCTTCAAAAAAAAATTAATTATTAATTGTTTTGCTTTGTTTGCTTCTCATTATTTAACTTAAGAGTAGGTTTGCCTGTTTTTATAAACCTTTATGTAACTTCTTGCTACGAGTTTCTTCTTAATGCAATGAATCGATAATTTTGCTAGACTTTATCTTGGATTTGATAATTTAGCTCTGGATTTCAAAATGGTTCTTCTTTAAATAGATAAGCAAAACAGATTTTATCGTTACTTCTTCCTTGCTATTATTATTGTATTAAATAATAATAAAATTGTCTTGATTACGTCAATCACCTGCTTGCAATCTTGGTAGGAATCTAAATGTTAGTCTTAACGTAGAAATAATTTTTTTTATATTAGGACATGAGAATATGTATATGAATATATATAGCAGACACTTTGCCTAACACGTATGCATGCTACACTTGATTTTTCCACCTATCTAAATACATATTAATATGTTGTTGATGTTTAAATTGTCAAAACCCCAATATTTCTGGTTCTCTGCTTTTCCATGTTTAAATTCATAATTTAAATAAAATTTTTATATTATTAGTTATGTTTACATCACTGCACATGTATGTTATACGTGGGGTTTCAATTCAAAATTTTGGTTGAGTTTTGTGTTTAAATTTGTAAAATCTGAGACTGTGTGCATGTTAACCCTTGATGCAGGATTCCAAATGTTAGTTCAAATTGCTGTTTTATTTCTTAAATGTAATATTTGAGCTATATACCTTGTGGGAAGTAGGGATATAAATTTAGGTTTCATATTCTTACATGTTAGTTGTGATAAACAATGAGTTGGTTTTTAATGTTCAAATTTCTCCAAAATCTTGAAAACTAGTTACATGTTAACATTTTTACATTGATTTCCATGTTTAGTTAAATTTCAGATTTAACATGTAATATTGAACTGTGTGCATAGATAAATGTATGGATAGTATGTTAGGGTTTCATTTCTATCATGTTAGGATATATTAGGACCATTGAGATGGGTTGCGATGTTTCAAAACCCTAAAATCTGAGACTGCATTATGTTAATATTTCACTATTTTAAATGTTAGCTTATTTTCAGACTTTGTATGTAAATGCTGAACTAAAACTGGGTTTAACCTTTCAATACTAGGCTATAACCCTGTACAAGGACACACACACACCCTCTTTATATATATATATGTATAAGGTTAGCCATGCATGTTATGAGTAAATAAGTTGCGTATTGTAGATTGTTTAACCAATATGCCATGATTAGTGTAACTTGATAGCCGTTGTTTTGAAACCCAATTTCTCATATACAATTTTATGTATATTTCGTCTACACATATGCCAACTATCTTACCATATTAACCTGTTCACATACACCCATACACACACAAACCATATAACATTACATAATGCCAGCTTTTTCCTCTCTAACGCTCTCTATATATATATATTGTGATTGGATTTCAATGCAAGTGACTTTCAATTCTTTAACTTTGAAATTGATTTTTCTGTACCTTTTAGATTATTGGAAGTTACCTTTCTTATTTATATATATTTTTTTTGAGTACCAGCTTTCACATAGGATGGTAGACTGTCTTACAGTTTTGATAATTTGTTATTTATGTATCTCTTCCAGTTTAGCACTCTAGATTTCTTGTGCGTTTGATATCCTATGACCATCTTGGTTTAGCATGACTAGTATACCTAGATGAGACTTTCACTACCACCGTATGCAATGACCCTGTATGTCGTCCTTTTGATCACATGATTTGTTTTAATCTGGGACTTTGATTGTGGGGGTTTGACCTAGAGGGAGTATGGACATTTTAATTTCGAGGATGAAATTTTTCTAAGGTGGGTAGACTTGTAACACCCAATTTTCTAAAATAAGAGTAATTTTAAAATTTTATAATTTTAATCATTTATTGATTTGATATTTAAATCATGATATAATTTTTGGTAATTTTTTTAATCATTTTAAAACTATTTAAAATCTTGACTTGTAATTTTGATGTTTTGCTAGTGAAACCCTAGAGACTGTTTGACCTAGAGCCTAACCATGTGATTAGGATGTTTTAATGTCATTTCTGGCCTAAGGATATTTTGCATTTGACCTCCTTGAATTATTTTGATATTTATTGCGTTGGTGATTGTTAATTTTGACCTTTGATAGGTGTGATGGTTTTGTGTCCGTATCGGATACGTATCAGTTTTTATTTATAAATGTTTGATGTGCCTCAAGGAGATTTTTTATTGCTAATTTTTTTTTGAAAAGTATTTGAATGAGATTGTTTTCTGCATGTGTTTCCTGTGATTGCTTTGTTTTAATTTCGAGGACGAAATTTTTTTAAGGTGGATAGATTTGTCATCCCCAATTTCCAGAAACAGGAGTATTTTTGTTATTTTTCATTTTTAAATTATTTTGGAATTATTTATTTATTTATTGTAATATTTTGGGGTTATTTGAGTCGGGTTCGAATTTCAACTCATTCCGACTTGTATCGGGGACCCGGGGTAGTTTTGACTCTAGCGGGCCCACACACTAGTTAGACATGGCCCACATAATATTAATTTTAGTCCACATGATATTAATTTTAGTTAGTGACTAGACTAATTATTTTGGTTAGTACTAATATGGATTAGTGTTTTATGATTGACTAAACTACCCCCGACTTAACCCCTTACCAATGTATTAGTAAATAGACTAGAAAAGGGGCTTTTGGACTTTTTCTAATAGGACAAAACCACCTTTATGGCCAGCCACAATAAGGATAGGGTTGAGCCTCCCATTTGTCATTATCCATCTATTTTTCTCTCTCTTGTTCTTTCCCAAATTTCTAGAGAGCAAATCCCTATCATTTCTCCACCAAATCAACTCCTTCTTCCACAAAATCTTCTTCTTTTCTCCTCTACTCCATGAAAAGGAGGAAGCTACCCAAGTTTGGAAGGATTCGGAGCTCGTTCGTGTTCTTTTGGAATCTCTACGTGTCGGTGTCGCTCCGGGAAGGCTTTTCTTCGATTCGATCTACCGGGAGGTATAAATTCCTTCTCCTTTTTATTTCCTCATGCATATAGGTTTATTTTGAACCCATAGGAATGACCCCCATGGTTGTATCTTCATTTGTGTCCATTTTGTGTCCATTTGGAGGTCATAGGAGTGTCCTTTGTGTTGTGGATGTGTTCATGTTACATATATAGATTTATATATATACATACATATATATATATATATATATATATATATATATATATATATATATATATATATATATATATATATTGTAATGAGAGTGTATCTATATTTATATAACTAATAAATGGTTCATGATGATTATATAATCAAGTTTGTGAGTGTGGTTCCTCATATTATTATTGCTATTATTGTTGTGGATAATTAGGATATATATTGTGTATTCTTTTGGCTCAAACTATTTCAATCCGTCATGATTTTTATCCACGTTTTTAATTTCAGCCCTAACTTAGAAATGTCATAACTTCTAGCTCAAAGCTCGGTTTAATCTTCCTTTTTTTTAAAGAAGCGTATTGAAGTTAGCATTCCAAAATCATGTATTAATAGGCCTATTTCTTTCTGTAACTTTCTGGAGAATTATTTGAGTGTCAGCTGTATGAAAGACAAACGTGTTCTCGGTGTTTTCGCGATTTCGGGAGTTTTCGGAAACAAAAACGCGATCCGTTTGAAGTTTCGGAAAGCTAACACATAGATCTATAATATACTTTAATCCTAGAATTTAATTCATGCTGAGTTGATACAGTATTGATTATTAGTAGGAGTTACTATTCGGCATATGCATTTTGTGCACCCTTGTGTGTAATATAATGTTCTATTTGATTTTAACCTATGTTAATGTATATACATTATGTAACTAAATAGAGAATACAAGCATGAGTAAATGGTTAAATAAATGATGTATGAGGTGTAAGTATCCTATCTAATGTAAGCATGTATAAGTATGGCTTGTAATGAATATGTAGGTTCCATAGTATGTAATGTATGGTGCATATAGTAGTGCAAGAGAATAAATGAATGATGAATGAATGCAAGCATGAATGTAATGTAATAATAGATGTAATGTATGTAATATACAAGTTAATGAGATGTAATATTCTATGTTAACACAAATCCTATATTACCTCATGTACCCCTTACACTATGTTGACACTATCACACTTGACACTTTGTTCACTTACACTTTGACACTCTTTGATATGTATACACTATGTATGCCCATTTAACCATCACTTGCCCCTTTGCCATGTTCACATACACACACATAGCCTCTTAAATAAGTATTTATGAATATAGTTAACTTAGCTATGTATGTATATTATATATATGGTAGCATATTGTATTGTAATATATAAGTTTACATAGCCATTGAAATGCCATGATTATAGACCTAATGTTGAATATCAATATATGCATGTGTATATATGTGTAGACATGTATAGCTTAAAGTAATAGATTACCTAGTGTATATCTAATGTGAATTCTTTCCTATTTGAGTATTGAATAATTGCATGCTATATAGAGTCGGGTGTATGTTGGATTGTATAGCCTTGTATTGATGTGTGCTTGCTAGGATAGTCTTGGTTAGGCCTAGTAAGACTTGCTGGGTTAGGACATGACCTAGTTTGACTAGTGTAGTTGACCAGAGTTGACCAAGGGTGGACTTTGGCCTAGTTGACCTAGATTCGTGTAGAATCCATTGTAGTACTTTATATTACCCTTCTGGACATGTTGTGATTTGTGTTGTTCTAATTAGGAGCCAGACACCTTGTAACCTGTGTTGCTTTAAATAGGACTCTGTGGCTTCAGTTGGACCCTCTATACTTATCAGCTCAGGACCGCAGGCGAGTACATTCACTGATAGTTTTCATTGTCTTGATATCTACTATATCTGATTCAGTCGTAGTGTTTTACTTGATTCCTGACACGACGGTTCACGGACTAGTATACGTCGGATCCTGTCATGAGATGTTATTCCTGGACTTTCTTGGTATATAGGTATGAGATATTTTTGTGTTCCTGTACTTGTATAGACATTGATTTGGGAGTAGGCTGGCCCCCTGCTCTCGAAACCTGTGTCATGACGTGCCATGTCCGGATCCGTGATACTATTCGGGAGATAGAGGGGAATTATTAGGGGTTATGTGATCAAAGCCTTCGTGTGTTACTATATATTGCTAGCGCCACCCTCACCTCACATAGGGTGTAGCAGATACCCCGTGCCGGTTATCCAGGTTGGCCGGCATGACCCCTTTCCAGAGATTTTTGTGTGATTGCCGGGCCAAGTGGATAACCTTTCCGTGTTTCCCAGTCGATCACATTTCGCCCTAATAGTTCAAATCACTTTTTATTTATTTGTTGTCATATCTTACATTCCAGTTCACCTTTACTTACTGTACTTTCACCATGCTATGATTCATTTCTCATATGCTCTACCTGCCTTTTATACTGTACCATGATGATGGGACTAGGTTCTGTTCGAAAGAAGGGTTACAACCCCGGTCCTTGTTTGGTTTAAGGGTTGTAACTCGGCTTTTAAATGGTTCCCAAGTCGCCGATATCTTTATCATATATTTCATTATTACTGTCTCTTATAGTATTTGTCAATTCATATGGAACTGCTGTTGGTGTTTGTACTTGCTCATTTTTCTGACATGATACGTTGACAAATTTTACAGATAGCTTGGAGATTTGCCTGCTTGCCTAGAAGAGACATTAGAGGTTGTTTAGTTAGCTATTCTCGGTTGTCTGGAGTTGTATTTATTTTATGGATTACTGTATTTGAGCTTTGAGATCTATTCTGAGTTTGTATCTTAGACACTTAGATTTCTATCTGTTGTATCTCTTTTCGATTTCATGTTGTATCTATCTACCTTTATGCTCTACCTTAGATGTGATAGAGTTTACATTCTGCTATGTCACCCCTATTCGGGGAGTATAAACTGTTTTGTTTATACTATTAGATGCATTGAGACCTAGGACAGCGTTCTACTGTCGACACTGCGACGTAGGCTGGGCGTTGTTACGTTCTCGTGCCCTAACCCTAGGGTACGGGTCGTGACACGAGTATCCTGGGGAGTCCGCCTTCACCTGCCCATACATCGATATGTCTTCTAATTGTCTACTAGAAAGGATAGGAGACCTTAGCAAATTTTATGTTCCAATCATGGCATGGAAAAATGTCACATCGCGGAATAGTAAGTTACCCCTTGTCCTTGTTTGGTTGTAGGGGTAGCCTACTGTTTCGATGATAGAATATTGAGCCGTGTTATGGTTTGGACACTTTTACTTTATCTTTATTTTATGGTGCATTTATATTCAGTTCATATGGCATATTCTTTCTGTATCTTGTTACGTCCCTCTGAAGACCTGGTTATCTCTCCAGGTGTGTGCTTTTGTGATTTTGCAGGTATTCTAGCCAAGGTCGTGATCTTCTCTATTCTTTCGAAGACGATTGCGCTTGGTTCGTCTCGTTATTTTATCGGTCACTTCTTGTACATTTTATTTGAGATAGTTGGTAGTGGACTTTGTCTCCGCCCAACAATTGTATATATGACAAATTCAAAGTTGCTTTTATATCATTTATTTATCTAGTGGATGAGATTTAGTTATTATGGTTCTACTGCATTTTACAGCTTATGTATACATACAAGGTTTGCATATATTGGAGTGTGCTTCGTATGTATACAGCTGGCATGGATACGTACCTAGTCCTAAGTATTTTGGGACTGGACACTACAAGAAAAATGGCTTTTCTTGACGGTTTTTCCCCGTCAAGAAAGACTTTTCTTGACGGTTTTGGATCCGTCATCTAGGCCCCCGTCAAGAAAAGTCGACACTTTTCTTGACGGTTTTTTGTTTGTATCCTTGACGGTTTTAAACCGTCAAGAAACATGCGTTATCTTGACGGTTTTAAACCGTCAATAAAACAAACAAAAAACCGTCAAGAAAAGTGTCGACTTTTCTTGACGGGGGCCTAGATGACGGCTAATAACCGTCAAGAAAAGTCTTTCTTGACGGGGAAAAACCGTCAAGAAATTGTTTTTTGGTGTTTGCAAACCGTCACGAAATGAATTATTTTTTGACGTTTTTGCAACCGTCAAGTTAAAAACCGTCAAGGAATAAAAAATTTGCCGTTTTACAACCGTCAAGATAAACATAATATATTCCAGAAATCCAATTACCAAATACACATAATTACACAGAATCCAATTCCAGAATCAATATATAATATCACAAGCATCACACAACTATAATACACAATTTTTATATTAAAAAATACGTTGTTCGTACATCCAAACATCCAACAAGTACATCCAACCACAAACACGTTCGTACACCATAAATATCCTAAACATTTATAGGAGTAAATTAACCAAAATATCTCTGAACCCAGAGCAGCATGCAACAAGTACATCCAACAAGTACATCCAAACGTCCAACCACAAACACGTTCGTACACCATATATACATATCCAAAACATATTTACAGGAGTAGATTAACCAAAATATATCTGAACCCAGAGCAGCATTTCCTTTAGGTTAATCTGCAAACAAGGTGAACATAACATTATAAGTCAGCAACACAACTGAAATTCAATCAAATTTTGAATGGACAGAACAATCTAGGGAGGACTCAAATGTTGCAGTAGTTTAAATGTGCAGGAAATCAGTTGGGGAAAAAAATACAGAAATAGAGAGACAGTTCAGTTTAACATTCAATTCCCAATTAACATCAACAACAACCCCCAACCATCTCAGATATCACAGCATAGAAAACAACTAAGGTTAAACCCAGTTGAGTTATAACATTCAGTTCTTACTGAAAACTCAAATTATTTAGCAATTTCAAACCCAGACTAAACCCATATTCCCAGATTTGCAGTTCATAATACCCCCATATACTAGTTAACATAGGATACAATCTCAGATTTATAAAATGGAACCCATTCTCAGGTTGGGGTCATATCTGTCAATACTCAGTCCATTAGAAACCTATGATATCACAAACAAATGCAATGTATAAAACTCCCAATTCTGGAAAAGCACAACTAATATACATAGGTAACAGAAATCAAGCAAAAGTATCATGTTAGTTTTTGAAATCAAGAAAAACATGTGAGTATCAGAACTCTACATCAGAAAACCCAAGTATACATATGAGTAACATTATCCGAGCCCCCTCTTTATTACATATACTGATACACTAAACTCCAACCCCTTCCTCTACACAACTGATATAATGTCAAGTGTAATTGGTATAAGATTGAGCTATAGCCCTATATCACACAAACGTACTTATATATAGCAGTCCTTATATAAATGTTGTTTCCTAATGGACATGAACTCATCTCCACACTCACAAATACCATAAACTCATTTCACATTCACTGTGGAGTAAGGAACACAGACATACACACACACACACACCAAATGCATATAACAGTCCACTCTAATCATATTCTTAAAACAGTCCACCATTTCCCCTCTCTTAAGAGATGCTCAAAATCTTGTCCATGAAGTAGATAAAGTCCAAAAATTACCTCAACTGATTGCTTAGATTAAGAACTGCGAAACATGATCCATCCACTCCGTACGCACTTCATTGATTTCATCAAATGTGTATACACACTTTTCATTATACTGTTTAAAAATAGGAAGAAAAAATGAAACATAAGTGATAATATATAAATATATTATAAACATACATGTTGATTAAGAAGAACATCACCTTGGGATTAAGCAAGTATTCCCAATAGTCAAGTGTGAAGAAGATTGACTTCTTCTTCATCCATCTTCTTTCACTAAACTTTGATGCTTTGCACTTTTCATGTTTCTTTCCCCAGGAGTTCGAAATTTGACCAACCTTTTCTAATATCTCTTTTCCGCTCAATGGTGTTGGAGGACCACGAAATTCCTGCTTACCATCGAAAACTTTCTTTTGACTGCGATACGGATGGTGGCGTGGGAGAAACCTCCTTGTACCAGTATACACATTTTTACCACTATGTTTCAGTCTAGGCGCATAAGTATCTTCCCCGCATATGGGGCAAGCATAATACCCCTTAGTAGTGCAACCAGAAAGATTTCCATATGCAGGAAAATCGTTGATGGTCCACAACAATACAGCCTTTAAAGTAAAAAACTCTTGATTTTGTACATCATAAGCTTCAACTCCCTCTTCCCATAAAACTTTCAAGTCCTCAACTAATGGTGCTAAATAAACATCAATATCATTGCCCGGTTGGTGTGGACCCGATATCAATAGCGACAACATCATGAATTTTCTTTTCATGCACAACCACGGCGGTAGATTATAGGTCACCAATATAACTGGCCAACAACTGTACTTACTACTAAGGGACCTATGTGGATTTATGCCATCAACTGAAAGCGCCAGTCGAAGGTTTCTAGGTTCTTTTGCAAAATCTGGCCACTTCTGGTCAACTAGCTTCCATGATGAGGAGTCTGCAGGGTGACGTAGTTTGCCGTCAGCTACTCTTTCAGAAGCATGCCAAGTTAAGTCCCTTGATGTCTGTGAGGATTGAAACATCCGTTTAAACCGGGGAATGGGAGGAAAATACCATAGAACTTTGGCAGGTATTTTTTTAATCGGAATTTGATGAGAACCATCATTTTCCTTCTTCCATCTTGATATTCCACAAGTGGGACATTCAGATAAATCGCTATACTCTTTTCTATAAAGTATGCAATCATTGGGGCATGCATGAATCTTCTCATATTCCAAACCCAGAGCAGTCATTATCTTCTTAGCCTCGTACATTGATGAAGGTATTTCATTTTGTGTTGGTAACATATCATGAAGACATTTCAACAACTCAGAAAAGCTATTGTCAGACCACCCATATCTTCCTTTAATGTTATATAATCTCATCAATCCCGATAGCTTTGTATACTTTGAACAACCAGGATAAAGAGGCTTTTCGGCATCTTCAAGTAGAGATTTAAATGACTTGGGGTCACCAGAAACATGTTCATATGCCGCATTGACCATTTCTACAGCATCTGCAGCATCTTCAAAGGAGCCACCTTTATAGTTAGGTGCTTGTTCAGACCTTGATGCAAAGCTTGTCGATCCTCTGATAGGGTGTTCCTCACCATGACAAACCCATATTGTATAACTTCGATCGATACCCCTACTAAACAAGTGTTTTCTGACGTCCCCTGGATTTTGGAATATCAAATTTCCACATCTTTCGCATGGACATCGAATAGAATTAGGATTATTTGAATGGAGTTTTGCAAACTCAAGAAACTCTTCCACTCCTTTCTCATATTCACTACACATTCTATCCTTCGACATCCATGATTTATCCATTTTGGGCTAGATTAGAAAAAAAATACCTACAAAGGTCAATATAACATGTTAGCCATAATTTAGACATGGTTCACCTTGTCTCAGAAAGTAATGATGACGAACTCTACTTAGCAATATGCAAAGTGCAACTACAAAAGTTTTGGAGTAAAATAGAGGATACAAGGAACAAATGCAATATAAAATATTGTAAAAGTCTACCTGGGCTTCAGCATTCGATGACCGTAATCTCGTCCTCAAGCTCTGTTGTTCTTCCTTTCCTGCAATAAGAATGTGAGTGAGAAGGATGAGTGTCTATAAGGAGTATAACTGGACTCACTATTTGATAAAGTAACCAAGGCTTTGATATGAAGTTATTTGATTGATAACTTAAAAATAACATAAATACTGTAAACAATGAGATCCAAGACCCTTAGTAACAGTGTAAACACTGCAAAAGAACATAAACACTGCAAAATTCGTAATCATCATGATGCTCCCGGCTACAACTATTCTTCTTCTTCAGTAAATTAAGATAGCTAACTGGTCTATATATAGTCACATATATGTTGGCCCAATGATTACATTGTGTTTTTGAATATGGCTAATCAGTTAAATTTAACATAATGATGTCACTAAAATTCATATACTCACTATCATGTTGCTACTTAAACTTAGCTTTGTCCTAATTGTCCTATATTATATTGCTATGCTTGTATCGTACTGCAATATATTTTGTTGGCCTAACATGATATCATGTTGTTACTTATACTTAGCAATGTCCTAATTGTCCTATATTATATTGCTATGCTTGTATCGTACTGCAACATATTCTGTTGGCCTAACATGTATTTGTAGGCATGCAGTAAGCATGATCAAACATGATCAAACAGGACATAGGCAATGAAGAATTAATGATGGACCAAAGACGGCGTAATATAACAAGATTTCTCCGAACCGCCTAGCGACCTATCCGGGGCCTCGCATCGGGGGTTCCGCTGCCCGGTCAGCGGACAGGGGTCGAGGGGGCAGCGCCCCCCGTCGGGGGTTCGGGGGCGAAGCCCCCGAAAGGTATTCAGATTTTCAGATCTGTTTATCTTCGGACGACTGCTGTCAGGGAAAAAGACGTCTTCAGGGCTGCTCAAATATCAGAAAAAAGGCATCATCAAAGGGCTCTTGGTTTTCCTACTTGTTCTAAGTCTGTAATCTTCAATTTATTGAGTCTAGGAGAATGTGTACGTTGAGTCGCACTGAGTCATCTCAACCCCTAGCATATCTCTCCAAAGCTCTACCATACAACAGACCAATTCCTGAACCAAGCCCAAGCTCCACAAAGCCCAAAATCCAAATGGACCAATTCTGTCTGCTGGAGACAGAGTTCGGGCCGAACTCTGCCTCCACACAGAGTTCGGGCCGAACTCTGTCCCCTGATTTTCAGGAGCTGATTTTTAGGGCCTGCTTGCTGCTAGCTGTCCAACGGCCATATTTTTGAATCTTGAGGACAGAATTCTGGCCGAATTCTGCCTGTCCCGAACCCTATAAATAGGCCTTGGTTTCTCTCTTTTGAAACCATCCACTCTTCTATTCTTCTTCTCTTACATAGCCTATATAGTCAAGAGCCTTACTCTTCAAATCTACTAGCCACAAAACTTCCTAAGCCCCAAGGTGCTCAAGTGCGATTCAGCTAGAAGTTTTTGTGCAAGAGTTGAAAAGAAAAGTCACTTGGACAATTCCAAGTCGCTTGGAAAAATCCAAGCAAATCGCCACTGCGATCCTCTGTAAGAAGTTGACGTGCTCTTCTGAAGAAAAGGCACGGGTTGTAAACTACTATTTCACAAATAGTGGATTTGAATCCTGAGCTAGAGTTCTCAGGCCTGGACTAGTCCTCCACGAGGGAAACCAGGTTAAAACTGCTGTGTTTGCGTATGCTCTTCTGATCTTTATTTACTTCCGCATTTCCTTCTGTTTTATTTACTATCTTGATAGTTATTTTGTGGAGGTGATATAGAGTTATTTTTTATTTGGTGATTATCGACACAAACTCTATTCACCCCCCTCTAGAGTTGCCTACACTTGTGTTTTCAATATATTACACAAATGTGGCTACAAAACTTGACTGCCAAGTGCAGTTAACTAAAAATGGCCACAAAGAATATATTATGTTTATCATGAAGTGATACCGACGAACTTACAAAGGACAGGATGTGAGAATCAAGAAGGTTTAGAAGACTTCAAGAAGGTTTAGAAGACTGCAAGCATCAACCACAACCATAGACATTCAGAAACATCATATAATGTGAGTTCAGTAACGTTCTTAACAATGTAACTGTGAAATACACCAAACAGTGACATCAAAGAAAACGTAAAACGAGACGGCCACCGAAATATAAAGGTTAGTTTAAGAAGCTACAGAGACAACAGATAAACGCAATATATCGATCATTTTTAGTAAGTGAATGATCATTTCCGCCATGCCATCAGATTTACTACAAAGATTAAAAATGAGCTAAGATATCAAAGATATTTCCAATCTAGATGAGAAATAAATCGGCATGAATAATGAAATAAACAACTATCACTGCCAGCGCAATGAAATGATACAATTCATCGCGGATTTTTTGAAGAACATTACCAGGCAGATTGACAATAAACAGACAGGTTACTTCTGGTATTCATGGAAAGTTAAAAAGGAAACTAGAACATATACTGATTTAAAGCGCTTATAATAATTACATCGGCCATCAACAGTCCATGCTTCTGTACCTTTTTTTTATAGACATATTTACATAAGGATCATTATATATAGATAACATTAGTCACTGACGACCGCATACATGTACTATCCACTGCAAGTTGCATGTTTAGTTTCCAGATATATAGATAACATTAGTCACATATATTACATATTCAAATCTATAATAAGCTATATTCTCCCAAATTTATAAACTAACAATATAATGGGAAAGTTAAAATACGAATAAAGAATTTAATGGGTGAACAAATTCAAAACAGGAAACTCAGCCAACACTGTTCAGTTATATATTCAAATCTCAGGTCATCAACAAAGTTAAAACTCAGCTTTATAGGAAAACAAACTCAGTCATATCATAACATATGGTTTCATACAAAGGAAAATTAGTTTGTTCATTTAGAGCATTCAGTGAATCAGTTAATAAAGTTCTCAGTCATAAGTTCATTTAGAGCATTCAGTCCTAGCCTATCACCAGTAATATAAATTTAACATTTCAGTTTATCATCAACTAACAAAACAACATGTAAACCTTGTTAAAAACTGGAAGGAATATAATAGGACCTCTAGTCCTGGTGGTTATATAACTACCATCTTATCGCTCCTCCTTACTAGTGTACCTATTGGCTTGTATTGCACTTTTCCAAACCAGCTAAAACATTTTTTTTCTCATCTTGTCCTCAATTGGCGTTGTCTCCAACTTCACATGATTTTTCCCTTAATCTTGTCCTCAACTGCACATGTGAGATACGAAAATATATTATGGGACACGGGCAAATGATTTCACGTGTACATGATGAATGATGATATAGCTTTTGTAGGTGGTCTATCCAAATGAAATTTATCGATCAAATTAGAAAAGTGGGCTAGGTGTTTGCATTTTATAGGGCAGGAAATAAATGAAAAGAAGGGTTAATGTAAATATTCCGCTGCCGGAACTTGAACCCTGGTCTCTCTGGTGAGAGGCGAGTATCCTAACCAACAGAACTACAATGGAATCTTGATATTAACCTATATTTTCACTTTATAACCTATATGATATACAATCAATTTTTAATTGCTCCGAAGACTTATTTTTATACACTGTTAGGATTTTTCAGAATCCAGATGTAGAAGTGGCACTTTGTGTCCATATTAAATAAGCACTGTCGTGCGCAATTCATGCAGATTTAGGATAATAAGTGGGACACGGAAGTGATTTGCCGTTTGTGGAGTCTACAAATTCCATGGGAGGTGTGAGGAAATATCATTGAGAACCTTACGAGGATTTTCATACCTTCTACTCTTATTTAATTGTTTATATGAAGAAGAAGATTTGAACTTGATCCGGATTCCTTACAACAAAGGAAGCACGTTCACTCTAAAAGTGTGGCCGTGTCCTGTCGGTCATGTATCGGACTCTCCTCAGACACTCCAAAATACACTAGGACACACCAAAATAGGTGTCGTGTCCGTTTCGCTGTGTTGTGTCGTATCCGCATCCGTGCAACATAGACTACAACCAAAGACAATTTTTTATGGCCAATAACTCATGCACCTTCCTATTTGTATGAGGTGTACTGGCTACACAAGGGATTGCCTGCAGTGTTCTGAATCTGGATTTGGAGAGCATTGACACCAAAGAAAGAGAAAAGAAAAAGGAAAAGAAAAAAGAAAATGGTGTAGAAAAATCAAGATTCAGCTACCTACCAAGCAGATATTTTCATGGTCAGGAATAATATACACCACAAACACACCACCATACATGTCGTACCACAATTCTAGGCTTGAAGAGGGCATCATTCTGTTGAGATTGATGACATCATCAACCCCTAGTCCATTCGAAACTGGAACTGAAACCAATCTGTTACCATTCGAAAACCCAACTCCCAATCAATCGAAAACACCCATTGAACCCACATAAACACCTTGTTAAATTTCTAAGTGTGTTTGTGGGTCAATCACGTGTTGGATTTGCAGAACCTACTGATTAAATTAGGATGATCGAAAAACCCTAAGTTGGCTGACACAAAAAAACCCTAAGTTGACACAAAAATTGAATTGTAGAGAGAAGAAATGAAAGATATTATACCGCATGGTGAAGATCGAAGTTGCCGCATGGTGAAAACGTCGGGGACGTCGTGTAGGCCGTCGAAGAGAGGGTTTTCTCGAGGGAGAGGGGACGTTGCGTAGGACGTTGGGTAGGCCGCCGAGGAGAGGGTTTTCTCGATGGAGAGGGGACGTCGTGTAGGCCGCCGAGGAGAGGGGACGTCGCGTAGGACGTCGTATAGGCCGTCGAGGAGAGGGGACGTCGCGTTGGACGTCGTGAAGGTCGCCGAGGAGTGGGTTTTACTGTTTGGAGGGAGAGGGAAGAGGCCGGAGGGATGGAGGTTGATTTCTCATGGAGGAAGAGGGCGGAGGGAGGCTTTTCGAAGTGGAGGAAGAGGTCGGAGGGAGCGATTTCTCGAGGAAGAGGCCGGAGGGAGAGATTTCTCGAGGAAGAGGTCGGCTGGGGAGAGAGGGTTTTCGAAGTGGAGGGGGGGTTTTGTTATGTGCGAAGGGTTTTTTCAGATCTGCTCTATTTGGTGCGAAACCGTCAACAAATTAATATTTTTAAAAGAAATTACGATAATGGCAGCTAAAATAGCCGCGGGAATTTTCCCGCACAGACTTTAGTTGACGGTTATTATCAAAACGTCAATAAATAGATTTGTATTTCTTGACGGTTTCACTAAAACCGTCAACTATTATGGTATAAATTTGCTAAATTAACACAAAACGTGTGTTTCCTTGACGTATGTCTAAAACCGTCAAGGTTACCCATTTTAATGACGGTTTTCCACGACCGTCAATAAATAAACCGTCAAGAAAAGCCATTTTTCTTGTAGTGGGAGCGTTACAGCGTTTGACAAACATCGAAGCAATAATCCATCGTAGGATCGGAGATACAACATTTTCGTCTCTGTATCGTAGAAGAATCTGAGAGAACGCCGTCTGATGGAAGTAGCTTCCTTTGGGTTCTCAGGCTGGATGTCGTAGACTACGAAGTCAATGAATGGTTGTCTCCAATCTGGGACTTCGTCGATCGTTTGAGCGGAATAACTCGCCACGAATTGAACATTACTCTTAGGGCAGACCAGTTCGTGGCCTATCACATCTACCGATTGATGAGTATGATTTGGCACTGCAAGGGAAGCGGCAAGGCCTGCTAAGGCATCGGCTTCAATATTTTGGAGTCTGGGAACGTGTTCGATAAAGAACCCTTCGAACGACGAGACAACGTCGATCGCTATTTGGTGATAGGGGACCATGTCTTCGGGGCAGACTTCGTATGAGCCCCGGATCTGATTGACGATTAACTGAGAATCGCCGTATGCTTCAAGGTATTCTACCCCCAGCTCTCTTGCAAGTTGGAGGCCAATGACCAAAGCGTTGTACTCGGACACATTGTTAGAGGAGGGTTCTGTGAGAGAGTAAGCGCGATTGATCACCAATCCGAAAGGAAAAACTAGCACCACCCCGACTCCGACGACGATGTTGTCCATGGGTCCAGTTCTCGAAGCACCGTCGAAGAACATTCGCCATATATCATCATGAGATGTTGCATGCGAGTCGACGACTTTATCTGGGATTTTCTCATAAATTCTGGATGACCCCGAGCCTGGGTGGGCTGCTAAAAAGTCTGCCAGAGCTTGACCTTTAACAGCCTTTTGCGGGACGAAGATCATATGATAGGGGGACAGCAATATTGTCCATGTAGCGAGGCGAGAGCTGAGTACCCCTGGTTTACTCATGAGGACCCTGAGAGGGTTGACTCGTGAGATCACATGTATGGTTTGTACCGTGACATAATGCCGCATCTTCTGAATGGTGAACACCAGGGCGAGGCATTCCTTTTCCACGGCGGTGTATTGGTGCTCTGGCCCAATCATCATTCGACTGAGGTAATATATGGCTTGCTCATGGCCTGCATCATTGTTTTGTGCTAGCAGAGCGCCGAAAGAATGCTCCATTGCCCGTACATAGAGCAGGAATAGTTTTCCAGCAACCGGGGCCACCAGAACTGGAGGGTTCGACAAATATTCTTTGATGCGGCCGAAGGCCCGCTGACATTTTTTGTCCCATACGAATGAGACGCCTTTCTTCATGAGATGGATGAATAGTCGACATCGCCCGGAGAGGTTAGAAATGAACCTCCTGATGTAAGCTAGCCTCCCTTGAAGGCCTCTGAGTTCGCAGAGATTTTCGTGGGACCCATCTCCATAATTTCCTTTGTCTTCTCAGGGTCTACATGGATACCATGGGCGGTGATGATAAAACCCAAAAACTTCCCGCTGGATACGCCCAGGAAGGACTTTGTAGGGTTCATTTTCAAATTGTGTGCTCCCATCAGTTCGAATACCATCCTCAGATCCTGCAGATGGTCTCCCTTACAGCGACTCTTGACGGCGTGTCATCGACATAGCACTCCACCGTCTTGCGTAAGTGGTCTCTGAAGATGATACTCATGGCCCTTTGATATGTGGCACCGGCATTCTTCAAATCGAAAGGCATGACTGTGTAACAGTATGTGCCAATCGGTGTTCGGAATGATGTATGCTTTTTGTCGTTAGGAGACATCTTGATTTGGTTGTACCCCGAGAAGCCATCCATGAATGACATACGTTCGAAGCCAAAGGTGTTGTCAATCATGATGTCTGTGATAGGGAAGGGGAATTCATCCTTGGGACATGCCTCGTTCAGATTGCGGAAGTCGATACAGATTCGAATCTTCCCATTCTTCTTGAGGACGGGTACTATGTTGGCGACCCAGTCTGGATGTTGTTCTTCTCGTATGAAGCCGATGGCTATCAGTTTGTTGACTTCGACTTCGATCGCATCCATGATGCCCGGGCGGAAGCGTCGCTGTTGTTGTTTGACTGGCTTTGCATCTGGTCGTATGTTGAGCTTGTGAAGGGCAACCTTGGAGTTTAATCCTGGCATGTCTTCATTGCTCCAGGCGAACACATCAATATATTCTTTGACAAGTTCCAGTAGCGATTCTCGCTCTTCGTCTGTTAGGCTTTTGCTGACGAAGATTAGTTTTGGAGAAGATTCGTTGTCGAGATCCACTTGTATAACTTCATCTTCAGTAGGGGGTTCTCTCTGTTTGAACCGATTTTCCCATTGTGCATCCAATTATTGGGCCCATGGCTCTAAGTCGAGGATTTCCGGAATGTCTTCATCTTCTTCATAAGCGTCGGCGAATGCCATGTTGACTGATAGGACTTGTCTGAATACGTCTCTGATGCTGGTATCCGAGTCAGAAGTTGGTGACCCGGTTGAATGTGAATGCCAGTCACATTCTTCATCTGAACTTTCAGGGGTCGTTGTGGGTGTAACATACCCTAATCCACATCGAGTCTTGCTATAGTAGTCCCGTGGTTTGCCAGCCGGGACTGGTGGCTTTAGAGGTAGTCGTCGCCCGGTACCGTAGTTCAAGCATGGCGTAGTCTCCAGATCATACCCCTGTTTTTGTATGAGATATTTGGATTGGGGGCTATAAAGATATAGAGGCAGTCTTCCGGCATCTGATTCAAGGTCGACTTCTTCTACGGTGAAGGGCTGCGGATCGTCCTTCCGGCCGAAGATGATTGGATGGTCCCCTTCCTCGATTTTGCGGTAAGCGTCTTCCACTGGAGTAAGCTGGATTGTGGCGTACACATTTGTCACCTGTGTGTGTAGGTGAGTGCCTATACCGTGTTTCATAGCATACATTATACAAAGCTTGTTGAGTTCGAGGTAGTTCAAAGATAGCCCTTTATTGATGAAATAAGGTATCTTTTCTAGCGGGATTACATCATCTGCAGAGGGAACATCAGTGTGGGCAGCCACATACTTGGCTAGCTCCGGTTCCTCTTCGGCTACCCCCTGCATAAACGAAGACTGAGATGACGACCTGGGCAGCTTGATCGTCATAGGTTCAGCTGGTGGAGCCGAGCATGGGGTCGTTGGCAAACTAGCGACCCCCAGTTTGGTACCTGATACTGGGCGAGGAGTGGTTGGTTCGCTAGAAGCCCCGGACCTTGCATCGGGGTGACGACTCTTCTTGGGAAGGCGTATCGTCATTGGCTTGTCGGCGGGATTGAGCTTCTCCATTTGTGGCTGGCCGACTCTCGGCAGCCTGATTGTCAGTGGCTCCATTGTGGGTCTTGGCACTTGGCCAGACCTTGGCAGCCGGATTATCATTTGCTCTTCTTGTACCGAGAGGCTGATTGCATCCTTACGCAGAGTGGCGGTAAGGGGTGCGGACTTGCCAGGTTTGCGGGCTTGGAGGTGGATCGTCAGAGGTTCTTCTGATCCTGTGGCTGTCTGGGTACGAGCTTGTACATCTCCTTCACCAAGGTGCCTCTTCGACTTTTTGTACAGGCATGAGTCTGAGTAGTAGGATTCGACCCCTTTAAAGGGATCGATGTCGACAAATTCTGTCCTCACGAAGTCATGTTTGTCGACATACTTGAAGCACTGGTGTAGCGTGGAAGGCACGATCATGTAATCGTGTATCCAAGGGCGCCCCAAGAGGATGTTGTAAGAAGTGTCTGCATCTATGACGTAACAGGTGACTTTCGACTGGAGATCGCCAATTTGACACTTTAGACGAATCTTCCTAATTGGGTAGCTCCTGCCCGAATTGAAACCGCTGATGGCGGTGCTTGTAGGCGTCAGGCGATGCATAAGGATGCAAAGATGATGTAACAGACCCTTCGGGATAATGCTTATGGAAGAGCCAGGATCAATATGCATCCGATCCACTTTTACGTCGCCGATGTATCCAGTGTAGTATAACGGGCGATCATGCAGGTTGGTTTTGATGAGCATGTCCTGCGGAGTGAAGACAATGTTGGGCATCGCTCTCGTGTAAGCACTGTCTTGGAGATCTGCAGGCGGGTTCTCTCCCGTGAGGTTGACCTGAGCCAGGTACACGTCGGCATTTTGGAGTGCATCGCTCAAAGCCGTGCGAACATCCTTTAAGAGTCTCAGAAGCTCGTATAATAACAACTTGGCCGGTGTGTTGGCCAATTGTGCCAAAATATCGAAGTTATAGGGCTTCTCCAGCCCCTGCGGTGCCTCTTTTCGGAGGGATTTGTCAAAGCGAGTCTCCTTCGGCCTAGGCTTATCGGTCGTCGGAGGCTGAGCCGATCCCGGAGCATCAGTTGTAGCGGGCTGATGATCTTCAGCTGAGTTATCAGCAACGGGTTGGGATTGTGCCCCAGACCGAGTGACGACGGCTGTAGCTTCTTCGTTATCTGTCGAGATTGTGCGGCAGGACCTGACTTTTCTACTCTTCTTCTTGCAGATGGAAGATGGTGTGGGTCGAGTCACTTCTGATACCAAGTCTGGATGAACCCACATGACCTCCCCTCGTGATGTGGTGAGGGATACTAGACCAGCAGCCTGATCTCGGGGAGGTGGAAGATTAGCAATCTCCATTATCGCCAGAGGGATGGGGACCACACCGTCTTGGGTTTCCGTTAGAGGGAAGCTGCCAAATTGTACTGACACCATATTGGCTGCCACAGTTACCTCTTCGAAATCGATGGCCAGAGCTTTCAAATCGATGGGATTTTGGATATACCGTTTTAGCTCGTAGTAGTCGTGTGTAGCATGGTGGACGTAGCGGTGGTAATGGCTGTACTTTGGGTTCTCCATTTCTGCCGGTCGAGGTTCCCGTCTTGGTGGAGGAAGCTGAATTCTGTCTCCTTGTATGAGCATGTCCAAGATGGGCTTGACGTGACCGTCTTCGAATGAGTAAGTGATTTACGGCCATTGTTTGTCTGCTGGTTTTGGCTCAGGTTTCTGTATTGTGTCGGCCACCATAGCCTGCTTGCCCTTGTTGTCCCGATTGTTGGTGGAGCTACCCCATTGTTGGTGTTGGCGTTGGGACGCCTGCCCTTGTCCTCTCCCTCTGAGATGTGCAATCCCAGTTGGCGAGCCTTCTTCAATCGCTCTTTGGCGCTTGTGGCACTGATGATAAACGTCTTCCAGACCTGGAATTGACTTTCGCCCATCCAGAGACTGATTGTTGGGAGCAATCTCTTTTGGCAAATTTCAATCAAGGAGGAATCCGGATTTCCAGACGGCAACTTCATTGCAGTTTGGTGAAACCGCTCAATATAGTTCCTTGTCAACTCTTTCTCCCCTTGAACGACGTCCATGAGGGTAGACATCGTGACGTCTTGTCCTACTTCGTAGAATCTCTCCAAGAACATGCGCTTGAAGCCGGTGAAGGAGTGGATGCAGTTGTCTAGCAGGTTGCGATACTAGTCGAAGGCGACTCCTTCCAATGCCCCAATGAATAATCGTGTGAGGATGGCATCGTCATGGGGCAGATGGTCGGTGGTGACCTCAAAATAAGTGATGTACCGACTTACAAAGGTCTTGCCATCATACGGGTTGATGTTGAACGGCTTATATCTTGGCGGAAAGGGGACATCCCTCCATGAAGCAGGGTACGGTTGCCGTATTCTGAGGTCTTGGCAGTTTTCTCGGACGTGGAACATGGCCCCGAGCTTCTGGACCTCTCTTCTCGCTTCTCGGGCCTCATCAACAGCGGTGGGGGCCATTACTTCAGGAGGATTGTTGCCCGAATTTGGTGCCGCTGAATTCGAGTCTGCATTGACCGCGGGACCCGCGCTTGTTTGGCCAGGCATCCCTCCTTGGAGAGTTGGAAGGGCCGCTTTGATCTCGTCCACAGACTTGACCAAGGCGTGCAATATGGCTTCCAAAGTGTTGATACGTTGGCGATCACTGGAACCACCTTGGTTGCTGTCCGTCATGAATACCGTCCTTACGTGAGGAGAGATGGATGGCACGGTGGAGGACGTGTCTTTCGAGTCATACCCCTGTAATGAGAAATCATCGTGGTATGTGGGAATGTCTTCCTCTGGTTCGGACTCAGAAGGAACAGTACCCCTAGTTTCCGAGTTCGCCTCGTCTTGAAAGTTGTGGACGTCCTCGGGGACGTCGGGGTTTGCTGCATCTGATAGGAGAGTTGTTTCCCCCAGCTCATCTTCTTAGAACATCGGATTGTCGTGGAGGTTCGGAGGAGTGCTACCCCCAGTCCCAGCAACCCTCAATGGTGTGGACGATGAATCTTCCACTGTAGCAGATTTCATCTTAGAACGGGTGCCTTGGAAAACTCCGGTGGTGGGCACCCGCTTAGACGACAGTCTTTTAGTCATAGTGGTTGAAATCTTCGGGCTGGGAACGTTCGTCTTCTTTTCTCTCCCATCGGCAGGGACTTTCTAAGCAGAGTTGCAGGAGACGACGGAAAGAGCCTCGTCTTCTGAAAACGGCTGTTGCAGTCTTTAAAAGACGGATTGCCGGTCTTTTCACACCATCGCGTTATTGCAACAACAGTTGACGATGACTTGAGTGCAGTGACGTCCGTGGGAGGACTCCTTGCACCCTGATGCACCTTTTCTTTCCTTGCGTTTGTGGAGGATGGCCTCACGCAAGTCAGATGGGTCTGGATCGACCATGTTTGCTCCCTAGATTTTGGAAGACTTTTAGAAACCTCTCTGTCCATTTGCCGCCAGGGGCTGGACTCGAGTAGTTCTGTACAACTTCCTATCTGAGGCCCGCATAACAGTATGTGGGACGCTCAGATGGTCAGAGATCGGATCAGCGGACCGAACTTGCCAAGCTCGTGCTGCCTAAGACTTCTTCACTCTAGTGCGTGAGGGCACATATTAAGAAGAGTCTAAGTGGTGCTGGAGAGAGTCAGACATATCTTCTTGGGAGCACAAGAGATCAGGACCATAGGAGAGGCGGTCGAAGACAGAGCCGCGTGAAATAGGCATCATGCGGCTGGAATCAATCATCTTCATGCGGCTGGCAGTTGTGGTCGCATAGGCTTTCTTCATACGGTGGGGAGTCTCGGTCGCATGAGTTTTCTTCATGCGGCTGGATGATCTGGCCGCATAGACCTCCTTCATGCGGCTGGCAGATTCAACCGCATGAGCATCCTGCATGCGGTTGGTAGACTTGGCCACATGAGTGTTCGGCTTCTTCTTGGGGCACATAGAACCACTCTTTATCCCTACAAATCCAGCATCGTAGTGTTTTCCTCTGCCGGACTTGGGGACAGCAGAGTCCTCTATGGCTTGAAGTGGAGCCGTATGAGAGTCGCCTTCGCCGTCTTGGGTAGCAGAGAGTACTCCGTCCAAAGCTTGGGGAGGAGCAAATGATTTTGGCCTCCACTCGCTACGAGCTTTCTTCGTACGGGTTCGCTTATGGACCGGGCCAGCGCTTCCCTCAGAGAGCATTTCTTCAAACGCCTATTGGTCGAAGCGGACGACCATCTTCTGTTGCGTGGAGCCAAGTTTGGCTGCATCCGATTGCATCACCAACTCCTCAGTCGTAGAGAAGTTTGTCCCCAGCAGAGTCGCCATCGTGTTTGCCATGAAATATAAAAGAACAGAACAATTATCGGAGGACTGGACTTTTACTTCACAATACAAACTCGCTTGTACAAAGAAAGCCTAGGGACGAAAATCTAGGTACAACAATCTAAGTACAATAGTTTATTTTAGATTCTGGGGGGTAACGGTAGAGGCACGGGAAAGCGACGGCAGCTCTGCCTTACTCCTTGGACGATCGGATAAAACCTTGGCTCTATAGAAGAACTGCTTAGCATTGCTGAAGAAATGCTCCTTTCAGGCTCTGTATATTCTCTCTCTGGCTCTCTGGCTCTCTATGTCTCTCTCTGTGTGTGTGTCTGTATGTCTCCGTGTGTATATGCTTGCAAGGGAATGGCACCTTGCTATTTATAAGAGTGGGGGGCATCATTAGGGTTTGCAATGATTGCCCATTCTTAAAAGTCGACGGCTAAGGATCACTGGATCTGGGCCGTTCATCTTGAATATACGAGATTTGAGCAATAAATGTGATTACATCAAATCTTTTGTGGGTGATTAATGATGATTGACATAAATCCTCCTGATTTATTATGCCAACCTCGGATTTCTCGACACGTGTCATTAATTTGCTTGATTGTAAATGATCTGATTTGATCCCAATATTTTTTTAGGATTTGTTGAGGGATTTCGATCAATTTGATGTCACGTGCCCCGGTATCATGCCACGTGTCTTAACTGCGAGCCATCGCAGAAATCTGAGCCGCAGGAAGGTTGCTCCTCATTGAGCCGCATAAGGCTGGCCACGTGTCAAGGCTGCTTGAGAGTGGCCCCCTGAACATTTGAACCGCATGGTGATGATCTGAGCCGCATGAGTGTAGGTGATCACATGATGGGTGCCTTCTTCATGAACCACATGAAGATAGTCTTTGTGAGCCGTATAGGGATAGTCTTCATGAGCCACATGGGGCAGCCTTCGCTTGAATCGCATGGGGGTAGTCTTCGTGAGCCGCATGAGGCAGCCTTCGCTTGAACCGCATGGGGATAGTCTTCGTGAGCCACATGGGGCTAGTCGTGAGCCTCATGTGACTGTCCACGTGTCAAATCCTTGTGAAGGTTTCTGGATTTCGGAAGATTGTGTCAGAGATTTCTTTCATTTCCCTAGGAGTCTGCCATTATGACAGAGTCATAATTGTATTTTTGTGTCAGGGCTGACATGTCAGAGCTGTCAGCCATCAAAGCATTTAATGTAGTAAAGGACAAACGAAAGAGCTGTTTGCAGGCCGCATGGCTCCTCTCCGAGTCGCATAGAGCTTGTTTGAGCCGCGTAGACAGTTGAGCCGTATGGATCCTTGAGCCGCATGAACTCTCTGAGCCGCATGGGGCTCCTCGGCCGCACGGACCTTTCTTTATTCTTTTCCATGCTTCTACAGTCATGATTGGTGCACTTGAGGACTTTGGAGTCCAGATGGTGTGCGCCTTGTTCTTGGCAGCAACGGTAATGGTGTACTTGGCACCCCCTACGCCAATCATGGCTTCGTAGGCAGTTTGGTCGACTTTCACGACCAGAGTCTTCTGCGTCGTGCCGACCGACGTAACATCGCATTGAGTTGTCACTTTCTCGTCGGAGAAGAAAGTCGTCCCCAACAGAGTCACCATTTTGTTTGCAAAAACAAAAAGTGTTTGATTACAAACTATGAAGAGTATGTACAAGAGTACAAGTTAATTTCTGAGGAAGTACAACTATAGGAATCTGATCAGAAGACGATCACTTTATCCCTAGGATGATGCGATGTCGAAGAAAATAGCCTTTAGAGAGTGCTGCAGCAAGTGCTCAGGAGATTATGATCATTAGTGATGCTTGAGAAGTGATTTGGAACTCTATTTATAAAGTTCTGAAATAAATGTCATCCAGTTATTCTGATTGGCGCAGACAGCAATTGGCGCACCATCCTTCGTACGAACGGTTAACTTAACTGCATAGGACGCATGGCATTCTATGAGAGAGATGTGTCTGGTCGTGGGCAGTGCCGTGTTCATCTTCTTCGAGATTAGTGGCATGCGCGCCACGTCATCTGACTGCTTTGGATGATAATTGATTGATTAGCGCCAACTGTTGAATGGCGTCGGGTGCTATTTGTTGTTTAGTGCCATATGCTTAATTCATTGATTACCTCATGCCAACTGTGAGTGGCACCAGGTAGCTGTCAGTCATTATGATGAATCTGACATAATCTCCTCGAGCGTCGTGCGTTCGGGATTCGAAACAGATTTTCCTCGCTGTCGTGCTGTCAATCATGATGACGATTGTTTCGCTTCTAGAAGAAGATTACTACGTGTCATCAAGTGCCATATGATGCCAGCACCATCTAATGTCAGGCGCCATCTAATGACCAGCGCCATTTGATGTTTTGAGTCTTGGTGCCTTTTGTGAGTAGCGCATGGTAATGTTTGATTCATTTGGTGCTTCTACAACGGTCGAGGTAAAAAAACTAAACAGATGGCCAGAGAGCAGTACCAACAAAGTGTACGATAGACCATCATGAACACACTTGAAAGTGTCCTTTCTCTTATAGTATGTATCCACCTTAAAGAGACCCGTTATTAACCCCCCTGAGTTGGGGTTAGATTCCACTCCATGTGCCGCTTCTTAGCAAATCCAAAGAAAACCAAGAGCGGGAGGTGCCGATCGATTGCTGGAACATACAAACCAAGGTCGTCATTCTCAAAATACCAATACTCTCTGACCTCAAGAAGGTTGGCCTCTTTCAAGACTAGCTTGTCACCAAAGAGGAACTGAGGCTTTAGCATTTCAACCCTAGCGTCCATAATGGTTGTTAATTTGCCTCGATCCATCATACTACAGATGTAGGCGTGTTGTTATGCACGTATCATGTCCATTCGCCCCTCTGGTTGGCCTCGGGCAATCTATCTCTTGGCAAGGTTAACAAGGGCCTCGTCGACTTTTATGCCTAGTGCGCAGACTGATGAGTCAAAGAGGATCTCATCAAAGAGAGGCATAGTCACAGAAACTGCGCATGAAACAAACGAAAGTCGAAAGGATATACTAAGTATTTTTCTGCAAAAAAGTATCTGTGCAGGCACCTTTAAGTGGCACTGCGCATCAACGAGCGAGCATCTGTGCAGGCACTTTTCAGTGGCATTGCACATCCACTAGCGAATATCTGGACAAGCACTTTTCAGTGGCACTACACATCAGCTAACGAGCATCTGCGTAGGCACTTTTCAGTGGCACTGTGCATCAGCTAATAAGCATCCGTGCAGGCAATGTTTAGTGATGCTGTGCATCAGCTAAAGCCTTAGCACATCTTACAGTCGCCACTTCAAAAAGCAACGACCATGTACATCAGCAGATATAGCTTTAGCACATCTTACAGATACCACTCCGAAAACTAGTGCCCATGCGCATCAGCGGGGAAGCTTTAGCACATCTTCGAGACACTACTCCGAGAAGTAGTGCTCATGTGCATCAGTAGTCAAAGCCAAGCATAGACGATTTCAAACACCCACTCGCAACAGGCGGTCCCACGTCCATGGGCCCGATGACGTCAGCGACTGAAGAATCATCGATATCAATGGCCTTGGATACCGGCCGCTTTCCCTTGGCCTTGCTCGTGCTCGCCTTACCGGTCTTAGGAACCCTAGGAGCTCTCGGCTTTTTGGGGGCCATGGAAGAAAAGTAGGCTTTTTGATCTGAGGAAGAAGAAGAAGTGCTCTCTTTGAAAAGTTTTTTACAGTAGAAAGAAATCTTTCTTTCTCTCCAGACTCCTACTTATAGGACGGAGCCACGTATCAGCAGATAAGGCTAAGAGAATCTTCGTATTTAGGGAAACGCTTCAGGTAGCATGGAGATGAAACGAAATCATGATGAATCTTTTTCCTAAAAACGAGGAGTCATTATCATTTAAAATGATATGACGGCTTAAAACATTAAAGCTGACAGCTAATCGATGCTTAACAGCCTGGCAGGGATACGCTGTGTACTTTATTTGCCACGTGTCATTTCATGCTTCTGTTCAAAGTGGTCTAAACTTGTCCAATTTTGAAAATATTGAAGGGGGTCTTGTAGAAGCATGAAAGAAGCGCTATGATAACAAAATCGTAGAAGACATCAGTTGCTTCCCACATTTCATAAAAGCGCAGGAAGACACCAAGTTGATGCGCACATTAGAAAAACATATCACAAGAGAAGGTAGTGCATAAAGGGAAATACTTTATTAAAAATCATGTTTACAAAGATCTATTACAGACTCTTCATGATTACATATAAAGACTCTACAAACTAAAAATCTACAGCCTACAAGTGTGCAGCTGTCCTCGTAGTCAGAGCAAATCACTTTCTTGACAAGTGTGCAGCTCCCCCACTCCAATATGGCTAATGAAGCATTTATTGAGCAGAACGGGGATGCAGCTCCTACACAAAGCTCACAGTGCAATATGTGGCTCTTCCAGCATAATGAAAGGCCGACGGTCGACCCAAATCCAGTATCTTGGGCCTCAAAAACCTAAAAGATGTTTTTCAGGTTTGAACCCCCATCCCACACGCTCAATTGTATCTTAAAACTCTAAAGTTGTTCTTCCACAAGACTACAGCTTCTTTGAACGAAGAGATCTACAACCAACAGTCGACTTATGTAAGGCCTACGGCCGTCTAAAGCTAAGTTGGGATCGAGCATGATAGAGGAATATAAAAAGGAAATAAACAAAGACTTCCTCAAAAGCTCCCCTTTATATAGGTTCTGTGTGGTCCAACCCACATGCCACGTGGCAGTTGGTCAAAAGCCTAGAATTTATTGAATGAACCTAGAATTCATCACAATGAATCTCATTTAATAAAGTCTTAATTGACTGAGTCTTTAAAGTCGCCGCTTCTCGAGCCCCCTAAAGTGGCCGCAATAGAGAAGGCAACCATTCAAAAGCAGTCACTAGTCGCCCTAAAAGCACATTGACCAAAGTTCCAAGAAGCGCAGCCCCTTCATGGTTCCTTTAGATCTTCCAGAAGTGCAGTTCCTTCATGGCTCCTCCAGAGTTCCATGAACCGCAGCCCTTTCATGGTTCTTTCAGAGTTCCAAGAAGCGCATCCCCTTCACGGCTCCTTCAGAGTTCCAAAAAGTGTAGCCTTTTCATGGCTCCTTCAGATTTTCTAGAAGCGCAGCTCTTTCGCAGCCCCTTCACGGCTCCTTTACTGATCTCTTAGAGTTCCCGAAAGTGTAGCCCCTTCACGGCACCTTCACTGATCTCTAAGCTTTTCCAGAAGCGCAGCCCTTCACGGCTCCTTCACTGACATCTCAGAGTTTCCAGAAGCGCAGTCCCTTTACGACTACTTCACTGATCTTTTAGAGTTAATAGAAGCACAGTCCCTTCATGACTCATTCACTGATCTCTCAGAGTTCCTAAAAGTGCAGCTCCTTCAGATCCTCCAGAAGTGCAGCTCCTTTAGAGCCCCCAGAAGTGCAGTAACTTCAGAGTTCCCAGAAGCACAGTCATTTGTTGCCCTAAAAGCATAGTCACTTGTTGTATCAGAAGAGCAGTCCCCTCAATGCTACCAAAAGTGCATCTTATATAGCGTGCAACTCCTCCGCAATGTAGCACTATGCCATATGGCCAGTATGACAGCTGTATCTCTTCAGATGCAATTAGATATAGTTTGTTCAAATAGTCGTATCCTTTTAGATACAATCTGATCTAGGTTGTTCAAACTGCCGCTCCTTCGATAGAGTCCAGATCCAGTTTGTTTAAACTGAACGAGACCTTCGAGCCACATGTTATTGAGGATGAGTGGTGCTAACCATCGTTCCTTCGATAGAGTCGAAATCAAGTTTGTTCAAGGTGGACAAGATCTTAAAGAAGTGTGTGCGTACTACGTGCCAAAAATAATGAGTGGTGCCAACCGCCCAACAAGGAAATCCCAACAACTGTCATGTGTCAGCTCAGCAGCAGTCCCCACAGGGCAGTTACAACAGATTTTCTTGAAAACTCGTACACGCAGCGCTCCTCTGCACCAAAATTCCTTCGTACATCGTATATGTGCTCGTATATAAATAGAAGAAGTATTCCTTCATTTAGGACTTTGACGTCTTCTTGATTGGCAACCCATATTACCACTCACATGCATCAGAAAGTCAGAGCAAGTTCATTTTATCGTCAGATCGTCAATGGAGTAAAGGAGCCACTGTAGTGCTCGATCTCCACCGTCACACTTTTCTAGAAACTTTTGTACTTAGATCTCATGTTTAGGAATATCCTATACACTTTTCTCATTTGTATACAAAAAATTCGTATAACTTTTGTTCATGGCAAACAGTAATGGCAATTAAACACTGAGAGGACGAATTTGGGGAGAAAACTAGGTTTTTTTTATTGCATTCAAAAGTAGAAATATAAATTACAGGAAAAGTCAGGAAAAATTTAGAAATAAAAATTACAACAGGATTCTTCTTGCTCTCTAATGTTCTTGGTCGTTATTTATAGTTGACGTTGACCTGGTTACTTCCTTTTGTTGACAGGGCCAAGGTGCCGCTGAAAACTGTAATTCGTCCAAGTGAATGCTATGGTGGCCAGCATGCTGAGGTGGTAACAGTGTCACTAACTGTACATAACTGCCTAACAGAGAATAGAAAAGAATAACTATAGATACTAAGAATAGCTACTGAACCAGATGCTCAGTCCAGGTATGTATCAACTCCCTCCCATCAAACCAACCTTGTCTCAATGTCGAAGAAAGGATAAGTCTTGATGAAGTTTTCATAAGGAATCCATTGGGCATGATCTCTGTCTGAATTTTTCCATTGTACAAGCATGTCAACTGAAGCCTTGTTATTCCTTGGTACTAGCCTCATGTTTAGTATACGGCATGCTCTAGAATCATTCCTTCAACCTGTGTAGGTACCCATGTTTGAACTTCTCTGTGTAAGCCTATCTTCTTCTTAAGTAGTGAGCCATAGAAGACAGGATAGATTTGAAACCCCTCAGGTAGAGCTAGTCTATAAGCTACTGCTTCTATTTTAGCAAGAACTTGGTAGGGACCAAAATACATGGGAGATAATTTTTGAGGCCTCTTTTGTCAGAAACTTGCCTATATGGTTGCAGTTTAAGGAATACCCAATCAACCACTTCAAAGACTCTGTTTGTCCTCTTTGTATCAGCAAGCTTCTTTACCCTATCTTGTGCCAACTGCAAGTTATCTTTTAATACCGATAAGGCATTATCTCTATAGTGCAATGCCTTTTCCACATTCTTGTCTTTCGAGTATCAGGCATGTAGGTGAGTAAGTGAGGAGACAATCTTCCATATACTACTTCAAATGGGGCTACCCTAGTTGCAGAATGCTAGTTGGTATTAAACCAAAACTCAGCCCATGGTAGATATTTTCTCCAGTCTTTAGGCGTATGCCCACAAAAATACCTCAAATATGCTTCAATACACCTATTAGTGACTTCAATTTGCCCATCATTTTGTGGGTGGTAGGCAGTACTATACCTAAAGTGGGTTCCCTGTGCTTTGAAGAATTTCTGCCAAAATTGGCTAGTAAATACAGGATCTCTTTCACACACTATTGATTTGGGCATCCTATGGAGTTTAAAAACTCCTTCTATAAACACATGAGCTACCATAGCAGCTGTATAGGGATGGCACGGAGGAAACAAGTAGATATACTTGGTTAGCCAATCAACAACCACCATGATAGTAGTTTTATGATAGGTAGGGGTAACCCTTCTATAAAATCCATGGATATATCTTCCTATATCCTGTATGGAATAGGTAGAGGTTGTAATAGAGCAGCTGTGGTTGTGTTTTCATGTTTATTCTACTGACAAACCTCACATGCCTTGATATAATTTTTAACTACAATCTTGATTCCTTTCCAATAACAGCTCCTCTTCAGCTTGTGTAATGTGTTTGCCATGTCCTGCTAGTAAGTGATCATGGTGTATTCTTAACATAGTCACAACAAACTCTGACTGGGGGTCTATAAGCAATATGTTTTTATAATAAAGAAGACCTCCCCTCAAAGAATACTTATTAAGGTCCAATTTACCCTACTTCTATTTGCTTAACTGATTTGTGTAGTATGTAGATTGTTTCATTTATGCTTGGAATTGATGCAACCAATCAGCATTAACCTTGGTTATAAGATTCAAGAAGACTGTCTCCTTCCTGGTTATAGCATTCTACCATCGATACTGCGGCGTAGGCTGGCTTGGACACGCACTCATATCCTGAAAAGCGGGTGCGGGTCGTGATACCTATTTTTATGGCCTTTTTTATACTCCACCTTGTAATTAAATCCTTGCAACTTGAGTACCAACTTGTTTTGAGTTTCTATACACATTTTTTGCTCCAAAAATACTTGAGAGATTGATGGTATGTTCTTATAATACATTCTCTACCCCATAGATATTGATTCCACTTTTTATACCCAAGAGCATGGCCAACATCCCTTTCTCATAAGTAGTCGTTTCAGCCCTTGACTTACGTAAGATATGGGCCTACCCCTCTACATAAGGATAGAACCTATGCCCTCGGTTGAAGCATCACATTCCAACTAAAATACTTCTAACAAAATGGGCATGCTAAGGACTGGAGGATTTACGAGAGCTAACTTTAACCTTTCAAAAGCTAACTGAGCTTTGTCATTCCAATAAAAAGCAATTTTTTTCAACAGATTAGTTAAGGCTCCAGCCATTGATCCATACCCTTATATAAACCTTCTATAGTACCTAGTGAGACCCAAAAAATCCCTCAATCCCTTCAAGGTAGTAGGCACGGGCCACTGCATCACTGCCTTAGTTTTATCAGTGTCAAATTGGATCCCTTCTTGAGAAACAACATATCCCAAATATCCCACCTGTTGTAAGACAAACTGACATTTTCTTTCCTTAATCTTCAAACTATTCTATGCCAACCTACTAAACACTTTTTCTAAATGAATTAGATGATCTTCAATGTTAACACTGTAAATCAGCATGTCATCAAAGAATATAAAAACTAACTTCGTCATAAAATCTCTGAATATTGAGTTTATCATTGCTTGGAATGTAGAAAGGGCATTAGTGAGCCCAAAGGGCATAACAAGGAATTCATATTGACCTTCGTATGTTCTAAAGGCTATTTTATGAACATCTTATAAGTACCGCTTTTCAAAATAGGGGTATTTTGGTAATTTTGTATGTTAATTATTTTTTTATATATATTATTTTATATTAGTGGTTGCCTAGAATTATATTATTGTCAGTTACTAGCTAGCCAATTAGATTTGCAGGTGTTAGTACTAATTATTGTTAGTCATGACTTTAACAATTAAAATTAATTAAGCTTAGTTGTCATGAAAGGAATATTCCTTTCAGTTGTAGAGATTTCTTCCGTTAGTTAATTAGATTTCCTTCATGACAAATGGAGAGGGGCAAACTTGATATTTTGGCATGACCAAAACCTTACTGTAAGAGATAATTTCTAATTAGGGATTCATCCATTCATTCTATTTCACCCATTAGCCTCATTTTTTTCTAAAGCTTATTCTTCCCCAAGCAAACCCAATTCCCTATCAACTTCACTTAATCTACTTCCAACTCCACTCATCCTCACCATCATGAAGGCCTAGAGCATTAGAGAGCATAAGAAGGTCCATAGGAGAGGAGTTTGCTAGGAGATCGTATACGACTCATCCCTTCTGTGTCTAAATTCGGAGTTCTCCAAAGGAGGGACACACAAGTTGGGTAAATCTCTATTCTTCACCAATTTTATGGTTAGGAACACCCATTGAACCCATAGAAACCTTTCCATAGGTGGATTTGATTTTCTAATGATATATCTAGGTGTTAGAAGATTTCAATTTGGTAGATCTAGGTTTTTATCATGAGTATTGTTGATTTCTATGCTCTATTTGCATTTGTTACGAATTTGTGACCACCAAGTGTCCGATACGTGTCCCTAAAGAAATTTGTGTCCTTTTTGAGTCGAGATTGGGTGTATGTGTCTAAATAGGATACGTGTGTTAGACCAATGATTGTATCATATTTTTTAATATGGCTAATTGATTAAGTTTAACATAATGATGTCACTAATATTCATGTAATCACTCTCATATTTATAATTAAACTTAGCATTGTCCTACTGTTCATTAAATTATCATAGTGCTATACTACTTTGTTCGTCTAACATGTACTTGCAGACAAGTAGTAATCATCATCAAACTAGGACGTATGCAATGAAGAATTAATTATGGGCCAAAGACGGCGTTATACAAGAAGATTTTTCTGAGCCCCCGAAAGGTATTCAGATTTCCATATTTGTTTATCTTTGGACAACTGCCGTCAAAGAAAAAGGCGTCTCCAAGTCTGCTAAAATGTCAAAAGAATGGCGTCATCAAAGTGCTCATGTCTTTATATTTTATTCTATATTTTATCTTTCTTTTATATAACAATATGTGCATTGAGTCATATTGGCACTTGGTTGGCTAACTATACCCTACTACCAAAAAACCTATCTATTTGTTCTGTCCACAAACCAAAAAGCCAGCCCATTCAAAAATAGCCTAAAAATATACTCAAATTTTACTTTGACCAACCTGGTCATAGGGCAACCGAACTTAGACCGAGTACCGAACTAGGTCACTCTGAACCATTATTCCTTTGGATTAGGTCTCCATGTAGAATTGGCTCCAACGTTCGATTTTTTGAATGTTAGGGAATCGAATTCTGCCCAAGTTCGGTCCCCAGAACCCTTATCAATAGAGAAGAAAACTCCATTCATTTAAACTCACTTATTCTTTCTTCTTTTATATATTTAAGAGTTTTACCTAAGTTTTAACCTTTCTATCTACCAAAATTTACAACCCACAGCCAACTATATGCCAGTGTGGTCTCAATTTTAGAAGTCTGATCGAGTTGTAAAAGCTTGGATATCTGTAACGCTCCAGTACCAAAATACGTTGGACTAGGAATATAGACATGCCAGTCGTATAATAAATATACGTAAGCTGTAAAATGCAGTAGAACCACAACTAATCTCATCCACACAAATAAATGAATAAAAGACATCATATAATGATAATAAATTGTTTTGATACAATATGTTGGGCGGAGACAAATCCACTACCAACAAAGATAAGGAAAAGTACATAGGAAATGAAATGACTTTGGCGAGCGAAGCGAAGACGATCCAAGTGCAATCATCCTCGAAGAAATAGCGATGATCATGGCTAGAGCTAGAACACCTGCAAAAGACAATAGCACACACCTGGAGAGATAACCAGGTCCTCAGAGGGACGTAATAAGACACATAATATCATGCCATATAAACTGAATAAATATTGCTCAAATAAATAAGTAAATCGAATTATAACATGTTTCAATACGCACCTACTGAACGAGCGTACCATTCCCCCAACCAAACAAGGACATGAGTGTTTGCCATGAAATATAAAAGAACAGAATAATTATCGGAGGACCGGACTTTTACTTCACGTTACAAACTCGCTTGTACAAAGAAAGCCTAGGAACGAAAACCTAGGTACAGCAGTCTAAGTACAATTGTTTATTTTAGATTCTGGGGGTGACGATAGAGGCTCGGGAAGGCGACGGCGGCCCTGCCTTACTCCTTGGACGATCGGTATGCAGCCTTGGCTCCTTGTGAAAAGATGGTAGACGTTGACGAAGAAATGCTCTTCTTGCTCCTCTGTTGCTCCTCTGGCTTCTCTCTCTCTCTCTGTGTGTGTATTCTCTCTCTGACTATGAGGGAAGTCTCTCTGTATATATGTATTTTTCTCTCTGAAATTGTATATCTCGCAAGAGAATGGCACCCTGCTATTTATAATAATGGGATGTGATCATTAGGGTTGCCAATGATTAGCTTTTGGGGATAACGGTAGCTTGGAGATTGGTCCATCTTGGCCATTCGTTTTAATTATGATAAATCTGGGCCATTAGGTGTAGATTACACCAAATCCCATGAGCAATTAATGCTGATTGGAATAAATTTTTCTTATACTGATCTTCTGATATCTGCGAATAAATTGAATCTATTCTTCTACCACGTGTCCCCGATTTATTGGGATCTGACCCAATCTTTAATGGCAGCAAATCTAAGGAATTAATCGGTTTAGGACACGTGTCCTAGGAGCTGCTGGGGGGAATCTGGACCGCATGACTAGTGAGCCGCATATGAATGTGAGCCGCATATGAATGTGGGCTGCATATGAATATGAGCCCACGTGTCAGGGCTGCGTGGGCAGTGGCCCTCACTTGAGTCCTCTAGCCACAGAGGAGTAATCCTTGTGGGCCGCATATGTATATATCCGCCTGGGCCGCATGGATATGATCTTCTTGAACCGCATGAGAAGTCCTCGTTCGAGCCGCATGAGACTTTCATGGCCTGAGCCGCATAGGATGGATTCACTTCTGAGCCGCATGGGTAGTCCTTTGCTCGAGTCGCATGAGGCTCCTATGGCCTGAGCCGCATAAGATTTATTCTGAGCCGCATGAGAAGCGAGCCGCATACGAACGCCTACGTGGCAAGGCCACGTGGCATTTTTATGGCTCTCGGGGGATTTGTGTCAGAGATTTCTTTTCTCTTCCCTAGAGATTCATCATTATGGCAGAGCCATAATTACCTGCCTTTGGTGTCAGGGCTGTCAACTTTTCAGAGGGGTCAGCCGTCATAGCAATTAATGCATCATGGGTGGAGGGGAGCACTATCAGGCCATGTGTCTTCTGAGCCGCATGTAATGCCCTGGGTCGCATAGCTTCCAATACCGTATGACTTCCTGAGCCGCATGTGTTTTTTGAACCGTATGGATCTTTCCTGGCCGCATGAGTCATTTTCTTTAGTATTTTCCATGCTTCTACAGGACCTCCTTCAAAGTTTTCAATTTGTAAAATTGAAATACTTTGAATAAGAAGCATGGCCGTGTTCTTCTAGCCACATATGGAATTCTGACCGCATAGAAGTCTCGGCCGCATGAATTATTCAGCCGCATAAGTGACTTAGCCGCAGGAGACTGTTCAGCCGCATAGCTGCTTGCCACGTGTGCAGGTCTTTAATTGCCTCAAATTCGTTTCAGCGCCGTCTTTGTAGGAGGGAATCCCAAGAGTTAGCTCATTAAATCTTTCGGATTTGACGCCTTGGGTGAATCTTGGAGACGAAACCCAAGGAGTCGGTTGCGCTCTTCATGAGTCGGTCATTGGCCCACGTGTCCTCCTTCTCCCGTCTTCCTATAAATAGGAGGAGTTTTGAAGAGAGAGAAGACTTCTTTGTTTTTCTTCTTCTTCCTCAGACCTTCCCTATCTCGATCGCTCTTCTCCTCTTTTGATAGTTAATGGCTCCCAAGAAGACCGTAGCAGTAAAGGACAAGAAGGCGGCCTCCACTTCCACCTCGGCTGCGGCTGCTACTCCGCCCGTCGCCGTACCTGATGTTCATCCTGACGTTCACCCCCCCAATATTGGTAAGGACAATGCATGAGTTACAGAACCCCAACCGCCATGGTTACGTTGCATACTTTATGCACGAGCCTTTGTAAATCGCATGTTTGCCCTATGGTTGAGCTGCGAGCCGCATAAGAGAACTACCGCGTCTGTATGCGTACCTTGCTGGCAAAGCCGCATAAGTGATGCTAAACCGCATAGACCTTTTATTGTACGGAGCCGCATGAGATTTCTAAGAGCTTCATGGGGCCGCATGGATGTCTTCTTGAGCCGCATGGGGTTTGAGAACACCCAATCGGCTCTTTCTTGTTTTATCCCTCCGTTTAACTTACTTTTCTTTGTTTGTTCTTCAGTGAACCTGCCGGTTAATGCCGCTGGAGAACTCTTGGTGGGTAGCGCTCAAGCCGCTCTCGGCTATAGGTATGACCATATTGTCCAGTATATGGCTGACCAGTTTTCGAGCGATGAGCCTACGGTTAGATTGAATGCCATCAAGAATCAGTCTTTTCACTTCCTTAATGCGATGATGAACTCCGGGAAATTTGAAAGGAAGTATTTGAAGCCTGCGTTCTTTTTTGGAGACGCCTTGACCATGGAGAACGATCATGTCCTGGAGGTGTTGGAGGACTGGAACTTTGTTTCTAACGGGATAGCGATTCGCATCCCTCAAATGGAGCGACACTTCCCGCTATCTTGGTTTAATATGCTCCCGTTAGATCGAAAGATAGGGAAGACTTTAACCCCTACCAGAGGTAGGATGTTTGTGGGGAACATCTATTATAATAACAATATGAAGTCTGTGATTGCCGGCAAAGTGCACACTAGTTGTTCTTTGACGGGGTTGGTCCCAAGTTCCTTTTTGAATGTGGCGGGCCCTAATTTCTCATTCTCTACCGCCGACACTTTTATAAATCATCTTGCTCGAAAAGGCTCCTATCCCGTTGGTCGGTTGACGTTCCCTGGTTGGGTACACTCTGTTCCTTCGTGGATCAATTTGTCTACTTGGATCTTACAGAAATATGAGGCTTTTTTGTGCGAGATTGGCCTGTACCACGCTATCCGAGGTACCAGTCATGGCTTGTCCATAAACAAGAAGCTGTTCATGTCTCTGCTGGAAATGTATAATTGCCGTACGGGGACCTTTTACACACCTGTGGGGGAGATGGGACTCGCGCTCCATGAGATGCACGCGGTTTCCAGCTTCCTTGGGGGAATGAAGCGTTTGAAGCGTATACTCCCACTAATGAGGAACTCGAAGATCTGGAACGACGGTATCCTGGCTTTGCGGCCCTTTACCAGGAGATATTGTGCCATTATAACACATATTATCAGATGACTCGAAAGGATAGTAACCTGGAAGGGAATGCTCCCTTTACCAGAGATTGGGTGCACTATCTCTTCTTGACAGATGCCTTAGGTAGAGTCACTTCTCGTCGCCCTCGACCTCGGGAAGCGGTTGAGGACTCGGTGTCGTTGGCTAAGGGAGTGGCCACTACTAGCGACAGATTCGGGAACCAGACTGATACTTTCGATTACTTTTATCAGGATACTCAGGAGCTGTCTGAGAAAGTGCTTCTGGCAGAATTTTTGATGATCTGGCTACGAAACTGTGTATTCTCGGGAGGAGCCGGTTCCATTGAAAGAATTAGTTGTAACTTCATCCTTCCGGCTGTGAAGTTAGTTTTACGAATCAGGCTAGCTCTCCTCCCGGCCATGGTGTGCAGCATACACCGTGGCCTACGTACTTTCACATCCAAAATCATTACTCGCGACGTGACCAAGGATTTTGAACGAACTGAGTTACCCTATCACTATTTGATGGGGTGGCTGCTGATACATTACCCCTCTTTGATGAGGCCGGGCTCTGGAGACGGTATGACTGATGATGACGCATTTATCTTCCGCTATCGTGACGAGCCTTGGGAGTGTGAAACCATGCGGACTTGCAGGATGGCATTGGCGAGGGCAGATAAGTATCATATCTTCGTATCCGTCCCTCGCTTTACTGCCAGGGACATAGAGGCTGTAAATATTGACGGTATCGCGCCCCCTCAGCTTCTGGATGGCCAGATGCTCTTGTGGTTGCGTAACATCCGTCCCGCACATCTAGTGTACCGTAATCGCAATGCTATTTTTCTGGAGCCTTATCTGCCTAGCAGGTTTGTTCGGCAGTTTGGATACAGCCAACTTTGTCTGGACAGCCCCAGTCCTTGCCTGGGTTATGAGGGTAGTCTTCTTGATGGTATCAGAGCTTGGCAATATTATGATTTGTTCCACACTCGTACCATTTTCTCGGTCCCTGCCATTAAGGAGTCAGTGGAGATCTTGTTCATGGCAGCTCTGTATCATGTCATGGCGAACAAGCCCCCAGTTGGTTTTAACCCGGGTACCAGTTTTCTTGTTGGCACCGGTCTGGAGGAAGGCTCTCAAGGGGCCAAAAAAAGAAAGGTTAGAGCCAAAGTGCCAGATTTGGGTTTCGCTGCTGAGGGTGGCGAAGGCAACTAGTGTGATGAAGATGACTCTATCCTTCCAGTAGTAGGCACAGAGGTAGGTCAGTCGCATGTTTTGTCAGATGAGGTGCTGAGGGATCGGTCTCTTGTTGCGCCTGGTCCTATTCCGAAGCGTGGCAGGCAAGTTTCTCCTATAGGCAGTATTTCTCGATCCCGGAAGCTGGTTGTGACTAGGCACCGTCCGTTAGCCATAAAAGAGGGTGGCGAAGAAGCCAACCCTGCATTAGAGGTGACAAAACTGCTCTCGATCCCTTCTCCCTCCTTCTTTTTGAGTTTCAATCCTGACTATCTCCGTCCCCTCTTCTAGGTGTCGGGAGAAGAAGAAGAGTTTCAGGATGTCGAGGCGGTGACCCCGAATGACGGGGACTCCCATGAGCCTGCTCCTATTCAAGAGAACGCAGATCAATCTGTATCCTCCTTCAAAGTGACGGGGGCAGGGGATGTGACTGAGTTTAACTTGGAGATCGCGGGTGAGGGGACTATGCCAGTTGTGGATGAGCCGCGACCTTTATGCCCCTTCCCTGGTAAGATTAGCCGAATCTTAACCCATGAGGAAGCCTATCTACTCTATCATCATGTCCTTCGGGTTACGTCGATTGATCGTTATTCTGGACATTCAGGTCCTGTCCCTCCAATGTCGAGGATGGACGTCGCTGAGACAACCCCAACTGAAGGGGCATCGATGGAAAGAGGTGTACCTCCTTACTGCCGGACTCGTCTTGAGGGGCCTTCTGGGGGCCCGAGTTTTACGGGACAATTCTTGGAGCAGTCGGGGCAGGGGATGATGGTCCTTGCATCATCCTCTGTTCCGATGGCTTCGAGAGTCGACCTTTCTTCCCTGCCGAGCATCCAAATTCTCCGGGCGGCGGAAGACGAGTTGGCCGCTATTCATGCATCGTTCTTCTCGGAATCTGTTTCCTCGATGGCGACCTCTAGCGTTACTCCTCCGACGTTGCCGCTCCGGCTTCCCCTGATGCCCTCTTCTGCTGAAGTTTTGGACGACGTATTGCAGGACGTGGTTGCCAGTTTTTATCGTCATTTAAAGAGGGGAATCGAGGCCGCTGTAGACAGAGGGACCTCTTTTACCTTGGCCCGACAATGTGCCCATGGTCAAATAAACATCCTTAGGGATCTTCCCGATGATGCAGGGATGGCTTCGCTTCTCGAGGCAGAATTGCTGGAGGCTGATCAGCTGGTGTCCGAGCTTCGGGTATTGCGGCAGGCTGATCTGCCTACTGTTATAAACGAGGAGCGAATTTCCCTTATTGCCGTTATAGAGAGGACCAGAGCGGCTCGAGATAAGACCAGACCGGGCGTGCTGAAGGATCTCAGTGACTTAGCTGACCGGTACGATCAATTGAGTTATACGATTAAAAACGTCGTGGCTCGGGAGGGGTCTGTCTCTCGTGAGATTACTGAGACACGGGAGCAGATCCTTGCGCTTCAGAAGAAGTTGGCTTTCTTAGAGTCTGAACTCGAGACTACCCGCAATGGCAGGGAACTAATTGTTCAGGAGGCTGACAGGGTTACTCAAGCTTCGACTGACCTGGAGACTGCCTTAAAGAAATTGGAAGATAACTGTCAAGCGTTCTTGGGCTTGGATAATGAGGAGCATTTATTCCAGGAGGCCGAGCGTCGCGCTCGGCAACGGATTGAACGGAGGACCACCTCAGTAAGGAATCGCCTCCTAGAATTGAGTGATGCTGAAATGTAGTCGGCTTTTTCTTCTTGTTTTGTTTCTGTTTTCTTTCTTTCTGGAGGGGACATGATCCCAAAACATGTAATGCCTTTTTTTCTTCCTTTAAATAAAGAGTACTTTCAATTCTACCCTTCATTTGTATTGCTTGCTGTGCTTGTGATATTGTGGTGATGTTTTCCCTCGTATAGAGGATATATTTGTGGACCTGTTACCCATGGCGTACCTTGGTTTTAGGCAGAGGTAACAAGTTTTGATCAGGTTACCTAAAGCAGCCATAGCGAAGTGGTCATGGGTGCTCTTGGTATTGAGAAAAAGGAATGCCGTAGAGCAGCTGGGCTCCTGGGGCCTGATGAGGTGATCGATTTGTGCTGAGAAATTTAGCTGAGGATATTTGTGGGCCTATTATCCTTGGCGTACCATGGTTCAGGGCACGGGTAATAGGATGAAGGGGAACCGACATACTTGCTCAGAGGTGACGAGGACATGGCAAGTAGGAAAGTTTTTTAAACGTAGAGTCTTCCTACTCAGAGGTAATGAGAACATGGTAGGAGTGAACTCGACGGAGGATATTGATGGTCAACAGAGGACATTTGTGGACCTGTTACCCTTGGCGTACTCCGGTTGTGGGTACAGATAACAGGTCGAAAGGGGATCATCATACTTACTCAGAGGTAATAAGGACATGGCAAGTATGAAAGTTTCTTCGACGGAGCCTTCCCATTCAGAGGTAATAAGGACATGACAGGAGTGGGCTCAATGAAGGGGGGCACATAGAACAACTCAGAGGTAATAAGGACATGGAAGTTCTATGTAGGGGTGGTTTGTTTTTTGGCGGAAGTGGGACGACTCAGAGGTAATGAGGACATGGCCGTCTTGGAAGTTTGTGGACCCGTTTACCCTTTTTTGTGCACTGGGAGTGCGGGTAGTAGATCATGAGGGAGGATCGCTTCCAGGAAGAAAGTTCAGAGGTATAATAATACGTGACTTACTATCTGAAAGAGTGACCAGAATGTGAGTTCAGAGGCACCAGCGGGTACATGACTCGATAATTTAGAATATTTGAGAAAGTATGAGTTCAGCGGTATCAGCGGGTACGTGACTCGGGTATCGGGAGAATAGGTGAGTGTGAGTTCAGCGGCACCGATGGGTACATGACTCAAAATCTGACAAACGATGAGGGTGAGTTCAGTGGTATCAGCGGATACATGACTCAAAAATCTGGAAATTTATGGGTTGAGTTCAGTGGTACCAGCGGGTACATGAATCGAAAATCTGAAAAATTGTGGATGTGAGTTCAGCGGTACCAGCGGGTACGTGACTCGGTAATCTGGAATGTCATTTAGACATAATATTTCTTTAGGAAACTTGCCGTTGACGGGCAACATGAGCAAGTCTCCGTTTTGTTTTGCGAGGCGGTAAGCACCGTTGGAGAATACTGTCTCTATGATAAATGGTCCTTCCCATTTTGGTTGGAACTTGCCGGCGGTCTTGTGAGTCATGACCATCGGCCTCCGGACTGCCAAGACGAGATCGCCTACCTGGAATGTTCTGATTTTGACCTTCTTGTTGAAGGCTCCAGAGATGCGTGCTTGGTATAGCTCAATCCGTTGCTGAGCTAAGAGGCGCTTTTCATCTAATACCTCCAATTCTTGCAGTCGACGTCGGTAGTTGTCATCCGTCGTCAATTGATAAGTGAGGGCGACGCGGAGTGAGGGTATTTGAGTCTCTAATGGGAGAACTGCCTCACGTCCGTATACTAGAGAGAATGGTATATTCCCGGTGGCGGTCCGCACTGTGGTACGATAAGCCCATAAGCACTCGCCGAGCTTCTCGTTCCAGTCGTGCTTGTTGGAGGAGATGAACTTCTTGAGGAGTTTAATGATTGTTTTGTTGAACGCCTCTGCTAACCCGTTTGCTGTCGGGTTGTACGGCGTCGAAGCGATATTTTGAATACGGTGTTTATCGCAAAACCGATAGAATGCGTAGCTTACGAACTGCGGTCCATTATCATGGATCATCCTTCGGGGCAGTCCAAAGCGGTAGATGACGTGATGCTTAAGGAAGCTAATCACGTTCGAAGTATTGACTTCTGCGAGCGGAACAACCTCCGCCCACTTGAAGAAGTAATCAGTTATCGCAAGTATGAAGCGGTGTCCTCGGAAGGAAGGCGGGGTGATTGGACCAATGATATCCATTCCCCATGCTTCGAATGGCCAGGATGCCACTGTCGGATGTAAAAATTCTGATGGTTGGTGGATGAAGTCCGCGTAGACTTGGCAGGCTTTGCATTTTCTTGCATAATCTATCGCATGTGCCACCATCGTGGGCCAATAGTAGCCCATTCGGCGAAGGCGATCTTGCAGTTTTGGGTCGGGTTGGTGGGCCCCGCAGACACCATCATGAGCTTCTCGTACTGTTTTTTTGGCTTCTGCGTTTGACAAACATCGAAGCAGTAATCCGTCGTAGGAGCGACGATACAACATCTTCGTCTCTGTGTCGTAGAAGAATCTGAGAGATCGCCTTCTGATGGAAGTGGCTTCCTTCGGGTTCTCGGGTAGGATGTCGTAGACGACGAAGTCGATGAACGGTTGTCTCCAGTCTGGTGCTTCATCGACCGTCTGTGCGGAATAACTTGCCACGAATTGCACATTGTTTTTGGGATAGACCAGTTCGTGGCCTATCACATCCACTGATCGGCGATCATAATTCGGAACTGCTAGGGAAGCGGCAAGACCAGCTAGGGCATCGGCTTCAATATTTCGGAGTCTGGGGACGTGCTCGATAAAGAACCCCTCAAACGACGAGATGATATCGATCGCTATTTGGTGATAGGGGATCATGTCTTCATGACGGACTTCGTACGAACCCCGGATCTGATTGACGATTAGTTGGGAATTGCCGTATGCTTCAAGGTATTCTACCCCCAGCTCTCTTGCAAGTTGGAGGCCAATGACCAGAGCGTTGTACTCGGCCACATTGTTAGAGCAGGGTTCTGTGAGAGAATAGGCGCGATTGATCACCAATCCGGAAGGGGAGACCAGCACTACCCCGACTCCGACGACTATACTGCCTTTAGGTCCGGTCCTCGAAGCACCGTCGAAGAACATTCGTCATATATTCTCATGAGAGGTTGCATGCGAGTCGACGACCTCATCTGGGATCTCTTCATATATCCTGAAAGACTCCGAGCCTAGGTGGGCTGCTAAAAAGTCTGCCAGGGCTTGACCTTTGACTGCCTTTTGTGGAACAAAGATCATATGATAAGGGGACAGCAATATTGCCCATGTAGCGAGTCGAGAGCTAAGTGCCCCTGGTTTGGTCATGAGGACTCTGAGAGGGTTGACCCGTGAGATCACATGTATCGTTTGTCCGGTGACATAGTATCGCGTTTTCTGAATGGCGAACACCAAGGCGAGGCATTCCTTCTCTACTGCGGTGTATCGGTGCTCGGGTCCCACCATCATTCGGCTGAGGTAGTATATAGCTTGTTCGTGCCCTGCATCGTTGTTTTGAGCCAACAGGGCACCGAGGGAGTGTTCCATTGCTCGTACCTAGAGTAGGAATAGTTTTCTAGGGACTGGGGCCACCAAGACCGGAGGATTTGACAAATATTCTTTGATGCTGTTGAAAACATGTTGGCATTCCTCGTCCCATACGAATGAGACTCCTTTCTTCATGAGGTGCGTGAATGGTCGGCATCGTCCGGAGAGGTTAGAAATGAACCTTATGATGTAAGCTAACCTTCCTTGAAGGCCTCTGAGTTCGCGAAGATTTTTCGGGGGACCCATCTCCATGATTGCTTTTGTCTTCTCAGGGTCTACATGGATACCCTTTGCAGTGATGATGAAGCCTAAGAACTTTCTGCTGGATACGCCTAGGAAGGACTTCGTAGGGTTCATTTTCAAATTGTGCGTTCGCATTAGGTCGAATACCGTCCTTAGATCCTGCAGATGGTCTCCCTTGCTACGGATCTTGACGGCTATATCGTCAACATAGCACTCTACCGTCTTGCGTAAGTGGTCTCTGAAGATGATGCTCATGGCTCTTTGATATGTGGCACCAGCATTCTTTAAATCGAAAGGCATGACTGTGTAGCAGTACGTGCCAATCGGTGTTCGAAATGATGTATGCTTTTTATCGTCAGGAGACATTTTGATTTGGTTGTACCCCGAGAAGCTATCCATGAATGACATGCGTTCGAAGCCGCAGGTATTGTCGATCATGATGTTTGTGATAGGAAGGGGGAATTCATCTTTGGGGCATGCCTCGTTCAGGTTGCGGAAAGTCGATGCAGATTCGAATCTTCCCATTCTTCTTGAGGACGGGTACTATATTGGCGACCCAATCAGGATGTTGCTCCTCACGAATGAAGCCGCTGGCTATCAGTTTGTTGACTTTAGCTTCGATCGCGTCCATGATGCCTGGGCGGAAGCATCGCTGTTGTTGCTTGACTGGCTTTGCATATGGTCGAATATTGAGTTTGTGAAGAGCGATGTCAGGATTTAACCCTAGCATGTCTTCATAGCTCCAGGCGAACACATCAATGTACTCTCTGACAAGTTCTAACAGTGACTCCCGGTCTTCGTCTGTTAGGCTTTTACTGACGAAAATTGGTTTTGGAGAAGATTCGCTGCCGAGATCCACTTGTATGACCTCATCTTCAGTAGGAGGTTCTCTCTGTTCGAACCGCTTTTCCTATTATGCGTCCAACTGCTGGGCCCATGGTTCTAGCTCGAGGATTTCGGGGATATCTTCGTCTTCCTCGTAAGCGTCGGCGAATGCCATGTTGACTGACATGATTTGTCTGAACACATCTCCGATGCTGGTATCTGAGTCGGAAGTTGGTGATCCGGTTGAATGTGACTGCCAGTCGCATTCTTCATCTGAACTTTCAGGGGTCGTAGTAGGCATTATATACCCTAATCCGTATCGAGTTTTGTTATAGTAGTTTCGGGGTTTGCCCGCCGGGACTGGCAGCTTCAAAGGTAATCGTCGCCCAGTGCCGTAGTTTAATCCTGGCGTCGTCTCTAGATCATACCCCTGTTTCTGTATGAGATATTTGGATTGAGGGCTATAGAGATACAGAGGCAGTCTCCCGGTATCTGACCCGAGGTCGGCTTCTTCTATGGTGAGGGGATGCGGGTTGTTCGTCCTGCCGAAGATGATCGGATGATCTCCTCCCTCGAATATTCGGTAACGTCTTCTACTGGGGTAAGCTGGATCGCGGTGTACACATTTGTCACCTGTGTGCGTAGGTGAGCACCTATACCGTGTTCCATAGCATACATTGTACAAAGCTTATTGTGCTCGGTGTAGTTCAAAGATAACCCTTTATTGATGAAGTAAGGTATCTTTTCTAGGGAGATTACATCATCAGCGGAGGAAACATTCGTGTAGGCAGCCACATACTTGGCTAACTTCGGTTCCTCTTCGGCTACCCCCTGTGTAAATGAAGACTGAGAAAACGACCTGGGAGCTTGATCGTCAGTGGTTCAGTTGACGGGGCAAAGCGTGGAGTTGTTGGCAGACTAGCGACCCCCAGTTTGGCACTCGAGGATGGAGCGAGGAGTGGCCGGTTCGCTAGAAGTGTCAGACCTTACGTCGGGGTGACGACCCTTCTTGGAAAGGCGTATCATCAATGGCTTGTCGTAGGGATTGAGATTCCCTGTTTGGGGTTGACTTACTCTTGGCAGTTTGATTGTCAGTGGCCCCGTTGTGGGTTTCGACACTTGGCCGGACCTTGGCAGCCGGATTATCATCTGCTCCTCTTGCGCCGAGAGGCTGATCGCATCTTTCCGCAGAGTGGCAGTAATGGGGTGCGGACTTGCCCGGTTTGCGTGCTTGGAGGTGGATCGTCAGGGGTCCTTCGGATCCCGTAGCCGTTTCGGTACTAGCTTGTTCATTTCCTTCATCAAGGTGCCTCTTCGACTTTTCGTATAGGCAGGAGTCTGAGTAGTAGGATTCGACCCCCTTGAAGGGATCGATATCAGCAAATTCTGTCTTCATGAAGCCGTATTTGTCGACATATTTGAAGCACTGGTGTAGCGTGGAAGGCACGATCATGTAATCGTGTATCCATGGGCGCCCCAAGAGGATATTATAAGAAGTGTCTGCATCTATGACGTGGCAGGTGACTTCGGATTGGAGATCGCCAATCTGACACTTCAGACGAATCTTCCCGATAGGGTAGCTCCTGCCCGAATTGAAACCGCTGATGGTGGTGCTTGTAGGTGTCAGACGATGCATTGGGATGCGGAGATGATGTAGCAGACCCTTCGGGATGATGCTTATGGAAGAGCCAGGATCAATGTGCATCCTATCCACTTTCACGTCGCCGATGTATCCTGTGTAGTATAGCGGGCGATCATGTAGGTTGGTTTTGATGAGCATGTCCTGCAGAGTGAAGACGATGTTGGGCATTGCTCCCGTACAGGCACTATCCTAGAGATCCATAGGTGAGTCTTCCCCGGTGAGGTTGGATTGAGCCAGATAGGCATCGGCATTTTGGAGTGCTTCGCTCAATGCAATACGAACGTCCTTGGAGAGCCTTAGGAGTTCTTACAGTGACAATTTGGCCGGAGTGTTAGCCAATTGTGCTAAGATGTCAAAGTTGTAGGGCCTCTCTAGCCCTTGGGCTGCGTCCTTTCGGAGAGATTTGTCGAAACGAGTCTCCTTTGGCCTAGGCTTGTCGGTCGTCGAAGGCTGAGCCGGTCCCAGAGCATCAGTTGTAGTGGGTTGATGATTTTCGGCTGGGTTGTCAAACACAGGTTGGGATTGCGCTCCGGACCGCGTGACGACGGCTGTAGCTTCTTTGTTGTCTGCTGAGATTGTGTGGCAGGTCCTGATTTTTCCACTCTTCCTTTTGTTGGGGGGAGATGGTGTGGGCCGAGTTACTTCTGATACTAAGTTTGGATGGACCAACATGACCTCCCCTCGTGAGGTGGTGAGAGGTACTAGACCAGCAGCCTGTTCCCGGGGAGGGGGAAGATTGGTAATCTCCATTGTTGCCAGAGGAACGGGATCACCCCGTCTTGAGTCTCCATCGGAGAAAAGCTACCGAATTGTACGGACACCATATTGGATGCTACGGTTACCTCTTCGAAGTCGATGGCCAGAGCGTTCGAATCGATGAGGCTTTGGATGTACCATTTTAGTTGGTAGCAGTCGTGTATAGCATGGTGTACATAACGGTGATAATGGCAAAACTTTGGGTTCTCCAGATCAGCCGGCCGAGGCTCTCGTCTTGGTGGAGGAAGCTGAATTCTGCCTCCTTGTATGAGCATGTCCAAGATAGGCTTGACGTGGCCGTCTTCGAAGGAGTAATCGATTTGCGGCCATTGTTTGTCTGCTGGTTGTGACTCGGGCTTTTGTGCCGTGTCAGCTACCATAGCCTGCTTTCCCTTGCTGTCCCGATTGTTGGAGGAGTTACCCTCATTATCGCTGTTGGGACGCTTGCCCTTGTTTTCTCCTTCCGAGATGTGCAACCCCAGTTGGCGAGCCTTCTTTAGTCGTTCTTTGGCGCTTGTGGCGCTGATGATGAATGCCTTCCAATCTTTGAATTGACTTTCGCCCATCCAGAGACTGATCGTAGGAAGCAGTCTCGTTTGGCATATCTCAATCAAAGAGGAATCTGGATTTCCGGAGGGCAGCTTCATGGCGGTCTGGCGGAACCGCTCGAGGTAGTTCCTTGTCAACTCCTTCTCCCCTTGGACGACGTCCATGAGAGTGGACATAGTGACGTCCTGTCCTACTTCGTAGAATCGCTCCAAGAACAGGCGCTTGAAGCCGGCGAAGGAGTGGATGCAGTTGTCCGGTAGATTGCGGTACCAATCGAAGGCGACCCCTTCTAACGCCCCAATGAATAACCGTATGAGGATAGCATCATCGTGGGGCAGATGGTCGGTGGTAACCTCGAAGTAAGTGATGTACCGACTTGCTGAGGTTTTGCCATCATACGGGTTGATATTGAACGGCTTATATCTTGGTGGGAATGGAACATCCCTCTATTCAGCAGGGTATGGTTGCCGTATTCTGAGATCTTGAGCGTTTTCTCAGGCATGGAACATGGCTCGGAGCTCCTGGACCTCTCTCCTTACTTCTCGGGTCTTATCTATCGCGGTAGGAGCTGTTATTTCGGGAGGATTATTGCCCGGGTTTGGTGCCGCTGAGTTCGAGTCTGCATTGACCGCGGGACCCGCGCTTGTTTGGCCAGGCGTCCCTCCTTGCAAAGTTGGAAGGGCCGCTTTAATCTCATCTACAGATTTGACTAAGGCAAGTAATATAGCTTCGAGACTGTCATTGCACTGGCGAGCACTGGAACCACCTTGATTGCTGTCCGTCATGAACACCGTCCTTATATGAGGAGTGATGGAAGGAGCGGTGGAGGATGTGCCCTCCGAGTCGTACCCGTGTACCGAGAAGTCGTCGGGATATGTGGTAATATTGTCTTCGGGCTTGGACTCGGAGGGAACAGTATCCCCAGCTTCAGAGCTTGCTTCGTCTTGAGAATTATGGATGTCCTCGGGGACATCGGTGCCTGTCGTACCTGAAGGGAGAGTCGTTTCCCCAGGCTCGGCTCCTTAAAACATTGGATTGTTGCGGATATTCGGAGGAGTGCTACCCCCAACCCCCAGCGATGCGGATGATGAATTTCCCACTGCAGCAGATTTTGTCTTTGAACGGGTGTGTTGGAATACTCCGGTGGAAGACAACCGTTTAGACGACAGTTTCGTAGCTGTAGTGGTTGATATCTTGGGACTGGAGATGCTTGTCTTTTTCCCTCCTCCTTTCGGTGGGGACCTTTTGAACGGAATTACAGGAGACAACAGGAGGTGCCTCATCTTCTGAGCTCGGGTGCTGTAGCCTTTGGAAGACGGACGGCCGATCTTTCGTCACTGCCGCATTGTTGCAGCAGCAATTGACGATGATTTGGGTACAGCGATGTCCAAGCGAGGACTCTTTACACGCCGACACTCCTTCTCTTTCCTTGCGTTTGTGGAGGATCGCCTCCCGCAGGTCAGAGGAACCACTCTGTCCATTTGCCGCCAGGGGCTGGACTCGAGCGGTTGCATACAACTTCCCATCCGAGGCCCGTGTGATAGTCAACGGGACGCCCCGATAGTCAGAGGTTGGGACAGCTGACTGGACCCGATGAGTCCGCACTGTCCTAGACTTCCTCCTTTTAGCACCTACGGGTGCGTAATAGGAGGAGTCCAAGCTGAAAAACAGAGAGTCTGGCTTATCATCCAGAGAAGTATCAGGGTCAGGACCGCATGAGAGACGGTCGAAGACTGATCGAGAGAAGCGTGAAACGGATGCTATGTCGCTAGGGTTGGGTACCGTGCAGGCTGTCTGCATGCGGTTGTCTTCTGCCGTCGGATGAACTGTTTTTGTGTGGCTAGGAGTCACGACCATACAGGCTGGCCGCATACGGTTGGCGATTGTGGCCGCATGGGTTTTCTGCAAGCGGTTGACTCCCATAGCCGCATGAGTTTATCCGTGTGTTTGGCAACTGTAGCCGCATAAGCTATGCGGCTGACAGATATGGTCGCATGAGTTTTCTTCATGCGGCTGGAGGATGTAGCCGCAGTGGGCTTTCTCCCTGCGACTGATACCCTTATGCGGCTCGGATCTCATAGAGTTCCTCTTTGCCCCTGCAAGTCCAGCATCATAGTGTTTTCTTCTGCCAGACATGGGGACAGCAGAGTTGTCTACGATCTGAAGTGGGGCCGTAGGGGAATCTTGCTCGCCGTCTTGAACAACAGAGGGTGTCTCCGTAAGAGCTTCAGTAGGAACGAAGGATCGGGGTCTCCACTCCTTACGGGCCTTCTTCGTGCGGGTTCGCTTCTGGACTGGGCCAGTGCTCTGGTCGGAGAGCATCTCTTCGAACGCCTGTTGGTCGAACCGGGCGACCATCTTTTGTTGAGTGGCGCCAAGCTTGGCTGCATCCGATTGCGTCACCAACTCCTCAGCCGTGGAGAAGTTAGTCCCCAGCAGAGTCGCCATCCTGTTTGCCATGAAATATAAAAGAACAGAACAATTATCGGAGGACCGGACTTTTACTTCACGTTACAAACTCGCTTGTACAAAGAAAGCCTAGGGACGAAAACCTAGGTATAGCAGTCTACGTACAATTGTTTATTTTAGATTCTGGGGGTGACGATAGAGGCTCGGGAAGGCGACGGCAGCCCTGCCTTACTCCTTGGACGATCGGTATGCAGCCTTGGCTCCTTGTGAAAAGATGGTAGGCGTTGACGAAGAAATGCTCTTCTTACTCCTCTGTTGCTCTTCTGGCTTCTCTCTCTCTCTCTCTCTGTGTATTCTCTCTCTGACTATGAGGGAAGTCTCTCTGTATATATGTATTTTTCTCTCTGAAATTGTATATCTCGCAAGGGAATGGCACCCTGCTATTTATAATAATGGGATGTGATCATTAGGGTTGCCAATGATTAGCTCTTGGGGATGACGGTGGCTTGGAGATTGGTCCATCTTGGCCATTCGTTTTAATTATGATGAATCTGGGCCATTAGGTGTAGATTACACCAAATCCCATGAGCAATTAATGCTGATTGGAATAAATCTTTCTTATACTGATCTTCTGATATCTGCGAATAAATCAGATCTATTCTTCTGCCACGTGTCCCCGATTTATTGGGATCTGACCCAATCTTTAATGGCAGCAAATCTAAGGAATTAATCGATTTAGGACACGTGTCCTAGGAGCTGCTGAGGGAATCTGGACCGCTATGACTAGTGAGCCGCATATGAATGTGAGCCGCATATGAATATGGGCCGCATATGAATGTGAGCCCACGTGTCAGGGCTGCGTGGGCAGTGGCCCTCACTTGAGTCCTCTAGCCTACAGAGGAGTAATCCTTGTGGGCCGTATAGGTATATATCCGTCCTGGGCCGCATGGATATGATCTTCTTGAACATCATGAGAAGTCCTCGCTCGAGCCGCATGAGGCTTTCATGGCCTGAGCCGCATAGGATGGATTCACTTATGAGCCGCATGGGAAGTCCTTTGCTCGAGCCGCATGAGGCTCCTATGGCCTGAGCCGCATAAGATTTATTCTGAGCCGCATGAGAAGCGAGCCGCATACGAACGCCCACGTGGCAAGGCCACGTGGCATTTTTATGGCTCTCGGGGGATTTGTGTCAGAGATTTCTTTCCTCTTCCCTAGAGATTCATCATTATGGCAGAGCCATAATTACCATGCCTTTGGTGTCAGGGCTGTCAACTTTTCAGAGGGGTCAGCCGTCATAGCAATTAATGCATCGTGGGTGAAGGGGAGCACTATCAGGCCACGTGTCTTCTGAGCCGCATGTAATGCCCAGGGCCGCATACCTTCCTATGCCGCATGACTCCCTGAGCCGCATGCGTTTTCTGAACCGCATGGATCTTTCCTGGCCGTATGAGTCATTTTCTTTAGTATTTTCCATGCTTCTACAAGAGATGGTAAACTAATTCATGGCGATGTATCTTTCCATGCTGTGAATCCAATATGGTATCCGGACCCCAACAAGGTTCAATACCTTCTCATCGAAGTAGTAAGTCACACCTACAACCAAACAAGGACAAGATTTGACGAACTAATCCGCGACAAGTTATTGTTCCAAGCCACGGTCAGATACAAGTACTCAAAGCAAAAGTACTCGTACCAAACGAATAAGGTAGCCTACCGTTCTAAGGGAAATGTAGTTAAGAACAATCCTTCCTACGCATGGGCCCTGGCTGAATAGGATCGGCATAGTCCCCCCTTGGGCACCAGAGGCCCCATCAGTAAGAGCATGACGTTCCGCACAATCGTCAGTGGCCGTCAGTAATCATGGGTCATCAACCCCGTATCTCCAGCGGAGAGTCTGGGTCACAATAGAAGTGCATCGAAGCCCATAAGCTAACGAATTGTCCTCCCCGCCCAATGCCTATTATGTTGTCTCCACAACATTAACCACTATAACCGCTAAGTCAAACTAGCATGCAACCTCTATTAGCGGTTATTCCTATCACACGGCTTGTACGTACTGGTGGCCAGCCAATCACGCACTTCCGTGTCTTACATGCGACACACAACTTCGTGTTACAACGTGTCAAGGCCAATGAATGCAACACACAAGGTGGTCCCTTAACTCTAGGTTTAATGTGAAAAAAAATAATACATAGTAGGAGATATAAATGAACAATAAGTTCTAACAGTTATGCCATGTATCACAGTTTATTTTGTATAAAGAAAATAATGACAATGCATGAAATATGAGCTAAAATAAATAAACAGCAAATGGCAAGGTGTCTTGCCTGGTAATACGCCTGGCGTGCTGCAATGATCAAGGTGGCACGATCTGTGACTTTGGTGCAACCACTATGCAAAGTGACCTCGGATGGTGGCATGGACAGTTCCATTGGGTCCAGAACGGTCAACTTGGTTAGTGTGGACATGAGGTAGTACGAAATTGGCGAACGAATAGGAATAATGGGATTGGTTATGGAAAGGAGGAAATCAAAGAAAAATAGGTAATAATGATATATATATATATATATATATATATATATATATATATATATATATATATATATATATATGATTTTTAGAAAACTATCCTTGAAAAATATGTATTAGTAAAAATTGTTTTTATTTTAGTTAAGTATATTTAAAAAACTCATAAAAATTACTTCGCAAAACTTTAAGTTTGTCAAAATAGGATATTTAGATAGGAGCTATATTTTTAATTAGTAAAAATAATATTTGATAAAAATATGGAAAATCGATTTAGGCTAAACACTAATTTTTATCAAATATAATTTCTAAACTAAAAAGCCATATAAAATAATATTTTAGGGCTTATAAACCTAATTTGGAATATAGGCCAAGCCCAATACAAAATTTTGTTACAAAATAATTTAGAGAAATACTATTTATAATTTCCAAAATAAATAATATATTTTAATAATAATAATAGAAATAATACAGCATATGTATACACTTACATATTAAATACCTGAATATTTCAATACCTATACTGACAACATATAATAAATCTCTTTCTTTAGTTCTCTAAACAATCAATACTGTAACTAATGTTATAATAAAATATAATAATAAGAATAATAAGAATAATAATAATTATGATGATAATAATAATATTAATAATAATAATAATAATAATAATAAAACAACAACAATGCAAACAAAAAAAAGAAAAACACTTAAAACTGAGCAACCAAAGTTGGTTGCTGCTCCTAACAATGAGGAGAGAGGTGTGAGAAAAAAAATGGACAGGGAGAGAGAAACGGAGAGGGGAGCGGGAGAGAGAGACGGGATGGAGAGATCGAGAGGGAGAGAGGTGCGGGCGGTGGGTCCAGAGCGGTGGAGCGGCGAGAGGGCTGTGGAAAGGGTTTGTGCGGCAGATGGCGGAGCGGATGGCGGTGGCGGCGTGTCAGGCGCGACGAGGGTTTGGGGAACAGCGGGAAGAGGAGGAGAGAGTGGCGGAGAGGAGGCTCGGGTAGTCGTCGGTCGGCGGTCGGGGCTAAGCTCGTCGGAGGTGACGGAGGGTTTGTCGACCTGGCGGAGGAGAGGGATGAGACGCGGAGGAGAGGGATGAGACGCGGAGGAGAGGGAAGGATGCGGACGACGAGCGGCTTGGTGGCGATCTCGTCGGAGGCGAGGGAAGCTGCAGCAGAGAAGGCGAGAGTAGCCGCCTACTCCAGCTTCGGGTGTACGACGACATAGTGCTGGCCGTGGGGTCGAAGCGGTTCCCGGTTGACCACGATCGACGAAGCTCGCAGTCGAGTCGGTTGGGTGCCGAAGTTGGCACGAAAAAAGAGGGTTGTCCGGCGAACTACTGGTAACAGCCATGTGGCGGTGGTTTGGAAGGTTCTACGGCGGAGGGGTCACGCTGAGCAGCCTCACCTGGGCGTGCGGCCACGACGGTCCGGCTGTAGGCGAAGGACTTCGATGAGGGGGCACGAAGGTCAGGTATATGGTTGTCGTGGTTGTAATTCTGGTTTTTTTGCTTTTGTGGCTTGTGTTGTGTCGATTGGTTAGGGAAGAAGAGGAGTTGGGTATGGCGGTCGTGTGTTATGTGGTGGTGGAGACGATGATGGTTGGGGACGCGTCGGAGTGGTGGCGGAAAAAGCGTCAGGAGTCGACGGGGCAACAACGGCATCGATCCCAGATCTAGCAAGATCTGCCGGTGGTTACGGCGGCTAGACGCAGCGACGCACGGGGCGATTTCGAGGCAGGTCAGGTGTCGGATCGGCGAGGAGGTTAGGTAGAGAAGCGGGGATGATCAAGAGAGCGGTCAATGGTGAGGGCATGGCCAGATTAGAATTAGGGTTAGGAATAGGTTTAGGGTTTTGGATTAGAGGATTGGGTTTGCTATGTCGAAGTCTTGTCCTGCGGGACAGACTAGGGGTCGAGGTCATGTTCGACATGTGGACACAAAGAAGGTGAAATGTATATGTAAATAAAATATTAGGAAGGAAAAAAATAGGGACACGACACGGTGCACGTACGATGGTGATTAGCTATTGGTTATTATTGGAAATTTGTGGAGGAATAATGTATTGGAGGAGTACCTACATATTTATAGGATGTGGGAATTCCAATTAGATAAGAACTAGGAATAGTTTAAACCCAAAATAGATAATTCGTACTTTAATTTAAATCAATTTAAATCCAATATCCAAATACAAATCAAATTTAAATCTAATTAAATTCTTGGTTTAAAATCAATGGGATAAATCAAATTTTAATTATTTGACTATTTAAATAAATCAAAAAATCAAATCAAGATTTAAATGGCCACAATAACTTCCAAATATATTTTTCAAAATACCTATAATAATAATTTCGAAAATAATAAATATTTTTAAATATCTTTTTGAATAACAAAATATTAATATTAATAAATCTCGAAAAATTATATTTTTATTTAAAATAGACTAATAAATAATTACGAAATATATGTATGCATGAATTATGCTTTTCCTAATATATAATAAAATATTACTTATGATTAATAACTGCTAAAAATAAAATATCTTTTATAGCAAAAATAATAATTATATAATATTTTGAAAGTGTATAATAAAATAGAAAAAAAATAGTTTTATAAAATATGTACGCTCGCACATATTCGTACTCGACGAGCAACTACGAAAAAATAAAATTTCGTGCGCGACGTACAATACGACTATGCGACGTAAAAAAATTTAAATCAGTACCAATTTAATAAAAATTATAGAAGAAAATTTAGAGGTTTTACATCCTACCCAACTTAAAAGAATTTTGTCCTCGAAATTAAGAATTCGTAGGGGGTGAGAAGGCACAACGGTAGATAGGTGGGTTTAAAGAAGTTGATATGGTCGTAGTCTAGGTTAAGGATATGATTAAGAGATGATTGTAATCACTCTTAAATTCAAGTGATTAGAAAGTCAAGATTGTAAATTTAGGGTCGAGGGAAAGGTCGAGTAGTTCAAGACAAAGATATAGTTACATTGGGTGGTAATGGTCTTGGTGATAGGACAGTTAGAGGAGTTTTAGTACGACGCTTTCGTCCTTCTAAAATAGGGGAAGGCGAACAGCAATATAGAGTTCGAAGGAGGCGTTATCGAATACGAATACGTGGTTCAAAGGCGACCGAATAATTCAAAAGGAGTCGCCAAGGCAGTCGCGGATGGAACTCTAGAGGACAAGTTTAGCTATGTCTCCATCCATGTAGAACGATAGATAAAAGTGAACCAAAGTGCACTCGGTTGATCAGACCATCCTGCACCGGTTCTGATTAGACAATATGTTAGTAGGAGCGACCCAATTAACATATGTCTTGGGCAAGCTCGATAAGGAATAAGCTTGCAAAAACTAGGCTACATTAGCATCATTAGTCAAAATGGTAAATACATAGGCATGAGATTAAGATTAAAAGATGGCATAATAATTCTAAGTCATACAGTTGTCCTATAGTCTTCTTGTCCAAGTCCTTGGTTGGCTAAATGGGTTAGGGTCCACTAAATTCTAGAACCTAAGTAAATTTGCTAATATAGGTCACAAGGACAAAGGGATTGCTTGGTCACAAGGCATTCTACCCAACTTAAAAGAATTAAACTAAGGGTGTTTGGGACATCTAACTTGTAGGGTCAATCTCTAGCAAGCACGAAGGGGAGATGAGAATAGGGATAGAAGGAAGCAAGCAAGATGCAACTGATGAGTCGAACGGTAGATAAAATCAAGGAAAGAGGTCAACTATGTGGATGAGATCCTAGACTTCTAATCCTATACGCAGGCTTGCTTGGTACGGTAAAGTAACCAAATAATTTATCTTGACCTGCATGGGCCACCACAAAAACTATGTAACGCCCCAGTCCCAAAATACGTAGGACTAGGAACGTAGACATGCCAGCCGTATAATAAATATACGTAAGCTGTAAAATACAGTAGAACCACAACTAATCTATCCACACAAATAAATGAATAAAAGATATCATATAATGATAATAAATTAGTTTTGATACAATATGTTGGGCGGAGACAAATCCACTACCAACAAGATAAGGAAAAGTACATAGGAAATGAAATGACTTTGGCGAACGAATCGAAGACGATCCAAGTGCAATCATCCTCGAAGAAATAGCGATGATCATGGCTAGAGCTAGAACACCTGCGAAAGACAATAGCACACACCTGGAGAGATAACCAGGTCCTCAGAGGGACGTAACAAGACACATAATATTATGCCATATAAACTGAATAAATATTGCTCAAATAAATAAGTAAATCGAATTATAACATGTTCCAATACGCACCTACTGAACGAGCGTACCATCCCTCCAACCAAACAAGGACAGGAGATGGTAAACTAATTCATGGTGACGTATCTTTCTATGCTATGAATCCAATATGGTATCCGGACCCCAACAAGGTTCAATACCTTCTCATCGAAGTAGTAAGTCACACCTACAACAAAACAAGGACAAGATATGACAAACTAATCCGCGACAAGTTATTGTTCCAAGCCACGGTCAGATACAAGTACCCAAACCAAAAGTACTCGTACCTAACGGATAAGGTAGCCTACCGTTCTAAGTGAAATATAGTTAAGAACAATCCTTCCTACGCATGGGCCCTGGCTGAATAGGATCGACATAGTCCCACCTTGGGCACCAGAGGCCCCATCAGTAAGAGCATGACGTTCCACAGAATCGTCAATGGCCATCAGTAATCATGGGTCATCAACCCCGTATCTCCAGCGGAGAGTCCGGGTCACAAGGGAAGTGCATCGAAGCCCATACGCTAAGGAATTGTTCTCCCCGCCCAATGCCTATTATGTTGTCTCCACAACATTAACCACTATAACCGCTAAGTCAAACTAGCATGCAACCTCTATTAGCGATTATTCCTATCGCACGGCTTGTACGTACTGGTGGCCAGCCAATCATGCACTTCCGTGTCCTACATGCGACACACAACTTCGTGTTACAACGTGTCATGGCCAATGAATGCAACACACAAGGTGGTCCCTTAAATCTAGGTTTAATGTGAAAAAAAATAATACATAGCAGGCGATATAAATGAACAATAAGTTCTAAAAGTTATGCCATATATCACAGTTTAATTTGCATAAAGAAAATAATGACAATGCATGAAATATGAGCTAAAATAAATAAACAGCAAATGGCAAGGTGTCTTGCCTGGTAATACGCCTGGCGTGCTGTAATGATCAAGGTGGCATGATCTACGACTTTGGTGCAACCACTATGCAAGGTGACCTCGGATGGTGGCACGGACAGTTCCTTTGGGTCCAGAACGGTCAACTTGGTTAGTGTGGACATGAGGTAGTACGAAATTGGCGAACGAATAGGAATAATGGGATTGGTTATGGAAAGGAGAAATCAAAGAAAAATAGGTAATAATGAATATAAAAAAAATATATACGATTTTTAGAAAACTATCCTTGAAAAATATGTATTAGTAAAAATTGTTTTTATTTTAGTTAAGTATATTTAAAAAAACACATAAAAATTACTTCGCAAAAATTTAAGTTTGTCAAAATAGGATATTTAGATAGGAGCTATATTTTTAATTAGTAAAAATAATATTTGATAAAAATATGGAAAATCGATTTAGGCTAAAAACTAATTTTTATCAAATATAATTTCTAAACTAAAAAGCCATACAAAATAATATTTTAGGGCTTATAAACCTAATTTGGAATATAGGCCAAGCCCAATACAAAATTTTGTTACAAAATAATTTAGAGAAATACTATTTATAATTTCCAAAATAAATAATATATTTTTAATAATAATAATAGAAATAATATAGCATATGTATACACTAACACATTAAATACCTTAATATTTCAATACCTATACTGACAACATATAATAAATCTCTTTCTTTAGTTCTCTAAACAATCAAACTGTAACTATTGTTATAATAAAATATAATAATAAGAATAATAATAATTATGATGATAATAATAATATTAATAATAATACTAAAGATAATAATAATAATAATAATAATAATAATAATAAAACAACAGCAATGCAAACAAAAAAAAGAAAAACACTTAAAACTAAGCAACCAAAGTTGGTTGCTGCTCCTAACAAAGAGGAGAGAGGTGTGAGAAAAAAAAATGGACAGGGAGAGAGAAACGGATAGGGGAGCGGGAGAGAGAGACGGGATGGAGAGATCGAGAGGGAGAGAGGTGCGGGCGGTGGGTCCAGAGCGGTGGAGCGGCGAGAGGGCTGTGGAAAGGGTTTGTGCGGCGGATGGCGGAGCGGATGGCGGTGGCGGCGTGTCGGGCGCGACGAGGGTTTGGAGAACAATGGGAAGAGGAAGAGAGAGTGGCGGAGAGAAGGCTCGGGTAGTCGTCGGTCGGCGGTCGGGGCTGAGCTCGCCGGAGGTGACGGAGGGTTTTTCGACCTGGCGGAGGAGAGGGATAAGACGCGGAGGAGAGGGAAGGATGCGGCGATGAGCGGCTTGGTGGCGATCTCATCGGAGGCGAGGGAAGCCGCAGCAGAGAAGGCGAGAGTAGCCGCCTACTCCAGCTTCGGGTGTACGACGACATAGTGCTGGCCGTGGGGTCGAAGCGGTTCCCGGTTGACCACGATCGACGAAGCTCGCGGTCGAGTCGGTCGGGTGCCGGAGTTGGCACGGAAAAGAGGGTTCTCCGGCGAACTACTGGTAACAGCCATATGGCGGTGGTTTGGAAGGTTCTACGGCGGAGGGGTCACGCTGAGCAGCCTTACCTGGGCGTGCAGCCACGGCGGTCCGGCTGTAGGCGAAGGACTTCAATGAGGGGGCACGAAGGTCAGGTATGTGTTTATCGTGGTTGTAATTCTGGTTTTTGCTTTTGTGGCTTGTCTTGTGTCGATTGGTTAGGGAAGAGGAGGAGTTGGGTATGGCGGTCGTGAGTTATGTGGTAGTGGAGACGATGATGGTCGGGGACACGTCGGAGTGGTGGCAAAAAAAGCGTCGGAGTCGACGGGGCAACAACGGCATCGATCCCAGATCTAGCAAGATCTGCCGGTGGTTACGGCGGCTAGACGCAGCGACACACGGGAAGATTTCGAGGCAGGTCTGTTGTCGGATCGGCGAGGAGGTTCGACAGAGAAGCGGGGATGATCAAGAGAGCGGTCAATGGTGAGGGCAGAGCCAGATTAGAATTAGGGTTAGGAATAGGGTTAGGGTTTTGGATTAGAGGATTAGGTTTGCTATGTCGAAGTCGTGTCCTACGGTACAGACTAGGGGTCGAGGTCATGTCCGACATGTGGAAACAAAGAAGGTAAAATGTATATATAAATAAAATAGTAGGAAGGAAAAAAATAGGGACACGGACACGATGCACGTACGATGGTGATTAGCTATTGGTTATTATTGGAAATTTATGGAGGAATAATGTATTGGAGGAGTACTTGCCTATTTATAGGATGTGAAAATTCCCAATTAGATAAGAACTAGGAATAGTTTAAACCCAAAATAGATAATTCGTAATTTAATTTAAATCAATTTAAATCCAATAGCCAAATACAAATCAAATTTAAATCTAATTAAATTCTTGGTTTAAAATCAATGGGATAAATCAAATTTTCAATCATTTAACTATTTAAATAAATCAAAAAATCAAATCAAGATTTAAATGGCCACAATAACTTCCAAATATATTTTTCAAAATACCTATAATAATAATTTCAAAAATAATAAATATTTTTAAATATCTTTTTGAATAACAAAATATTAATATTAATAAATCTCAAAATTACATTTTTATTTAAAATAGACTAATAAATAATTACGAAATATATGTATACATGAATTATGCTTTTTCTAGTATATAATAAAATATTATATATGATTAATAACTGCTAAAAATAAAATGTCTTTTATAGCAAGAATAATAATTATATAATATTTGAAAGTGTATAATAAATAGAAAAAAAATGTTTTTATAAAATATGTAAGCTCGCACATATTCGTACTCGACGAGCAACTACGAAAAAATAAAATTTCGTGCGCGACGTACAATACGACTATGCGACGTAAATTTTTTTAAATCAATACCAATTTAATAAAAAATATAGTAGAAAATTTAGGGGTTTTACAATTTCAAAGTGTTGCGTCTAAACTTGTTGTTGTGAAGTCACGAGTCCTTCGTATTAAAGCTCGTAGTTGAAGTCGTTATGCCCTTCGAATAAAAGCACTAGGTTGTAAGAAGTCGGTGTGCCCTTCGGATTAAAGCACATGGTGTAACTGCTATTTCAAATAGTGGACAACGAGCTAGAGTACTCGAGACTGTACTAGTCCTCTCACTGAAAAACTAGTATAAACCTCGGTGTTTGCATTTGCTTTTATGAACTTATTTACTTTACGCATTTACTTATATACTGCCTACTTCATATTTGTTTGGTTATTGCCATATAAAAGTTTAAGTCGTGATTTTAATTCCGTTGCACACACGCACTCTATTCATCCCCTCCCAAAGTGGTGTTGTGTCATGGTATCTCATGATACATACGGTTAGATTTGGGTGTATACATGTGTTCTTTTGTCCAAAATAGTCCAAATTCGTCATAGTATTCAGTCTCGTTTTTAACAGCCATAGCAACTTAGAAATGCCATAATCCCTAACTCAGGACTCCGATTAATCTTTTATTTTTTAGAAGTAGCATCGAAGTTAGCTTTCCAAATTTATATATTAATAGGCCAAATTTGTTATGGAACTTTCTGTAAACTGTTTGAGTGTTAGGTGTCCAAAAGACGAACGTGTTTCGGTATTTTCGTAATTCTGCGAGCTTCCGAACACGAAAATGTGATTCGTTTAAAGTTTCAGAAAGCTGATACGAAAGGGCTACGACATACTTTAACTCTATAATTTATTGAATAGGTCTAATAGGTGCAGTATTGGTTACAAGTAGAGGACTGACTATGCAACATAGGCGTGTGGTGTATCCTATGAGCCAAGGTAGTATGGATATCAAGTTAGTGTAGGTATCATAGGTTGTCAAGTATATATATATATATATATATATATATATATATATATATATATATATATATATATATATATATATATATATATATATATATATATATAAGGTAACATGAAAAATATATATATATATATAAGGTAATATGTGTTAGTGTGTGTTAGTGTTGATACAAGTGGTTATCAAGTGAGCCGAGTATAGATAAGTTATGTGTCAAGGTATTAGAGTTTGGGGCAAGGTACTAGTATGATACTTGGGTACCATGAGGATATTGGTTTCATGACACTCAAATATCATGAGTAAGGGTAAGTGAATATTAAGGCTTGAGTAAGGTATCATATTTGTTATCAAGTATTAGTATTAGAGTTAATTGGATAAGTATCTAGGAGGATAAGGTATAAGTCAAGATACTAAAATATTGGGAATTAGAACTAGGTAATGAATAATATCAAGATGTCAAGTGCCAAGAGTAGGGTGAGTATCTTGGATGAAAGGTAACTGTAGATTATGGTCATGGGTTAGTATCTTGGGGGTTGGTATCATATAATACTTAATGTGGTACCATGGTACAATGTACAAACAAGTAGAATATGCATAGAATAAATTAGAGTGTGCTATCCTAGGGCGTATCAAGGTATTTAGAACACCAAGATACCAAAATATTAAAACTAGTATGAGGTAATACTAGGATATTAAGGTAAGTTATAATATTGGGCATTGGATAAGATATCATGGTAAGAGTAGTGTATAGCTTGGGTAATAGGTTAGGTATTAAGGTATGAGTTAAGGTATTGGGTATTGATCAAGCTAATGGTATTAGCTAATGTATTAGTCTAGAAACATGGATACGGGTTAATATGTTAAGGTATTGGTTAAGGTAATGGGTAATCCC